>VZTI01010899.1:1122376-1417535 GCA_013397865.1 Struthidea cinerea | reverse complement strand
TGGGCTGGACCACCGCAACACCAGGGGCCACAGGCACAGGCATCAGAGAGTGAAACCTGGTGCTTCTGTTTTGTGCAAACAATGGAAACAGGTTGTTATGATCCCTGTGCAGAGAAAAATAGCACAATAGCAACAATAAATGTCACAACCTGAAGAGCTGCCACAAAACAGAAATGTCATCCTCCGGTCAAGTTTTGGAGACATTTAGTTTGGGGATCTAACTCAGCATCTAACACACACACACACACACACACACACACACACAAACACACAGACACAGAGAAAAAGGTGATGCAGCTGTTTTCCTGCAACTGGATTCTATTTTTTTTTTTCATCCTTATAGTTAAAATACCTATTTTAAGCTTTCCTGTCGTGTCTGTCACAAACCCCTTTAGGTACTGCAGAGGAAATTTTGAAACACAAATACTCAATAATAACAACAACAACAACAATAACAACAGGTATGAATGTCAGGAAGGCAATTACTCCTAGTTTTGCCTTTGAAAAGTTCTACCACTGTATCTATAAACATCCCCAGTGTTCTCCAACCTCAGTACATTTATCTGTAGGGAGATTAATGCTCTTTTGAAGTTGTGGGTCATTTTTCAAAATGCTGGTTTCCTCCTGTTTGCTCTTCATTTTTCTCAAGATGCCTCTGCTCCATGGAGATGCTAGTTAGTACATTAGCTCTTTGCCTCTGAAGAGCTAGATGAAAGATTTTAACCTTTCACACTTGTCCCTTATATTTACTCAGTTGTAAACCACAGCACACCTACAAGCAAAGCAGGAGGAAACAGAGAGCAGAGCTGGAGCACGTGGATGGATAATGTTAGTACAGCTGCGAGGGAAACACTCACTAAAGCCAGCAGACCTGGTTAAGCCCGAGTTAGGCTGTCAGCACTGAGGTCAATGCATTGTCACAGCTGGACCAAGGTGAAATCAGGACTTAACCTCTCTTTTTCTGCTGGTTGCAGATTCGGTGCCTCATTCTAGCAAGACTGTAAGAACTCTCTCCCCACCTTTGGAGAACAGACATTAACCTTGAAGGATAGCTTTTTGCATAAAATATGTTGCAAATACTGGATTTCTGAACACAGGATTCTGTTAACATATTTCAATGGAAGCACATTTTAAAAAAAGATGGTTATTTGGAATTGTCACGCATTACAGTGAATACAAATACACTCTTATAAATGAATAAAATGCTAAAGCTTCTTATGCTAGGATCTGTCACTCAGTCTCAGTGGAACTTTATCCTCTTTGTAAAGGCTTAAATTTTCTACTGAAATAAATATAAATCAGCACCTCATTCTAAGTCATTGAAATGGTGGTTTGCTTTGTTTTTCTTGACAAAAATCAGATGGGATCCAGTTAGCAAGCTTGCGGTAAATGCCTTAGTGGTCAGACTAATCACCTCTAATCATTTCAAGCCCTGAGCCACTCTGACAGAAAAAGGGAAAATCCAGGCATTGCTGTCTGCACCTTCCTGAGAAAAAGTGTCTTTGGGCTCAAAGCCCAGTGGAGGCCATGACCTGGGAAAGAGGGGCCAGAGGAAAAAATAAAGTAAGTTCAGCCTAGCCTGAAAATGTTCTTTGTCCCAGTGGGGACACTCCCAAGGCTCAGGAGGATGATTCTGTGACCCTTCAGGCATGTCTTAACCTAACTGGAGGGGTGTGCAGGAAGCAGGGGGAAAACTGACAGATAGTCCCTGCTGTCATAGTGTGTGATGGGCTGTGCAATTAAGCAGAGTGGTGCTTAATTGGTGGTTCAGTGGTTCAGGAGCTTCAGAAAGCAGGCTTTGAGAAGCTGGCCGGCAGGAAGAAGCGAGGGTGTTGTGTGTGATGGTTTGTTCCCAGGGGGAGGGCCCTCAATCTCTTTTCCAATGAGGATCTTTTATAGAAAGTCATAGCAAATATCAGGCTGGGCATCAGACAGATCTGTGGTCTCACTGTCCTCAGATTTCAGAAATAGTGTGTATAGGCCATTTTGTTATTTACACTGGAAATCACAGCTTCCTAGCAGAGACTGAGGAGGTTAAATGAGATTTGTTAACTTCTCTGGGAGTCCTGCTGGGCTGAGGTCCATGCTCTGCATGAAGGTGTTGATAGTGTCTCTGTATGACAAGGAGACAGCAAATAGAAATCAAAATTGTATTTCGTTGTGAATGTGCTTTGTGACCACAGCCTCTGCAGTACACATGAAGCATCTCTGATCTTGTAATGATAAGATGTAGAGGAAAATTTCCTTTGGAAAAAACAAAGTTAACAGAGCTTTTAAAGTCAAGTCTCTACCCTTTTGCCCTGCTTCTTTCAGTTATTGTAAGAGTTGATAAAGATGTATTTGCTTCTCCCCCTCCCTCCCTCTTTCAGCTCTCCTTTCTCCCTTCTCCTCAAGCTCTGCTAGGGCCTCTTGGACCTGACTGCTTCCAAACATTTAGGAAAAAAATTCTGGACTGAGACCAGAAGAAAGTGAATGGAAAGGAGGGGAACAAGGTATGTGTTATAGACCATTTGTTTTCAAACTTTTCTGTCCCCCACACCATCATGCAATCAGATCTTTATTATCCACATTAACAGAGACTTGACATGGCTTGTGTAAAGCAAAAATATAGCTAATGCAAACCATATGGCAATTAGGCTATCAGAACATTCAGTGAAAAAATAATGGGGAAAGGAAATAAGGCCAGTAAGTCTCTCAAGCCCCTCTAAATTGGGCTTTAAAATTATTAATTCCACTCTGGCGTCTCTGTGGGCTCTCAGAAGGAAAGAAAACTTTGTCCGTGCTCAGCAAACAGCCACTGCAGGTTAAGTTGCCCAGCGGTCAGCACTGAGGGACAGTACCTGAAATCACAGCAGGTGAGCACCAGTTAAAGCTTGAAAGTGAAACATCCCACCTGCTTAATGCCCTGGCTGAGAAACGAAAGACCTGGAATCAGAAAAAGTTCCTGACTGATGAACTGAAAATGACAGCCTTTGAGCAGTTCATTGTTTAGTTGCCCCATCAGGCTTCAAAGTGCTTTTCTCACTTAGAAGATAAACCTGGAGAAGCTGATTGACCAAGATGTGTCAGAATATCTAATTTGTTTGCAAGTTTTTCCTGTCCTAGTACACTCCATTTCTCAGTGGAAGGAAACAAGAAATAATTCCTCTTAAAAACGTTTCTCTTAAAACCCATTGTCTGCTGGTAATTTGATCAAGATACAAAAATCCCTTTTCTCTTTGGGAACATTAAATGCTACCCCATGGGATTAAAAGCAAAGACTTTGTAGGAGTGAAATGGATCCTGGGATTTCAGGACATGGCAAAAACCTTTGGAGGACTTAGATGCAAAGCTATTGGGATGGAAAAGAGCAATAAGGAATCTTACAATGGTAGGACTGAAACCACCAGATTCCCCATGTGCTATGGGTCGCTTGGGATGTCACTTGTCTTAAAATCTAGCTTACTGATTCCCACCATACAGCAGTGGAAGGACTGGAAGGATCCTGCAACTTCTTCCTGCCTGCCACGGCTGTCAGAGTGTGTCTTCTGGTGAGTCTAATATCAGACTGTTGTTCAGTAATGAAATACTAAGTGGAAAAGAACTCCATACATCTCCGGGAGATAGAAAACCCCAAGGAAAAAATCTGTGCACGTTCACAAAGAACAAATCGTACCACCCAAGCTAGATTATTTTTTGATAGAATTACAAAATTAATGGATGGTGGGAATGAAATCGATTAAGCGGTTCTGAGCTTTCAGTAAGGTTTTTGATGTGGTGTGTCACAAAATCTGGTGTGAAAAATGAGTAGCCATCTGAGCTGCAAAGAAACTGTCATGGATTGAATCAAGGACTTAAGGGGAGGGAAAGAAAGTTCAAAAAATAAATGGCAATGACAAACCAGAAGGACGTATTTGCTCTGGGCTCTCCAAAATCTGGTGTTCATTTCACTGGTATTTCATGCCCTATTAGAGAGCTGTTATGAAAGGTGGAGGTGACAATAAATTATAAGGTTCAACTGAGTTAGAAATATGAGCAGGAATTAGTAGAAAGATAAATTTCCCCTCAGCCCCAGATTCACTCCATATGACCTCCACACATACACTCCAGACCCCCCATAAAGTATCAAATCACACCTCTTACACTGGAAGAAGGGGAGGGAAACACAGCAGGACTGAAATGTGTGCCTGGAAGGAGTGGCATGGCGAGTTCAGCTCAGACATTAGTGGAGAGACCTCTTGACCACCTGACTGCATCCAGCTGGAGACTCTCTGGGCTGTGGGTTTTGGTTCTCTCTCACAGCTTGCTTTGCCTGACAGCTGTGCTCTGCTCGGAAGGCTGAAAAGCCAGCAGAGACCTATAGAGATGGGAATTGCAAAAAAAAAGAAAAATTGGCAATCTGACTCACATAGCACAGTAAAAGGGTATTTTAAGGAGTGTGCAGGAATATTTCGTATCATGTCACAGGAAGATCTTGTCTGCACACTGATGATGAAACTAGGCTTCAAATACAGCTTTGCTGTACTGATTTTTACTGCTGTTCCTGTGCCTCTTCAATAATAACCTGGAGAATTGAAAGTGACATAATCAAACTAAAGGACCAGCAAGGGTCCGTGACATAGCCTAGGACAGATCCCTGAGCCCTTGATGCCTTAAAACTGAGTGCCAGCATCAGTTTTTTCTAACTGCTTATAAGCACTTAATTCCCTTCCTGCCTCTTTGTATTAGTGTTTACTTCCAAATGTTGTTGGGTGAAACCCCATGAAGACCTGGAAAGTGCCTTTTGCTCCTGTATATGTGTCATAGCAATTTCTATTCTGAAGGTCTTGGACCTTCTGTGACTCGTTTTCTCAGGTGCTTTCAGATTTTTGAGCAAGTGAAGTAGCGAGCATGAGTGATAGTAAAACTTTGCCAAACAGAGAGACTAATTTTCTTCTCTTACAGAGATTAATGTCATTCTTTTTGGATACAAAAGAAATCTCCTGGCTGATGAACTTTGCTCTGACACGGGATGGGAATGGCTCCAGACTGTTGTTATTCTCTCTCTTTCCCCAGAATTGCTTTGCTCAGCAGCTATTTGTAGGATACTGAATAAGCCAAGGAGCTGTGCCAGTTCCTGCTGAGAATCAGTGATCAGTTCTTGTGCTGGGGGAAAAGGCAATAGGAACCAAGCCCTTCTGAGGGAAAGCTGCCTTGTTAAAGACCTCTCAGCTGCTGCCAAAACCAACAAGGCAAACAGCCCTCGTGGGCAGCCATGAACCCATGGGGTTGGGAGGTCTTTGCTGGTGGCACAGTCCACTGGCTGAGAACACCTGCAGTTTGACAGAGCCAGCAGTCCTTTCTGATTAACAACCTCCTACAAAGCACATTTTCATCTAATTTACCTCTTTTGGCTTTCAAATAAGCGAGTAATGTCACACCTGCTAAGCGGCTAGAATTATGCAGCATCATAAATTAAACTTTTTAATTTGCCAAGATTCCTGGCTTATGCTGTTTATCATTCAGAGGCATCCTTCAGAGAGGCAGGAGTGTTTCCTGCATGGCTGCGTGTGAGAGGGGAATCTTTTTCCATTGTCCTGCAGCACAGGAGGAGGCACGGATGGCAGTGGGCAGGGGGTGCCAGCACCGGGAGCTCTCCAGAAGGATGCATCATTAGCGAAGTCATTAACCCGGGACACTTGTGTGACAATTGTGTGGCAGTGCTGCGTTTTGCCCCGGGTGCCCCCACAGCTGCTGGAGGCTGAGCGGCTGGTGAGGTCCGGCTGTTTAGGTCCCCACGGTGCAGACCAAAGCCCTCTGTGGCACAGGCACCTTGAGGCAGCAGGGCAGCACTGTGGAGCCAACAGCATTGCTGCTGTCAGGTACTCTGAGAAGTCCTTGCAAACGGGATCATGATTGCTCACATTAGTGCTGCTGTTCCAGCTGAGTAGCCTGGCATCAACTACAAACATTCTGCCGTGCAGGAAGGGGAAGTGTCCTTATGCAGTTGGGTAGATTTGGCCTCCCTCTTCCTGTCCCTCGACTCAAGGCCCGAAGCTGTTTAACCCATGAGAGAGGGAATCAGTGTAGAGGCTTCTTCTGTAAATGCATTTCACTGATAGAGGCTGGCTTTGGAGATTGTTATCTCTGGAAAATTATTTAATCTGTTGGAAAAATATTGATGAGACTGGGTTTTACGTAAAAGAGCAAAGTGGTGCTGCTGCTTAGCACAAGTTCCCTGGAAGAAAAATTGGAAATGTGAGCTAGTCCCAGGTCTGGTAATTGCAGAAAAAATGGGTGCCTGTACTCTCTTTTCTTGTGAAATTTTTCAATGGGTTTTCTCCCAAAGCTGAATCCTTCTCACTGTTTGGAGAATCATAGTGGGTTCTCCTTCTCAACAAGAAATAGGCTTATTCATGGACTGGAATAATTTGAGGTTAGGGAATGCGGAGTGAAAACACTACAGTGAAAAAATAATTTCCTTTTGGAGAAATATTTGAAGTCACACAAATTGGTTTTTGAACAAATCTATGAAGAGTTATCTAGGCAGCAAGTAATACAAATGAGTTAAACTGCTCATAAGCATTTGACCTTTTCCATAAGTGAAAAATCTGTGTCAAAATAGATACAGATACATGTGGATGTGCTTAGGGTAAAATAACTGCATTTAAAGAACTTAACCCAAAAATAGTAGCACCACATAGTCTAGGACAAACAGATGCTAGAAGATGAGGGTGATTTGTGGTACCTTGCAGAGAGAGAGAGAGAGAGAGAGAGAGAGCTTAATTTGGATGCTAGCCCTTCTTTCTGTACAACGAACACATAGCTGCTTGGAAAACAAGTTGGGAAGGAGCCAAGAAGGACAGCAGTGAATGGCATGAACCACCCAAAGGGAAAACAAAGTTCACCAACTGCATGCAGCACAGCTCAGCTTTACCTCTCTGCTGTTGGCTTTGCTGAGGCCAGCAGCTCAGCCTGGGGCCAGAGGGCAGAAGGTGGGTTTCTTCTGGACAGCCTTCTCCCAGTGGGATCCTGGGCTTGTCAAGGGAAGAGCAAAAGTGCTCTGAAGGCTCAGAGATCTACCTGCTTATATGGGACACCAAAACTGCTCTTTGATATTGTGCAATCAGGACAATCCATGGAGGTTTTGTTTTGTTGTGGTCTCTTCTGAGGGAAGATAAACTCTTAAGTTAAATATGCGCATTGCCTATGCAATACTGATAAAGAATCTTCTGCACTCTATCCCTGCTGTTAAGGGATATGAAAATCCTTTGTTTGAATGAAGACTACATTTTTGCTGTTCACATCTAAATTAAAGTGTAGAGACCAAGTCTGGAGTTGTTACACACATCTCTCCCCAAAGGACTCTAGCCATATTTATTCAGTGTACGGACAGATGCGGGAGGCTCAGGGTCTGTAATAAGCATATCCATGGCTTGGATGTGCTGGCACTGCTGGGCTCTTCTCAGTCAGCAATGGGAATGCAGCCTATGGGTAGAAGAGTGTGTCTTGCTTCAGCTGGGCCTGGAGCAGCAATGCCACTAATTCCAAGTCCAGTAGGAACAACCCATCCCCACGGGTTAGTAGTGTTAAATATCTTCTGGAAGCCAAATCAGTTGGATACCTCATCAGCATGTGAAGTGTATTTAGAACTTCACACCTGTGAGTTATAATAAAAAAATATGCTAACATATACATCAACAGGGTGTGATCTGTGATGTTAATGACTTTCCCATCGATACATTTACTGACAAAATATATTGCATAATTTATGGAATTGCTTTAGTGCTCAGAGCACAAACAGCACCTCCTGATTGTTCAGTTCAGTGCCATATGTTATAGAGAAAATATGTTTATAGTCAATGAAGACATAAATTTTAAGGAAACCTTGAGCAAAATGATAAAATTGTAAACGCATTTTCTGCCTTTTGAACACAGAATTTATATTTGTAATCTTATCTGAGTTGTGTTGCAACAGTCAGCTTGGCTTTTGTTTTCACCCCTAAAGGCTTTCTTCCAATATTCCCATACTAGAAATATTTTCTGAAGTTCTATAACCAGGCAATTAAGTGAGTACAAAGAGCACAATAATTACTCCACACAGCAAGTATCATGTTGTGTGTGGTAATGCCTTTCTTCCTTTCAGTTTTTTTTTATCTGGAGATAAGTTAGCTGACAGACTGGCTTCTGAATCCACAACCAGTTCAGTTATGATCAGTTTTAAGAGAACATTGCTCTTCACAAAATCCATAAATGCAAATGCTTGAAAAGTGGAAAGAGTTAAAGTCATCCAGGGACTTTTCATTCTCACTAATTGATGAGAGCATTTAAATTTTAAACTCTCCTGCTATAATTTATAAACATATATAGATATAAACTCAATTTCCTCAATTGTTTATGTTACATTGTCATATACCATGTTACTTTAAACAGCAGGGTTGTCCTTTCTGAAAGGATTTAAGTGTAAAATATGCAAGAGGAGAAGGGAGGTGATGACAGCCCTTCTTACACCATCATTGTTTGTGGAGGCAGACGGACTTCTTCAAGATGACTCACCCCATGACCATGGATAAAGAGTTTTGGGGTAGGCAGGCTCCTAGCAGGGTCCTCAGATGGCCATGATGAGTCAGAGCCTTGGCATGTGTGTTTTATTTGAAATACAGATTTCTGACAATCCTGGTGGACAATGGCCAAGTTGGCCAAGCTTTTTTTCTTTCCTACCTCCTTTCCAGAGAGAACTGAAGATGTGTTTAACTGCTGCCAACTTTGTTAGCTGATTGATGGGCTTGCTGGCCTGGCCGAGCACTGCTCCAAAGGTTAGGTTTCCTGAAAGCAGAAGGAAAATCCCCCTATGACCACTCTGGCGCTTGTAGAACAAGCAATTTGTCTGACTGGCTGCTGAATATATTAATATTTGAAGTTAATTTGTCTGCTTGAATAATCTGGTGCCAAATCATGTAGCCATTTTTCAGATGTAAAGGGAAGACACTGCTCTTGCCCAACTGCCTCTAGAAAGTAAAACCACCATAACCTTGGTGCATTTGACACAGCTGATCCTGACAATTGCACTGCAGTATTGTTCTGACTGCTTGCTAACAAGAAGTATTTAGTAGTTTTATGTTCAAGGTTGGACTAAATTGTATCTTCATTGTCCAGAAGAAATGTAACAAATGAATTTGTAGTTGCATTAGCAGTGCCAGTTAGGGAAGGGTGTCCAAGTCTTCCTAAGAGCCTCAGCTAAATGGAAATCTCATGCAACAAGTACAAGTATTGCAAGAGAGCATTCTCAGCAGAGCTCTTGGTATGGGAGAGAATGCTCTATTTAAAGACATGGAAGGTAAACACCACCCAAAGCGATACAACTTTTCCCACCTTCAGCAGATGATGCCCTACCCCCAGCTGTGCTGCTGACAGACGTGGTGGGATGGCAGACAGGAGAGCAATACTGCCAGCAGGAATGAGAGCCTTAGCTGGAGGACATGGGTTTGGCAAAGCTGCCTGTCAAACCCAACATAGGATGACCACAGACTGGTCTTCAGGTGTTGTCAGATATCCAGAAAGTGGGTCAGAGTGATTTGGCAAGAGGGAAGGTTTGCAATGGGAAGGGAGGAAGGAAGGGAGGAGTGCCAACATCCCACCTGCTTAATGCCCTGGCTGAGAAACGAAAGACCTGGAATCAGAAAAAGTTCCTGACTGATGAACTGAAAATGACAGCCTTTGAGCAGTTCATTGTTTAGTTGCCCCATCAGGCTTCAAAGTGCTTTTCTCACTTAGAAGATAAACCTGGAGAAGCTGATTGACCAAGATGTGTCAGAATATCTAATTTGTTTGCAAGCTTTATTTGACCAGCAGGCTTTGTCATCTGATAGAAAGACAGTACAGTTTAATATATCAAGAGCTTCCATTTAATAAATCAAAAGCCTTTTTTCAAATCAGTTACAGCAGCACTCATTGTTGGGCCCTTGTGGCTGTCAGGCTGAGCTGTAGCTCCACACAAGGATGTCTAAAGAAGGCAGAAGACAGACTGATGTTGCGTTTCCTTCACTGATTATCATTGAGAGAGATACAGGTTTGTGCATGTAGTATTTTCTTGCTAGATCTCGACGGAGGTTGGTACAGTCAGGCTTGAAGAACCAGGATGTGAAAAGTATCTGGTTTGGGTGATGGCTTGTATTTTGCTCACATCCTACCAAGAAAAAAACCCAACCTGAATAAAATGAAGCAAAAGCATTGCAAACCATTGGCAGATGGTTTTTTAACAGTGCTGTCTCCATGGATTTGCTCGAAAGCTGGTTTTCAGATGTAGACTGTAATCATTCCAAAACACAGGGCTGCAATCCATGGCTGCAATTCAGTGTGGCTGAATCTGTGCTGATCCCCATAACAGCAAAGCTACATTTTGGTTTATGTGGTGTGTAATACTGATTAAATTCCTGTGCATGGCCAACAAAGGTCACTCCCCTTACTCCTGGGTGTGCAAGAGTTTGCCAGGCGTTGCCACCAAACTGTGCGGACTGGAGAACACAGAGATAATGAAGTCTTCAAGGACCAACATAAAATGTCATCCCACTTCTCATGTGGCAAGGCAGTAACTATATTTCACTCCCAAGACTTCTCATCCCCAAAAGGTTTATATTACAGGCTGATTGTTATATACCAGATAAATCAGAATTTCAAGGGGACACAACAGCAGGTTAGTTCTCTATGCATTCAGCTCAACTTCTAAGGGTTACAAATACAGAGAGTAATGAGATTGCATAGATACCAGTGTCTTCTTTGGAGGCTGTCATTACTAACCTCATGTGTGAAAGGAGTGTTAATTTAAGTATGTGGTCCAGCATGGTGCTCTGCCTTCTGAGTTATCTGAAGATAATAGTGTCTGGGGGAGCAACTCATCAGGGGCAAATACCACCTCCTTGTACAGCATCTACTGTTGTGCAGACCTGGAAGCTCTCAGGAAGGGCTCTGCTGCACTTGTAACCTTCATTTATGGCATAGCAAGAGCACTAGCAGAGGGTTTGTTGTTGTAGTAGGTGCTGGTTATAGAAATCGCTTAAAATGGACTGAATACTGTACAGATAGAGAGTCTGCCACAAATTTTCTGCCACATAATTAAATTCCATGTTTTTATCACTTTGAATGAGTGGGCCAATTTGCTTCGCCTCTTTAGGTTCATTTTAGAAATGTGCTCTTAATGACATACTTCATGTGCTTAATTTTGAGCACCTAAGCAACCCTATTCATTTTATGACAAATAAGTTCCTATTTAAAGATTTTTGTTGAGGCATGTTGTCGACTGATGTCTGTAGACCTTAGTCCTACAAACCTTTATGTGCTGTGGTGGACTGACACCAGCCAACAGCAAAGTTCTCCACAGAGACACTTGCACAGTCCTTCCGGAGAACAGCAAGAGCAAAAGCATGGTACCATGGGGGTCGAGATAACGAGAGTTTAATAACTGAAGAAAAGTAGAAGAAGAAAGGGGAAAAAAGTCCCCAGAAAATTAATGCAAAGGCATTCACCCATGACCTCCCACAGACAGACCAATGCCCAGCCAGTCTCTCAGAAACTGCTTCCCCCTTGTCCATCCCCATCTTGTTGCTGAGTGTGATGATGCGTGGTATGGGACACCCTGTCTTTGGTCAGTGGAGCTCATCTGCCCCAGCTGTGTTCCCTCCCACTCGGTCTGGTCTTGACCACCCCCAGGCTACTTGCTGGGGTAGAGTGAGAACCAGAGAAGGTCTTGATGCTGTGCAAACACTGATCAGCAGTAGCTAAAATATTGGTGTGCTGTCAACACTGTTTTACCACAAATACAAAACACTGCACCATATGGGCTGCTACAAAGAAAATTAACTTCAACCCAGCCAGACTCAATATAGCATCATGACAGGACATGCACAAGGACTGATGAACTCATATATGCATAATGTGTGTGAGTATCAGATTTATTTTTTTGTGTACGTTGGACTAGACAAGAGGATATTAATATCAGTGTTTGTAGGACTGGGAGCTCTGATTGCATTTACTCAGGCCTGGCAGCAGTATTAATGTATGTCTAGCATGAAAGATACTTAGGCTTTAATTGTGACCCCCGAGCACATCATCACAAAAAACCTCAATTGCTAGAAATATCACAAGTGTAGAGATACAATTAAAAATCTTCTAGCTGCTACTAAAAACTAATCATTACAAAACACATCATTACAAGAGTTTCAGAAGTAAAAATACCATTGCTTGGAAAGATTGTCAGTGAACGTGAGATGTTAATCTCCCCTGACATATTCCCTCAGACAAGCTACAGCAAGTATCGTTCTCACTCTTCATATCCAAGGCCCACCTTTTCTGTGCCTTTGTACATCGAATCCTAACAGCAATATTAAAAAAAAAACATGGTAGAGTGTTTGTAGACCCCAACCCCTTCCAGCCTCAAATCTTCCTTCCACCTCTCTCAAGTCATATTACTGTGAAAGAGCAGCACATGCTGTGGTGGCAGGACTGGACGGGAAGCAGGAGCACCAAGAGGGCACTGCATGTTTCAGGAGGGCCCCTGGAGGTGGAGATGTGACAGCCTTGCCCCGAGACTGGGTGAAAAGCTGGAGAGACAGACTGGAGGAGGTGTGGGCAGCAGAAAGTGGCTTTCAGGCTTGAAGCAGACCAGATGAGTCTGGAGAAATAACCAGGGCAGGAGCTGCCTTTTCAGCCTTCCACAGAGAAGTCTGCTTAGAAATAGCAGCAGGAATGAAGAAGGCATTTTGCTGCTGCTGTTTATTGCAGTTTGCAAAGGATTTATAAGGCTTTGGAAGGGTTTTTCCATTACAGTGGGCTAGTTTGCTAAAGGGGAATGCTGGCTTGCTGAGCAGGGGTGTGCAGAACAAACTCCCTCATGCCAGTGGTGTATGGAAAGCTCCCCCAGGCAGAGCATGTGAATGGCTAAGGCACCCATCAGTTTATAATTTCACCATATAGACAAGGTCTAAGCTACGAAAACCAATCAAAAAAGATGAGCTCCATTAGAAACAGCATTATTTTTCACATGGTCTGTAGGGTTTTACTGGTACTGGTGCCCCAAAACTGAGTGGTCATTGTCTTCCCTGACAAGCATCACACAACGGACCTAAACCATAAAATTTTTTTCTATTCCTGTTTTAATTTTTCTTTTAATAAAGCCCGGTGTCTGGCATGAGATATGGGATGCTAAAATTTTGTAGATCAAGGCTCCAAGTGTAAAACCAACAATAAATCTGAAATGATATGACGAATCATTCTGTTACAGTGATCTGCCTATGTCTTGCTGCCTCTGAAGGCTGTTGCACAAGTGCTTTAAGAAGCTACTTCGGAAGGCAGAGCAACCCAGTAACTTTTGAATCAGAAAACTAATGAGGCTGTAAAACCTCAAGTAAACTTTAAATTCACTTATTTTCCTTTAGGCATCCTTGATATGGGGGAGGAGGTGGGGGGAGAAGAGACAAGACTTAAAACAGACTCAGCAGATGATCCTGCTCAGTTTTGGAGTGAGTAATGTCAAAAGCTTTAGGTTTGCTACTGCCATTACAGTTTCTCCAGACCTTCCCAAAGGAAGACGCTTCGAAGAGCTGTTGCTGGAAGTATCAATTTATCTCCATTGCCACACCTCAAAGAACAAAAGTCTGTTTGTGTCTTTGCTACACTTTACTAAAGAACTGCAAAGGGGCACACACAGTAAGCAGTTGGATCTGGGGACACACCCACATACAGTGAAATAAAAAGAAAACATTTCAGACATATTAAAGATGAGCCAGAACCAGATAAAGGAGAAACCCAAAATGAAGATAGTCTTGATACTGCATTGCACGTTCAGATCGAGTCTTTGTGACACAGACACCTTCTGGAAACACACTACGTCGAGCTGGGTAAGAAGTTTTTCTATGTTTTATTTTTTCATCTTACTAGATGTAGACCTTAAGCTGTTAGTACTCCATGAAGGTATACTGCCAGGGACAGACTCATTTTGCTGATAAAGAAGCCCAGGAAGCTGTCAGAAGCATTGCTGTTATAAAGATACAGATCACCTGCATGCCATCACCTGTCTCACTATCCCCACTGCTGCTCTTTCAGAATAGCTTAGCAAAAATCACCTAACTCAAGTCCTGGAGAGATGATGAGTTGGGTGATACAGGTGGCGAACCACTAAAAGTACCTCTTTATTCATTTATATACCTCTTATATACTGGGCATTGAAGAAAACATCCCTCCCTCTGTTCCAGACTAGGACTGATGTCTCCCAAAGTTCTGCAGTTTTACTGGGCTTGCATTTACGCAACTTACTTCTGAAAAGGGAGGTTGGATTATGAACACTCACAATGGCTGTCACTGCTGTTTTCTCTCTGTTGGCTCCTCTAAAATGGCACCCTCCAGATAACTTTCAGAGTTCTTCACTAGCAGCCCCCCATGTTCGTATCGTCCCTCTCCTCCTTTCTGATTCCTTGTATTTTCTCTGTTCCTAAGTCCTGAATGAATGAAGTGGGTTGGAATGCACTAGTCCAACTCTGCTGCCATGGGCAGGGACACCTTCCACCAGATACAAGCTGCTCAGAACCTCATCCATCCCGTTCTTGAATGTTTCCAGGAATCTGTGGTGGGCATCTACCACCTCTCTGGGAAACCTGTTCCAGTGTTTTTCTATCCTCACTGGAAAAAATTCCTTCCTTATATCTAATCTAAATTGACCCTCTTTTAGTTCAAAACCATTACCCCCCATCCTATTGCAACAGGCCCGGCTACAAAGTCTGTCACCATCTTTCCTGTAGACCACCCTGAAGTACTGAAAGGCTGCAATGAGGTCCCCCCCGGAGCCTTCTCTTCTCCAGAGAACAACCGCAGCTCTCTCAGCCTCTCCTCATCGGAGAGGTGCTCCAACCATGTGACCAGCTTCATCTGAAGTCCTCACCTCTTTTTTTCTTCTTGGCAAAACACTATTGTGCCTAAGCCTGGATTTCTCTACAATTTGTATTGATTGATAGCTGTAGGATGAGAGTGAGGACACAAAGCTGCTTGCTGTGCTTTCTTTGGCTGGCTCCAGTTTTACGGCATTGAAGTTTGCAGAATGCCTTTTGGAACAACATCAGACAGACTCTGCAACATAAACTCTATGTCAGAAGAATTAGGGAAAAAAAGAGTGATATCAGTAAAACAATAAGAAGCACTGCAGAACTCTTTCTTCCTTGTCTCCTTACACCCCTTGTCCCCCAAGGCCTACCTGTGCAAAGTATGTCTGCACGAGTGCAGCAGCTGAAATAATGTCTGGCTCACACTGGCAATCTCTGTCCTCGGGAGAGAAATCCGTGATTCTTGCTGCATCTCACGTTTGGGATCACATTGCCAGTATCACCTTCTGTCCAAGGGCTCCTTTGGCACACATATCTTACTTACGCTTTTTGAAACATGGGATGTGTCCATGCATATTTCAATGGATAGATCACAGAACCCAACTTTTTATGGTCCCGTAATTATTACAAAGAAGAATGCTTGGCTGGTATACCTCACCTGCTGTGAGGAATATGATGTTAGAGGTCTGGATTTTGCTTCCTAACACTAGGGTTTTAAAATGAGTAAGAGCACATTCTGCAACAGGCTGAAGTGCTGCAAGGTTTATCCAAGGACCATCATTCTTCTCAGGATTGGGATTGTATTTCCTAAGTTTTTCAGTACCTCTGTTCAATTTATAGCAATGGCCAGTTACACTTTAAAAGAGAAACTTTCCAGATGCAGAGGAAACCTATCTTCATGTCTTCAGATCTGAATTTTAGAGTGGTTTTGAACGGTGAGTTGACAAGCTGTGAGTCATTCTGTCCAAGCTAGATCCGTTAGATTTAGAGGTTCTCGAAACAGGTTGACTGATATATTTATATAGATACTGCCCCTATTCCAGATGGCTTAGCAGGATCATTTAAGAGCTGAAATACTGTGCAGACGGCCACATCCTTGAATTGGGTTTCCCATAAAGCTTTGGAAGGCTTCAGTATTGAGCAGTTGCTCTGCCTGCAATGTCTCCTGGGTGAGAAAATGTTCTGCAGTTCCAGCAGATGGCTCAGCAAGTGCTCTCATTCCCCCTTTCTGCTGCTTTGTTGCTGCAACAAAGGCAATTCCCAGCATATTCAGACATTGGTCAGTGCTTTGTAGAAAGGGGAACCATCCAAACACCATGGAAGGTCAGTACAGCCGTTTTCGGAGGCTTTAATGGTGTAAACCTGTCCACTGGCAGTACTGACAACAGCTCTAGCAGCGGAGCAGTTTCATGATTTTTTTAGTAACTTCCCCACCAGCCATTCTAGTATTGGTATCTTTAACAGAAGAAATTACATCCTCCTCATAGCAGTCATGCTTGTCAGGAACAAGTGCACCATCACGCCTTGAACGGCAGCAGGCACAGAAGGAATGGCAGGGAATGCCCAGGGCTGCACAGGGTTGCTGTGACAAGACAGAGTACTGCCAGCACACCACCGTCTCTTCTCCAGAGCAGGGCATCTTTCAGGTTCCGCATTTGCGCAAGTGCATTTTAAGCATACAGTTCACCTCTTTCATACACTGGCACAGCACATCTTACTCCACTCTGGTGAGCTGCATCCAGCTCCAGGGTCCCCAGCAAAGGAAGGACATCGACCTGCTGGAGCAGAGGCCCAGAGGAGGCCAACCAAACAAAGGCTGAGAGAATGGGTTTGTTCAGCCTGGAGAAGAGAAGGCTTCAGAGTGACCTAATTGCAACCCTCTAGTACCTGAAGGGAGCCTACAAGAAAGATGGAGATGGACTTCTTACAAGGGGTTGTAATGACAGGACAAGAGGGAATGGATTAAAACTGAGAAACAGCTGATTTAGATTAGGTATTATGAAGAATTTTTCACTTTTGAGGCACTGGAACGGGTTGCCCAGAAAAACTGTGAATGCCCCATCCCTGGAAGTGTTCAAGGCCAGGTTGGATGGGGCTTTGAGCAACCTGGTCTAGTGAAATGTGTCCCTGCCTATGGCAGGGGGGTTGGAATGAGCTGATCTTTAAGGTCCCTTCCAACCCAAACCATTCTATGACTCTGCGATTCTATGACCTTGCTATTGGCTGGATCAACACTGGATCACACAATAAACACTCACTGGAGATAGCTCAGTATTTACTAGATTTAATCTGAAAAGAGGCTTAGTTGAAGGCACTCAGATGCCAAGAGATATTAAATTAAACAAGATTTTATCATGTATGTAATTATTTATTGAGCTGAGAATCCATACAAGGTAAACAAATGTTTACACTATCATACAGTAAGCATTTCCGGGGCTTAATAAAAATGATTGTCACTCACTGTGCTTCACCAAAAAAAATCATTTTAATGAATAAATAATTTGATGAAATCAAAAAATATTTACAATATAAACAAATGAAAAAGCTTTGGATATATTAATCTGAGCATCCTGTCTTTTGCATTTTCTAACTGCATTTCTATCAAGATTCTCTCTCTGAAATGGTACAAAGTGGATAGAAATTACAACTCAACAAAGTTAACATGATTTGGTACGTCTTTCTGTTAGTTCAGATAAGCTACATATGATTTGTTTATTATGCATGTGTTAGAATACAAATATAACTAAAATCATATATTATCAAAATGCCAGACAGCATTCTCCACAGAACAGAAATGTACACTAGGCTGTGACAATAACTGAGAATCACAGGCAACGAAATGTAACAGAAAAAGTACAAATTCCTTCATAAGAATATAATTGTGCTCTCTTATTTACCGGAGGACTATGCTGCTTCACCACATGAATGGCTGAGTATGACTACGGTGTTCAAGGACTGCCGTGTGGTTCGGTGTAGGCTCACAGGGGTGCCAAGCAGCGGCTTTAGAGTGGGAATCGGGCAGTGCAAGCGATTTTATAAACATCTTTTGGGGCTCTTAAAAAGAGCCAATTATACAAAGCAGTATAAGCATAACACTGAGAAGTCTTCATCTCATTTACACAGACATCATGAAGTGACTTGCTTTGTTTGTGGTGGTGAAAGGAGGATTTTCGTCTGTGCTGTTTAGACAATCAGCCAGAATTCAAGTATTCTAAAGCCACTTCGTAGCAGAATTTGTATTGATCCTGAAAAATCAAAAGAAAACCACAAAGTCAGTTATTGAAGAAACTTAATTAAGGGGGTCAATAATTCTCTTCTGTTAAAATTATTTACTATCAGCTGTTGTCAGTGGGAACCAGTTTGCAAATCCAATTTATACTCAGATAAGAAAATCTTTATATTAACTAGACAATGGACTCTAGACATAGTAACTTATGGTACTGCTCATGTTAGATGAGTATTTAGCTGCTCTAATACATTTGTATGAGAAAAACTGACTGCATGTAAGCAAACTGACTTGCAACCCTTCCGTCATCTGTCAAAATGCTCATGTCGCACTTTATCAGAATTGGAGTTATTGAAATTCCTCCCTGGAAATGTTTATCTTAAAATAGACCCAGTGTTTTGTACTTCCCAGATTGTAACTTTTATGTTAAAGTCATTCATGCACTTGCTACATTTCAGGGCAAGAGCTGCTTACTGTTGGTCCTCTATCTGCAGCCCAGACCCAACCCACAAGACTGTGCAATAACCTCGTGAGATCAGGCCTCAGCTAAATTAATTGGATTAATTCCAATTAATTTTTAGCAACTGACAGTGACGCTCAAGTTAGGCTCTGAACGGTTGGTTCTCCTGTTAACCATGCTAAGTTTTCAGGTGCCAACCCTGTGCTTCAAAAACACAGACCTGCTGGTTTTACTTGCAACTGCTTGGAAACAGAGCAAGTCCCAGGGAAATCCCCTTCCTGAGGGATGCAAACCCACTCTGCATCTTCGGGGACAAAGGGTCATGACTTGGCCCCTTTCACATCTTCAGTGGCACGGAGAGGACAGATGTTTTTGACCGACCCTTGCCCACTCTGAAACTTTTAAATGGTGCAGTCACTGATGACTTCCCAGTTTTATGTGCACCCATACCCCTCTCCTGTTTCCATTCTTGCTGCTCGCAATACTTAAAAATACTACAAATATTTAAATGAAAAAAAAAGCTGAAAGAAATAGTAGTGCAGGTTCCCTGAATCTAAGGGCTCTGGCTTCTAAAAATTCAATTTGGAAACACCTGCCAGTTTTATGACTATTTCTGATACTGAAATGCCTCTTTTGCTTATGCACTTGAATCAATTAATAAAAGATAACTAAGCACATATTGTCATTTAGGAACAACAACAGATTTAACGAGCTGACAGCACTAAGCCTTCCCCAACATCATGAGTAGGAAGATCTTCAGATATATCCTCTTTTCGCTGAAGCAACACCATTTTAAAGGATTAACTTTTTTGGCCTGTACTTGTGATTTTGGGTCACATTTTAGCTGAGAAGAGAGTCCACTTAACATGCAAAAGACCACACACTATTAATAAAATCAAAAAGCTGTTAACAAGCATGGACCATTTCCAAGTTCTTTTGTTGAGAAATGTCAGGTCAAAAGAAAACAAGTCTTCAGTGGACATATAACCTAAGTGATGAGTGAGTTGTATGTGAGGGTTTGAAGTCCTGCAAGGTTCTCTAAACTGCTTGTGTCTTCTTCAGAATGAGAAAAGAATTAAAAAAAAGAAGAAAGGAAAGAACAGAGTATTATGTAAATTCCTTCTCTGCTTTTATTGCATATATGTTTCTAAATAAATGGAAATTATTGTCTAACTACATATTAGATCAAAACAAGAGATCAGCCACTCATCCATTTCCACTCCTCCATTCTCACTTTATGCTGATTTACTGATCCAGCAGAATAACTGTCATTTTCAGTAAACCAAATACCTGTGTTAAAGAGCAGAAATATATTATTTCTCACTGTGTTCACTCACTGGTGTCCTTTGTACATTTTTATTGTTCACTAGATAGTGGATAATAAGTCTCTTTAGACTACCTAGCTTCAGAGAGGTTATATTTAAATTTATTTTCTAGGACACCTGTGGGTAGGCCCAATAACATTTATCACCAAATGCTTTGGGCATTCCGTAATAGAGATTTTGTAATACCATGTGCTACCTTTGTATGATGGCTGAAAAATTGCACAGATTTCCATACTGTATGGATGTGGCATTCAGACTCTTACACTTGGAGGAAAAACAAAGGTTTCAATGAAATTCAGAGATGAATCTCTAAGTGGATGGTAAAGACTGCCATTTATCTAGTCAGAAAATGCATAATACATATTGACAAAGCAGTCTTAAAACTATTTTTGTGAAATAACATCATGATTGAGAGCATTTAATCTTTTACCACAAAATTGAATATTATTGTTCTAATTTTTCAGATAGAGAAACTGAGGCAAAGACATGTTCATATAAGAAAGGTCATAAAGGATGAAGTCAGTAACAAGACCAGGAAAAGAACTCAAGTGTCCCAATTCCCTTTTACCATGAAGCAATCTACATGGAAATTGAAACCTGGCTAATTCAAATATTTGTTCCTATGAGGTGGCAGACCTAGACTGAAGAGATGTCGTTCTAACTCTGCTCAGTCAGTGCACTATGTGATAATGGGAAAAATCCTGATTGTCCCTTGCCTTCATTCCTCTGTCTGTAAAATAAGGAAAACAATACTGATTTCCTTCACAAGTGCTTTGAAATTTCCTAATAAAAAAAGGCTCTGCAAGGCCTTTCCATGTCTTCCAGACATTCCCAATACCACTCTCAATTTACTAAAAGGTACTTTTACATCTAAAATAATACACTTAGCTTTTTTGATTAAAAACTTCTCTGCTGAAAAATGAACACAACTGCCTGACAAATCTGTACCTGAAGAACTGTCACAAATGGGAATTTATAGAGAGCATTTTCTTTAACTGTACATCTACGCTGGTGATTTTCTTTTTATTTCTATAAAATAAATGAGTAAGAGATCAGTGAGTTCTGTGGACTTAAGCTCTAGGAGAACAGAGAACAGCAGGCCTGCCAAATCCCTGTCCAAACTATACTACATGAATGAAGTAGTAGGACATTTTTCTTAATATCTAGGAAATAAAAATGTATGGTTCTCAGCATGATGATTCTCCTCCTGAGAATAAAAACTAGAGGAAAAGAAGCCAACCAAGCTGCTCCTTCCCACCACTGTGGAAGTGTGATAGTTTCTCACTGATACAAGACTCACAGTTCCACACTGCTGGCTCATGGCCCTGTGGTGCTGCTCACGAACTCCCTCCCTGCTTTGCACAGCTGACAACATCTGGCCTTTTTCCATGTGCCTGGCCAGAGCAGGGCCTAGGGGAGGGTGTGGGACTTCAGAGGCAGGCTAGGAGAGAGCACTGTGATGGGGGATGTGGTGGGAACCATTCTCCCACAGAGAGAGGAGGCACAGCCATCCATGTGGTGGGGAGGTGGATATCCCTCCATACCTGCCTTCACCTGTGTGTGAAAGCCTCCCTCCTTCTGCCTATTCTCCAGTGTGTGTCACACTCAGGTCATCTGAGGGAGTCCTCTCCTAAAATTACAGGAGCTTGGACCAGCTCAGTGAGATGTCTTCTGCCTCACCCCAGGCCTGCTATAGAAAAGTTGCTGAAGTGACCCCAACTTGTTTAATCAGAGATTTCAAAATTGGCTCAATCCCTGAAAGTGCCCAGATGCTGCTTCCTCCTGCCTGTGATATTAAATCAAATGCAGCTGCCTCTTAAGCAGCCACCTCTGCAGCAGGATGCTGTAAAACAGTGTCTTTTATAGCCCAGGCTTCAGAACAGGGTATCACGCTACACCCATCTCCAAGTACAAAACTACACACTGGAGTGTAAGAACCTGCTGGTTTAAGCTGTTCTGCAGCTCTTCTGGCATAGCAGCTGGCACTTAAGCGCTTCTCCATTTAGGAAAAAAGCTCGTAAAACACTCTCTAGGAAAATAATTGCACATGGCCCCTTGTTTCTGAACTTCTTTAATCTTTCTGTGAGATAGAGCAACCATAATTAAATGCAATATTCTGGGTGTCAAACTGAAATTCATGGCTTTGATAAATATTAGGCGATTAAGCTATTTATAAAATATATAATTTGAAAATCTGGCATTTAATTTTACATAACAATTATTTCTACCATGCAAGGGCTGCTCTCCACTTGGTTCAGACTGCTAGAAAAGAAAATTAATAAGGATGTTCATCTGAAAGTTTAAAACTCTTAAAAAATTCAAACGAACAGAGTCAAAGTCTCCTTGGGAAGAAAGCAGTGTAAAAATACTCTTACAAGTGAAGTGACTTCATTATCCCCTTTGAAAATGACTTGCTTGCTTTGTGAACAACTCCCACTGCAAATCCTGGAAATCTTACTGAGTCTTCTGAGAAAAAGAACATTTTCTATTTAATGGTGCAGTTAAAAAGCTCATACCAGAAGGTCCACCATGTTAGGCTTATTATTCCTCAGTGTCTTCACAGCATGGAATACGTCAACAGCCCTCTGATGTCGAAGCATTTCACAAACAATACTGATTGCACAAAATGTCCCACTGCGGCCACCTCCATTCCTGCAGTGAAAGTGATAAAATGGCTCAGTTACAATGGACTCTGTGTCACAAGTTTGTACAGCAACAGGGATGACTCCAGAAAGCATGAGTTCCAGCAGGGAGAAACCACAGAACATTCCTGGCTCCAAGCGCTGCTGAACTCTAGGCAAAAGATGATTTTTAATTGGAATTAGCACGCTGAAAAATCTCAAAGCTATGATTCAGAAGTCAGCAGGCTGACAGCCTGGAGGGAATTGAATGGCTGAGTTTCACACCACCCTTCAGTGAACACTGGAGATGGCACAAAGAGGATGCTAAAATAAGCATAAAGTACTTTTAGTTTCAGTTCAACACCGCTTTGCATTGTAAACACACATGGCTGCAATGCGCATCAGGCCTGGACATGCAACAGAGAAAGTGAATCTTTGAGTTCTTTTATTCCGGATCCTGGTGCTTTCCTCCTGGATGCATTTCGGAGGAACCACAAAAGCACCAGAAGTCGCATTTGTGGGAGTCCTGGTGGCTGCACACTTGGTATGGCACTGGGTGGTGCTACCATGTTCCCCTGGCTGATGATCTCAGCTCCCGGCAGCAGGAAGAGGGGCTGGCTGCCTGGCAAGGACTGCTTTCAAAGGCAGATGCTTTCCCCCTCCACCCACAGCATCAGAGGATGAGAACCTGAAGTGAATTGCTAACAAAGAAGCCAGGCACACATGTTCATATACATGATCGAATACAGTATTTAATAATACTTCATCCCTGGTTATTTTTAATCTTCAAGAAAATCTCCTTCTTTCTGGAAACTCCATTATTTCTACACTTATTCTAATCAGAATCTTTAGGCTGTGCTTCACTGAAAATAATAAACCTTAATAATTATCAGAGTGCAGACTAGTTAGGTAGCAGGTCTTTCAAACCAGCTTTGCAAATGGTTGATTTTCAAAGGAAGATACAACATTGCACATCTGTCACATCGAGGCACTATGAAAAGAATGCTCTCTGCTGCCAAACCAGTGCCTGATACTGTGGGACTGTTTGAGAATTTTAATTAAAATAAAGTCATTTAAAAGGATTACATTAGAGCTTTTTCTTTCTTTACTGCCTGGAAGTGACGCATGTGTGATGTTGTACAACTATTTAATATCATCAGCCACCTCAGAGATAACAGTAATTTGCACTTCAAAAGGGTCTTTTCAGCTAAAGATCTCAAAACATTAATTAATCACACTGCACAATGCTCCTTTGATGAAAGTATTATTATCCCCATACTACAGATGGGGAAACTGAAGAGCAATGACTTGTTCAAGGTCAGTGATAGTGGGAATTATTAATATACTCTTAGATTTTCCTCCATCATTCTAACATGGGGTCCCAACTTCTGAACACGGTTTTCCTGTTGGCATGTCACTTCTCCATCATGGCAACATCTTTGAACAGATGTTTAGAGGAAGAGGAATACAACTTCAACCGCTGAAGACTCAGCCTCAAAAGATCAGCTACTTCTGAGGGCAAATAGCACGTGCAAATATTAAACCATATCAAAAGAAGGATGGTGGCAGAGTGGATGAGTCTGCAGAAGTGGAGCACAAAGTCACAGGAGGACAAAAATATATACCATTATTAGAGAAAGGTAAGGCAATTACAGGGTCATCGTAACTGGTCTATCACACTACTTTTACTCCTGTGCTTTACGTCTGGAAAACGAATCACCGCTCCAAAACTACTTCTTTCTATGGTCCTTATGTGCAAAAATAAAAGGTACATTGTTCTGAAGGCACATTTTTGATTTACTGTGAATAAATATGCAATTTTCCCATTTGCAAGAGTCACTGGACATTTTTATATAAAACAGAGTTAACTCGAACCCATCATCTTTTCACAGGGCTGTAACGAAGGACAGATGAATTCACAGACTCATGAATCTACATTAAAATTACACAATTCCTTTTGCATTCAGAGCTTTTAAATGAGCAGTAGTATTATTTATTCAGTTCCAGATTAGATAGATGCCTCTTCACAAATCTTTTAAAGCCTGGCACAAATTCTGTGACAGTATTCCCTTATTTCTCTCTTCCGTTTCCAGTACTTACAAGCAATGTACAACCGTGCGTCCCTCTCCCCCGTTGTACTCCTCCTGCCACTTATCCACCTGGCGGATGAGCTTCAAGAAGGAGCGTTTAGAAACTGGAGTGTCCCTGTACATGGGCCATCCCAGGAACTGGAACTGCTGCACCATCCGATAGCCGTCCTGGGGCTGTAGAGATTCAGGCAAAAGCAGGGAAAGTAACAGTATTTTTTTTGGCACCTAATTTAGATATATGCATCAGTGAGGGAAGTTGTTCATGCAGATGATTGCTGACAAACTGCTAATGTAATTTCAACTGCCCTTGAGGATTTATGACTTTTAATTTCCAACGGAGTTATCAGAACAAGAGTTTTTTAACAGAGTGCTACACAAATAGGCTAAAATATAGCAATAGTACATCTGCATGATCAAGCAAATAATTAATTAATATGATAGGAGGAACTTGGTAGCAAAGACAGAGCTGCAACACAACTTTAATTATATACTGTTTTCATATATAAGCCTCAGTATTTTTAAGAATGTTTATGTGTTTCTGTCCTTTTTTTACAAGAAAGATCAAAACCTCTCAAGATATTTTGAAGCAGGAAACATTAAAAAAACCAAACAGAACTCTCAGATGTTTCTGGCTTGTAAAATATATCTAACTACATTTTATTTTATTGTGTTCTACTGCAGCAGTCAGAACCCCTCTGGTGAAACGTTACCAAACAGTTGCTTTATGGTGATTTAAAATAAAAAAGGAGTATAGAACAAGTGATAGTGGCAGAAAACTACAGCTCTTTGAGATAAGCATAATAAACATGCACACGAAAACTGGTTTTGCAGTCTAGAGTTTGTCACGTCTGTGCAAAGTGAGGGCATTTTAGTGCCACGCTTAAAATGAACAACACACAGAAACGCTGACATTACATTTTATTCTCTAGAGTAAGAGTTAATAGAGAGGATATAAGATTAACATGATATGGGAATAAACCAAACTGGATGCAGCATTAGATGTGTTCTCCAACTGGTTTTGTGTACTTTATGTCAAAATTTGGAATCTACTGATTTCCTGTCCAGTTTCTTTCAGCTGATGGCCCCTCTTCCCCAAGCAGATCAGCCAGACCCAGTGCCTGCTGAAGGTCACACTAACACTGCTGGAGGCTGTGTTTTTTTCATTGCCACATTTACTGCAAATGTCAGGCCTTCGTAGTATTAAAGAAGTACCTTCAAGCTTTACAATCTGCTTCCCTGTTTGGATATTAACATGTTTTTGGTGTCTTTCCCTGTCTTGCCAGCTACCAGGTCTCAGGGAAGTTCTTGATTTTTTCTGAAGGGAGTGCTGCTTATTCCTAGCTACAGCTTTTTGGTTGTTGATACCAGGCCATTGCAAAGGCTCCCTGGATGGGAAGAGATGCCTGGCCCCTGGTGGAATCTTTTTTCCACTCAGCTTGAAAGACAAGCCTTGTTTAGTCTTCTGTCAACTTCATGGGAGCACAGAAGCTGAATACAAGAACAACCTACTTTCCCCTCTGAAGTGGTTACATATGTTATGAAGTGTGGTTAGTGGGACAGGATCTTCACTAAGAGGCTGGGATTGCTATTGAAAAACATGCCTAGTGTTGATGCACAGCTTTTTTCATATGACACAGGATAAAAATACGCAGGATGGCTAATTTCAAACTATTGAAAACAGCACTGATTTCAGCATTTTTTGGCTATCATACAATCTGAATACTGCATTTATTTCATTTGCATTTAACACACTTGAGATACGTATTAAAATTTTTTTTACTTATATTACACATAGAAGGCTTTTTTCCCTCACTGATTGTGGTGTGACTCAGTATTGCACCACTGCTTTCAAATAAATAAGCTGAAAAATGAAAATGGTTCCGTGTGAGTTCAGCTTTCATTTTTTTACTTTGAGTAGACTCAACTCATCTACTGAGTCAAAACAGTTTTGCACATAGCATCCTTACTCTGGCTGCATTATAAATTCGGAATATCCGGCTGATGATGTCTTCTTCTAAATCAGCCGATACAAACTCCACCTGAATAGGACCGTGCCGGTGAACTCCATTTTCTGGCCAGTACTGAGGACAGAGCTATAGAAGACCATGGACAAAAAAGAACACAGTTAGATCACCTTGGATTTCATCCTGCCTCAACATACTTTTCTGTATTTTAATTTGTGATACATGTACTACTGGAATTCCTGCACAGTATCTTTACAAAATACATGCTGCGCCAAGTTTGGTTTCAAGCACTCTACTTTCATAATACCTTTTCATGTACCTGAACATGCCGTGTCTTGCTGCTGTGCTTCCAGTGTCTAGTATTTGGCGTAAAACACTTCTGACACTCAATGTTAATTCTACAATATGTTATGACAAATAATGACAGGGAGAGGCTGACAAATATTGCCGTATCTTGAAGACAGTGTGGAGGCTAAAGACCAAAGGCCTGGTATCTCCAACTGCCCTGAATAGTTGCTGCTAATTCAAGCTGCATTAGAATGTGTGATTTGTACTACGAAGGGTACATCATCAATTCTCAAAACTCAGGAATTAACTTTCACGTGTTTCACCCGTGACTGATGATACTGGCTTATATCAGCATTGCTTTAAACTTTCAGTAACTGCTTAATTTCATCTTATTAGTGACACCTGAAAATATTAATTACGCTTTCTTCAGTTCTCAGAGAACATTACTTCTAGGTATATAAAGATCACAAAGTAAAATTACTATTATCTTTCATGGTTTTAGTGTCTAATAATATGACAATGGCTTAATCCAGGAACCAATTATCATCTGTGCTAATACTTTAAAGATTAAATCAACACTTTGGAAGGAGGTTTTTGAAGCTAGAATCTGCCTGTCCATTTTTTTCATGAAAATCCTAAGATTTTTTTTTTTGCCAGGGATATTTAGAGCAGTTTGAGCTTTTGTAAGCATTCGCCAAAATTAAATATGAACTCATGAAATTTTGTTTGCTTGCAGAAGCATTGATGTCGTATTTGGAACTTTTTATTTCATTCAGTAAAACAGCTGTGGTCTTCACTCTGCTGCATTGCTGTTGGTGATCCAGAGCTGAGCTGACAAATCACATTTACTCCAGATGTTGTTTTGCATTTCTTATAACACTTAGTCCTCAACAAAGCTGTTTAGAGATGACTACATTTTAGGAAAACATAATCATTTACTACATCAATTAAAAAAGAAAACAGGGTCTGATTTGCAGGAGATCACTTTAACAAGTTAAACCCAGAAATTTCAAGTAGGAAAATATATTTTCATTTTTTTTAACCCCTCCCTATGATTTGGTCTGCTGAGACAACTGCTTTCTAAATATTGTCTAAATCTTACACAAATTGTTATTATGAAATATGCTGGTGTACAGGACAGCAAAACACAATGCATACAACTGGTACAAATGCCAGCGCTCAGATCATTTAACACGTGCACAGTTTAGTACACATCTTTCAAATACACAGGAATACTGTTCTAACAGATCTCTGGAAAATGCTTAAATGATAATACGCAGAGCTGTTTGCTGGGACTGTTTTAGGAAGCGAAGATTTTCAAGTTCTAAAGAAACCAAAAGCATTTAAGTCTGCACATTTTGCATGCAAGTGATGCTAGCGACTCTCTTCAAGTCAGAGTTACTGTGAAGGGGTGAATTTCATTTCCCAATAGAGCATAACAATCCACATAAATGGTAATATCTAAACAGAACTGTAAACACTTCATATATACATAAATAATAATGATAACAGTAATTATTAATAAATCTGAATGTAATGTGTGTTTTTAATAAGCTTTGCCCTCTCTCCACTTCTGTTTGCTCTGAGGGTTTTGAGATTTATTCCTAATGAAAAGATTGTTACTCGCATTCAGAGGTAAAAGGTTTAACACACTGCAGAGGCAGGTGCATTAACTGCCTATCCCAATAGCTGTTAAATCCTGTGAGGCCAATAAGTGCTTGGAATAGCCATGCCCTATTGTAAATTCAAAACACAGCCAACAAATTAAAAAAAAACTGTTCAGCAGTCCCTAACAGTCTGACTCCCTTGAGTCTTTCCTTATTCACTCAGAAAATAATCTTAGATTCATGAATAAAAGTTTTGTCTTTCATTTCTATTTTTCCTCCCTGTAGACAGCGCAGGGCTTAGAATCAGAAATTCAGTCTTTAAAACAGAGTGTGGAATTCCTACATCTTCCTTTGAAAGACCAAACAGAAGATTAGCATCTTTTAAAAACAAATTCTACATGTTAAAAAGAAGAGGAAACATTTTTAAAGTATATGCAACACTGAACAAAGCTAAAACAATTCTTGATCATTTCAAAAATAAAAATGACATGCAGTCTGCTCTAAAAAATTACAATTACTCTTAACCAATAATTAACAAATATTTACTTATTAAGAATCAAGATTACCACCATATTCTTCCAGCAGAGGGCTGGTGCAGTTTGTTGGAATTAAGGAAATGATATCTTTGTAAGAACTTGGAATCGTGCAGTTGTGAGCCAGGCTCTGGGACACTTAGTGATTAATCCCAATGATTAAATTGCCAACCAGTAGGTTCGGTTTTCCAATTTTCTGAACAACATGTACAGCATGTGCAAGTCTTTTGTAAGGTAATTACATTCCCGCACACGTTTCGTTGCCCTCTTTTCTCTTCCAAAGGATGCTTAGTCTCCAATCTTTAGTTCCTCTCCCCTAGTTCCTATCTCCTTGCTAATGACAACATCATTTTGTGCAACACACAACACAGATATTCACACTGGGAACACCTACTCCCTGGTAAGGAGACTGAGGTCATTGACCTGTTTCAGGCAGGCTATTGAATAGCTGTTGGCTTCTGTTTATGATTTTGGCCGTTATTAGCATGTTTCAGACTTTAGTCAGAATTCTACAACCGTAATTTTTGGGTTTTAGCAGCTCTTCCCAAAACGTGTTCACTTAGAATAAATTACAGGTGCATGCACTTATGTGTGTGTGCACTAACATTCTGGTGGAGAAGCTGCTGATGGTCTGATTTATTCCTCTTTCCCTGTGTATATCCGCAAGCTACAAATCAATGTTTTAGTGTGTAAGTATTTAATGTTGTTTTACAAAACTAATTACATCCTAAGGCTGTTCTGAAATGCTGAGGCACTAGCACTCCTCTTTTGAATGAAGCATTTTTCTGGACTTACTTGTGCAGGATCCACATCATTCAACATAACTATTGAAGTGCAGTGATAATCTAGGACCAGTCTCCAGAAATCTTTGACAGTATTTGGTAAGGGATGCTGCGTAACTATAAAAGCTGATGGTTGCTTGTAGCTCTGAAAAGAAGTAACAAGATGATGAAAAGAATGGTAAGAGATAAAAATCCATTTAGCAGAATGTCAGTCATAGCCCCAAAACTTCAGGACTGAAAGCATTATTTCTATTTTCTGTATAATTAATATATTGTTTTCAGCTCTTTCCCGAGATCTTATATGCTTCAAAGTTAATAAACTGTATTTGGGCAGGATATAACTTCTGCAGATGTTTTATTTCTAAAATGTATTTCATGCCACAGGCATAGAGTAAAATCATCAGAGGTTTTTGCTTCCTATGCAACTCCTACAAGGTTTTGAGCAACGGGTTTGTTTTGAGCTGTTAATGGACAGATTAATCTTGGCTGTTTGCATTTAGCTCTAAATTTGAATGATGCCTGTGAAAGGAAATATCTAGTTATTCTTCAGAAATATTGTTAAAATTCTGGTCTATCTGACAGCAGTGAGGATACCCAGGGGAGAAATTTCAGTGCTCTTTGTTTCTTTTAGTACCAGAGTATGTCATTGACTGAGCTGTTTGCTGGAACTTTTCCATTGTGGATCTCAAGACAGCATTTTCACTTGCCTCTTTCTGAGCCTTGAAAGCCACCGTGGCCATACGGGGGCAGTCGCTGGGAGGGGGTGCCATGGCCTTCATTAAGGAGGGCAGGGAAGTCTCTACATGCCTTGAACTGAAGCAATTGTGCCACGACTGAGATCCAGTCGGATCGGCTACTGCAGGCACATGGCGTGATGCGTGTGCAGGGCCAGGATTTGGACTTCGATTTGGCAGGTGCCAAGAGGGTGGTGCCAGACTTGTTTTGGTGGTGCCCAGTGACAGGACAAGGAGCAATGGCCATAAACTGAAACACAACAAGTTCCAACCTCAAGGTGAGGAAGAACTTCTTCACACTGAGGGTGGCAGAGCACTGGAACAGGCTGCCCAGGGAGGTCATGGAGTCTCCCTCTCTGGAGACATTCAACACCCACCTGGGTGCGTTCCTGTGTCGCCTGCACAAGGTGACCCTGCCTTGGCAGGGGCGGTTGGACCAGATGATCTCCAGAGGTCCCTCCCAACCCTAATGATTCTGTGATCTTTGTGGGTCCCTTCCAGCTCAGGATATTCTATGATTCTATGATCGTTCTTCCAGAGACAGTCACTGAGGAGACCACAGAAAATTAATCCACTGTGTTTTGGTTACAGACGTGGACATGCAAAACTTTGGTTCTTTGTTTCAGCACACTGTAACCAGCAGGTAATGATGCTGCTGGTACATCAGGCAGCTGCTTTCTATCCTCCTGGTCCTGTCTTGCTGGAAGTTTCATGCAGATGAGAGATATCCAAAGGGGTCTCCATTACTCAGTCAGTTAGAAGCCTCAGAAGTTTTTTTGGGAAAACTTCTCAAACTCATTCTGATACTGAATAATGAAAATTATGCTTGCTACCCCTTTTTCTTGAAGTGAGCTCTGAAGGCTTACATGAGGTGATTCAACAGCACCTCAACTGAATCAACTGATGCAAGTGGAGAGGGGGAAACACTTCACCTTGCTTCTTGGAGATTGAGTGTTTAGAGGGATGGACAAATGTCTACTCTTGTCCATCAGTGCAGGGATACTGCAGAAGCCTGGCTAAGGTGCTTCAGGTGGAAAACAACCCATATCACCTCCTCCCTCGTAGCCTTTTGCCCAGATACAGTTCTGTATGCAGACCGTTGTTTCAATAGTGAAGTAGGGAAGCACCTTCAAAGCAAGTATTGAGGCACTGCTCTTTCTGAGCATTACTTAATTCACAGAACAAAACACTACTGAAGTCTCCAGGAAACAAGGCAATGTAATAGCACAGTTGTAAACTGCAGATTAAGGAAGGCCTGTTCTAATATGAAATGTCATTGACCTACTATGAGAACCTAGACAAATCACTTACACTTCTGTTCTCAATTTCTCTACATAGATAAACATAAAGATACATTTTCCTACATTTTCACAGGAGTGTTTTGAACTTGGGCTTATTTTAGGAATAGGCTTTGAGAACTAGTAAGGAAAAAAATGAAAAAAACTGCTATAAACTGTTATTACTCTAGCTTCACTTTTTAAAAAGGCCATTTACAATGTGTTCCTTCCTTACTAACCTCTGTTTTCTTGTTGTTTGTGTGTTTGACAACCGTAATGACTATAGCTGTAAATCGTCAAAAATAGGCTATAAATATCTACAGACTGTAAAGGTAGTTTAAGTGTCTTTTTACTGTTGTTCTATTACAAGGAATAGAATTGCCATAGATGCATTTAGAAAAAAAAAACTCCACACACACATGAAGAGGAACCATCCATTCAAACAGAAATAAACGGGAAGGCTGAAGTAATGGCTTGTGTACTATCTTGTGTTGACAGACAATTATTTTTTTTGTTAATTACTGTTTAAATTATAAACAAAGGGAACTGAAATATTGCTGCAAACCTTATTATTCTATTTAACTGCCTCAGTCTCTTAATAGGTAACTCTTGTTTTCCTAGGCCAGATGGTTAAAAATTCAAGCACTAGGGAGAAATCCAGACAGATTTAATTTATCAAAACTCCCTGAATTGCTCTCTGAGCATGGCTTTGGAACCTTGGCTGCGACATAACATATGTGTGATCCTAAATGTACTTGGGAGTTTAAAGATTTTGTGCCAAGCTTCTGGAAAACAAAACAAGCTAGAAGGATTTCAGTCTTCTTATGCTGACTCCATTTCCTAGCATGGCTCAGTTTGGAGGGCTGCTTATTGCCTTTTTATTATTAATGATGTGGCGGAGACTTACATCCATCAGTGCAGCATTGATGTAGTTACTGCTTTCCCCATCTATCGTGATGAGGAAAGGCAGGCATCTGTCTGGAGGCAGCACATCCATGCAGCGATTCTTTTCATGGTTTCGCGGCAAAAGCGCGATGCTGCAGTCTTCTACGCGCAGCGTCGGAGTCACCATATTTAAAGTCTTTCAAAGAGAGTAAACAATGCAACAGAAAAATTAACACAGCAGTGAAAGCAACCCAAAATATTGAAGAACAGATCAGCTCAGCATTCAGTTTCAGTGGGAATCAATATGCAGAGAGATGAAAACACATCACAGTCAGCAGGGTTTGGAAGCAGAGAAATCCTGGAAGCATACAATTATGAAAAATAACCTCAAAGACAGCTGCAGAGTAGCCTGCCTTCTGGAGAAAGGACAGTGGAAGGAATCAACATACGTCCCCTGAGCAAAAAGAATACTTTACTACTACCCCACTGTATTATTTTATGATTCAGCATAAGTCAGTAGAGATGAGTGACATGTTATTTTTCCCTTTTTTGCAGTCTTTCCCTCCTAGACCTGTTACAAAATTCATATGGCTATAAACACTTAAGCAGAAGTCTTTAATACAGCTGAACTGTATGGCTTCTAGGCAATACTAGCCACTACTTACCCTAAATTCCTCTTTGATCTGGCTTGAGTTGGTTTGAGGATCCAGTTTATTCATTTCATAGTAAGCAGACCTAACTTGAGAAGCTGGAATAGATGTGTCCCCGCAAAGACAGGCTTCCAGGATAGCATCATGGATGAATACATACTGTTCCTGGTAAAGGAATTAAAATAGATAAGTTACTGACATAGAGACCATTAGTATTTTGGTAAATAAAACATAACAATTAATATGGTTGCTACTTCTCTCTTCAGTTTACCAGCACTGAAGCAAGACCAGAAGGAACAACCACAGTTTAAAAAACTTTCTCCCCCTCATTTAGAAATGAATATAGAAAATTGCCTTAAACGAACTATAAGTAGTTAGAGAAGTGCAGTAACACTCCATAATACAACTCAGAATGTTTCTGGTTTCCTCATTCCTCTGGGCAGTTTTGTAGGTGCTATCATGAAACTAAGCCTCAACAAGATGTACTCCAGAATGAATCCTTCCCAGAGAGGAAACATTCGTGATTGTCCTTATTTTTTAAGAAACACTGTGAACCTTCAGTGAAGCACAACTGTGCACTTGGGGTGCTTCAGGTTTGTGGGGGGATTGTTTTCTGCATGTGACTGAATAAACTACTTTCTGGAGGATGCCAACTACAAAGCTCTGTCTTTATGGGCTACAAGAGCATCTTTTCTTGTAAAGCAGTATTCCAGTAGATGAGCAATACCTCGGTCTGCACCATGTTAACTCTCCGGGATCGAAGCTCTCTCACACAATTGTAAATGTCTACAACACCTTCTCGTTCTGCCATATCTAGCATGATGTCAATGACAATGAAGCATCCAGTTCTGCCAGCACCAGCACTAAAGCAGAAGAAGAGCATAGTTAATGTGCAGCAGTGTATTGGAAATATAAAAGCTGTAAGGATTCATCTCACGGGTACTCGATCAATTGGATGATTACTGAAATTGAGCTGGGCATTTGCAGGACTTCAGACTCAAGTTTTTGCTCTCATTTATATATTGTATATATATTTGTTATATATATGTAAATAAAATACATATATTCTTGTTTACAGTTATTTTGAGTAGAGCTTCAGTGGCTCCAGCAACCTGTGTGGGGAATACACAGTAAAGGAGAAGCAAAAGTATGTCTCGAGTTTAGTGCAAACCACAACAGAGAGATTTCTGTTTTACCTACCTGCAGTGAACAACCAGAGGGCCAGCGTTTGGCGGACTCTTGGATTTGACCTGCCGTACAAATCCCAGCAGGCCCGTGGCATGGTACGGGACACCGTGGTCCGGCCAGCCCGTGAAGTGGAACTGACGTATTTCCCGAATCTCATGAGCACCTCTCTGTTAAAAAAGCAAGGGTTGAAATCTTCAAAAGCCTGAGCCCTGCTGAAAAGCGTCCACCCCCTACCAACACAATCTGTACAGACTGATGGAGAGCTTCCTCATAGCAGGAAAGCAAGTTCAAAGGTGAGGTATCAACTGGTTTCAAAGCCTTCCAACAAAATTAAGTAAGTAAGCAAGCACTAGATTGGGCAGAAACTTTTAGCAACAAGAGAAATGCTCATCTCTATATTTAAGTACCAGGCTGCTTTGCAAACTGGGGCCTTAGGATGCATGCCATGATCACAGAACAGGTCAGCAGCAAGGCTGAACACAGAGCACAGTTGACTTTTTTTTCCCATTGCTCTCCACAGGGGTCTTGCTGCTTACTTCAGGGAACTATAGCTTCAGCATATTTTTCCTTATCATTTGTCTCCTTCATTGGTCTGAAAGAAAAAGCTGAATAATAAGAAACCTTTTTGCACCTCCAATCATAGGGGCTGTGTTTATAGCCCTCCACATGCTCACCCTTTGGGTGATTTGCCACAGTCTACAAGGACATGGATATGGTGAGACAGGTATGAATGAGAAGCTGATTGTGTAAGTAATTTCCCATGTGACTTTGGGGAGCAGTCTGGATATCAGAAGTGTGTATGGTAAGTTTTATTTTCTTACTGCTTCTATTTTCCCTTCCTCCTCTAAATATGTAGCTGCCAGTATTTTATTCTCATTTGAAATCCACAGACTGGAGGCCATCATGCATAGTTCATAAACAAACAGCAAAATTATGGCATATCATGTCTAGGCTGGACTAAATGTCAACAATATTAATAACTGGTAGTTTACAGCTTTTCTTCTTAAAGATGTATTTCCTGTCTTGAGCTGGTTTGCATATAAAAGGTTTTATTCTCTTTGAATAATAAGTAATATAAGCTTCCTAATTTATTGCTATTATGCATTAATCTGGGATTTTCAGTGGTGGAGAAATTTTGGACATGCCAGTGCTACAGGACTAGAGAGACTTAGTGTATGTTGGAGTCTGATACTCTGCCAGCTCAGGCTGGGGGTCTGTGGAGACAGGGCATCTGCTCAGAGGAATATCTCATCTCCCCTGGAAATTGATACAAAAAGGCAGGCAAAGGAGAGGATTAAGAGCATATGAGGCAGTGGTGTGGACTGAGGCGATCACACCCTTTAAACAGAAATGACCTTATATCCTAAAAACTAATTTTAAAGCATATTGAAACCCAGGAATAGAGAAAACAATTTGCATTTTAGGACAGTCTAGCAAACACATCTGAATACAATTTGGTCCCTGCCCTCTGAGGGTTTTAGAGTGTGTTAGTTAACACATCTCTTTGCTGCTATAAGCAAGGGCTTCAACTCCGTAGATAGCTCAGCTTAGCGGACATAGTGTCTCAAACCCTTTTATACTACATGTAAAAACCGCCAGTGACCCTCCAAGAAACAAAGATCCCACAGAAAAAAGCAATGCCATGACTATACAAGCTGAGAACCGAAGTGAGTATCCCATACAAATTCTTCATGATGTATGCAGCCGAGATTTTGAAACAATTTACAAAAAAACAAACTGCCCCCCCAAAACAACGCGCCCGTCTGCTGCACAGGATCAGGTTATGTCCTGTGCCTTAGTTGTGAAAAGGCTGTCTGTCAGGCTGACTACATTTTTGTCTGTCATTGTTAACAGCTACTTAGGAAAGGTTTTGCATACAGGATACTTTTATAATGAGTTTTCTTATTATATCTACAAAAGAACGATTTTTATATCTAGCTTTCCTGCTGGTTTCTAAACCCAAAATAGCACACAATGGCATGAATCATAAAAACATATGCTCAGCTGGGAGAGACTGTATTTTTCACTTTTTCTTTCAGCTGAAACAAACAGAAAATGGTGTACACTGCTAAACCCTAGGATGTTAAAAAATTCTACAAAAACTTATGCTGCTGCTGTATGTTACTATTCATGTATGACTTATTCATCTGAGTTAACTGTTGTGCTATAGAGAAACTGCTCCAAAGGAACTGCTTATTCACACAATGCAAAGCATATCTAGGAAATGGTCTTCAAAATCAGACTGCACTTTTGGGTTCAATTTTCTCAGTGTTATCCTCCTACCATACAACAGCCATTTAAAAAAAAAAAAAGAAGTGATCAATTTATCTTCAAACAAATCAACTTCTAAATTGTACTTTAGGAGCAGGTATGAGATGTTCATCAGCAAACAGAAAGCATGGTCAGAAGGGACTGGAGGTCTTGGAGAATTTGATTCCTCTGATTTTCTAAACAACTATGAGGTAGCTGAAGGCTAGAATTAGATCTTCCTTACCCCTCCTCCTCATCTCTACCACAAAGGACAAGGCCAGTTCTTTTATCCCCAGCCTTGCAGTTTGTGTGCTAAATCTTCAATCATTCTGGATATCAGATGCTGTCCCTGGAAGTCACCCTGTACTGACACAGGGGGCTAGGCCACCTAAGGCACAGAACTCTGCAATTGTTCCTCTTGAATGACTAAAGTTCCTGTTAGTCAAATCTGCAAGTCCTTTGGAACTGAGGCTCCAGTGTTAAGTGTTCCAATACCACCTTTCGCTTAGTATTATCTGCATGTTTGGTTAGGGTGCTCTCTCCTCATCATTCACCTTGACTTAGAGAAGGTGAAAAGTATCAGTCCCAGTACATCAAAAATATAAACTTGAGAGAAATATGGTGAAAGAGATGTACAGACTTGACGTTCCAGTACCATTGGAAGAGTTAAAAAATATGGAAAATAGAGGAAAAACAAATGTATTTTACTCAAACTACACTGGCACTGCTTTTAGAGGCTTACTGAAAAACTACCAACTATTAAAAAGCAGTGTCTAAATGAAATCTTTTCAGATGGAGATTTTTAAAAAGAAATAAAATGTTTAGTGCCTTTTATATCTATCTGTTCTAATGCACTTATTCAAGATAGTTTGGTTATGTTCAACTGTAAAATCCTCTAGGTCTTTTCTTCAGTCCCAGTTAAGAAGCGAAAAGCTAACATCAAAGCATGAGCTTAAAATTTGCAGAATAGAAATCAACCAGTGCTTCAACTACTTCCAAGTGGAGCCAACGTTTCTCATCTGTTTATTAAAAATACCTAAATGCAAGGAAACAACAGGCTTGAGTGAATTCAATATACAATATATATAGTGGTAAACATGATACAATATTTCAGTTCATTCAAACCACGTAATTCTATTATCATTACCCTCAGGTTTCTGTATGGGTGCATATTTAAGTATTAGATTGAAGAATAAAACAAGAAAAAACCCTAATTCCTTTGTTACTCTGGACGTACGTACAGAGACCCTGTGGGGTAGTCTTTTTGGCAGTTTCAGGTACCTGGTGCCGGATTCTTTGATGCTAAATACTATGTTCTTCAAATCCATAAATGAATACTAGTTCATCATTAGAGACAACCAATAAATGACAGGTACTGCAACTAAATCAAAAGAAGCTTTCTGAGCTAATTAGTTGAAAATCTACTCATGGTGAGGGAACATTACTTCGGCATGCCATCTAGTCTTCCAAAGAGGCCCTTTCTTTGGCATTTTGCAACTCAAATGAGTCCTGGTACATACAATTAAAACATTTCTGGCCTTTAACGAAGTCTGAATGAAACTGCTGAATTGACACAAAATGCATGGTACACTTCACCATTGACCGACCCTGCCTGCTCTCACTTTCAGTAGGTACCTTATTTGTCATTTGTTTGTTTTCCATATATTGTAAGCTGTTTGGGGGAGCTACAAGTTCTACAAGCTACAAAGCATCACACAAATGCGTGGCATTATTCTAACAAACAGTAATACAACACACTGATTGGAACTCTCCATGTGAAGACAGACTCCATGTAAAACGGGAAACTGCCTTGAGAAGAACAGTAGTTTTTTAGAGCTGTCTCTCTTCAGACCAGGCACACCCTGGCCCAACAGATAACAGTATTCTCTACCAGAGACTTCTGAGTAATGTTGCATGCAGCCTCTGGTACAGACAGAAAATGATTGTGGGGAACATAAGATAGGAAAGCAGCACAAATGTGTTTTTCAATTGATTGCTGGGAGGAGGCTTCGATTTCTCCTAGGCAAGGAACATCACTTTTTCTAACTCAGGCAGGGGCCAACAGTGATGAAAAGCACAGAGAAGTGGCTGCATTTAAAGAAAAACACGGATTACCATAAGAGGGCGGTAGTTGTTTACCCAAGAATACTTACAAACCCAGGATGTCAGTCAGAAGATTTAACTTTCTCTTATTGAATCTGTATGGAAGTGGCAGATACCACTGTATTTAAGAAAACTGAATTTCGAAACTTACCTTTTCTACAGCAAATGTTCGAATCACATATTCAGCCAGGAGCTCTGTTTCTATTAGGGTAACTTTAATGTCTTTATATATCTCTGTGTCATCTGGCCAGTATTTGCAGCATTTGACCTTTAAAAAATACAAAAGAAATTAAGGTTCATTTATTTTAGAAGGTTCATACAGAATCCATTTTGCATTCTGTGCAATGATTTCTGATTTAAAATGCAATCATGCACAAAATGGTCACATTTTCTGCATGTGGAAATGTTTAGTGTTTGAGGGACATTACCTCTTCTCTTTTTAAGACAGCTTTCAGAATTGCAGGTGAGCTTTCTGTTGTGGTTAGTGAAGTAAGGCCAATTTGTTTGGAGCACAAAAGATATTTTTACCCTGCACAGTTCAGTTATGGTAACTGTTCATTTCCTGTGCTTTCCAAAGCAGAGTGTGCCCAGAGGGACAAATACCACCAGAAGTTTTTTCCCCAACCTCTACCTGTTGATTTGTCTCAAAAGTATCTTTCTACCTTCTAAAATAAAAGTGTTTTGCAGACAGGAAGGAGACCTCGTTGCAGTCAACAGCTTCCTCACGAGGGGAAGACGAAGGGCAGGCACTGATCTCTGCTCTGTGGTGACCAGTGACAGGACCTGAGGGAATGGCCTGAATCTGTGTCAGGGGAGGTTTAGGTTGGATATCAGGAAAAGTTTTTTCACCCAGACAGTGGCCAGATGCAGGGCACTGGAACAGGCTCCCCAGGGAAGTGGTCACAGTGCCAAGCCTGACAGAGCTCAAGAAGTGTTTGGAGGACGCGGTCGGGCACATGGTGGGACTCTTGGGGATAGTGCTGTGCAGGCCAGGAGTTGGACTTTGATGATCCTTGTGGATTCCTTCTAACTCAAGATATTTATTGTATGAATCTCTATTTTTAGAAAAGCACCTGTTTTCTCAGATTAACTTTCCAAACGAACTGATGAGAGGTCAAATAGCAAAACTCAGTGCTTGAAGTCAAGAGCCGAGTTTAATGCCCAGGCTTTAACTATCCTAACTCTATACAGCTTAACTACTAATTCACTAGATAACTCCAAACATTATGGGTAGGATTCATCTCACTTAGCTCAAGTTAAACTGCTATTTTTTAAAAGTGGATGATTTGAGGACTGTATATGATGATGTAGATAGCTGACAGACTTAAGAATTTTCTCCTCCTTCCCATTTGTGTGGACAAAGTGGTGGGCTGGGAAGCTAACACATTACTTACATCTCTCTCTTACTCTGCTTTATCATGGAAATAGCTATGCTATCACCACTGCATCTGGCCACCATCCAGTAGTGCAGTACGAGCTAGGAGTGGCATCTGTTATACATCTGCTGCATGGAACAGTTTCTCTCTTTCTCTCACCAAAGGGAAAATTTAAAATGGATCTTTTAATACACTTAAATCTAGTTCACCTAAATGAGTCAGGTAAAGAACTCAAGCACTTTAAATATTCAATGGAAAACTGATAGAAAAAAATTCCACTTCACAACCGATAAGAGTATTTCTCAAACCCATTTTCATGCAAAAATGTTTGGATTGCTACCATGTCTAATCTTGAGCAAAAGGTAAAACAGATGAATGTGTATATAAGCATACAGTGAAAACTGTAATGCATGATTCAAATGATTTATTTATATAAACTCCAGGTTCAGTATATAAAGGATTATGCAGAGCGTCAAACCCTGTCCTGTCAAGAAGAAGAAAATACTTTCCTAAGCATTTGTCTCCAGAATGGAGCTGATAATCCTGTACAACCCTTCTGCACTGTCTGGATAGATGGGAGGTCTTGCCCCATCACAGTAGTGGCATTGGCTGATAAAATAAAAAGTTTGTCCAGGCAGGGTCAGTAGTTCTGGCCCTTTTTCTGACTTGTTAGCAGGATAAAATTTAAATCTGAATAGAACTGAGTTGAAGGGCTGAAAAAAAAACCAGCCCCACATCAGGATCCTCTTCAGAGAAAAAGAGTAGCCTGGTCAGAAGCCCTGGCTCCCAGCCACAAAATTATACAAGCATCCTAAGAGCTTGTTCCTGCTTACACAGCTGATGGAAAGCTCCTAGAGCAGAGCTAAAGTTCAGGTAGTTTTATAAGCAGGTTTTTATTTATTTTTCTATGCTTGTCTTCAGATCTAGTAACTACATTAGTATTGGCTAAAAAAATTCTTTTTCATCTTCACATTTCATCTGGTATTAAGGGTGGTTTCAGGACGACTGGCAACACCAGAGTTCCCTTCCATGGTGAGAGGCTTGGAGCTAGGACCCTGGACAGTGCTCGGCACTCCTGGAACAGGGCAAGGGTAGCAAGACTGCTCCCCCCACCATGCTCAAGAGCCAGCTAGCTGACAGGGTGCCAGAGGGGAGGAGAAGGTTTCCACCCATCAAAGACCAAACTGAGGGCCATTCCCGGGATGCCTAAACAACAGGATCTCTGACAAATGCATATTCATCTCTAAAGTGAATCTATCCACTGTAAGCAATGAACAAATATTTCAAAAGCATTAAACGGTGTTGCAAGCAGTTTAGTAGCTACTGCTGCTATCTACTGATGCATCTACTTGATATTTATTCAGATCTTATCTGGTTCAGATGCATTTCCAAAAATCCTCTCATAGAAGCTAAGTGAAAAACATGGAATGCTCATTGTTTTGTCTGTGTTGTTAAAATAATCCAGAAAATTCACTGACCCTTTTATAGTCATTGCCAGAAGCTCTTTGAAACAGGGTTTTCCTACCCATGGCTAAGATGTTTTTTTGACTCTTCATGAAGAGTAAGACAATTCACACTGCCTCTGGGCTGGAGCAACACACTGACAATCCCTTCTCTGGAGCTGATCACCTTTTCCTGTCTGTTCACCTATCTGTTCCATAGATGGAACCTGAACCACACGGAGAGGGCCAATGCACATAGGAAGGGAGTAGCTGCAGCAGTGATCCCAGGCACAGCACTGCTCATCAGCACATCTCTTTGTTGCTAACTTTAGCCTTGTTTCTTTCTGATGGGTGCCTGCCATCCTTGAAACAGCTCTAGTTTAGCAAAATAAACAATCGGAGGGGGAAAAAAGCAACCCCGGCAGAATTAAATTGCTCTTTCCTTGAAGGAAAACATGCCCCTTTCCAACTTGGTAAATCCACACAGTCTGGATTATGGCTAAGAACTAGAGACGATTCAGAAAGACCAATTTAGAAGACCACAGTCCCCGTGTTCTTATGCCTCAGCTGCTGGATTTGATTCCATTCTTTTTTAAACCTTATTTAAGATGATACAGTGGAATAATTAGGGAAGCGCTGGGAGATGTTGCACAGAAGTTATAACCTTTTGTGCCTCATGCAGCTTGGGCCCACCAGGGATTTCTTACTCTGCTGCACAGCGGATTTTGGGCACGGAGCAGACTGGAGCTGAGCAGAAGGATCCATGACAACACAATTTCCTGAAAACTCTCCCAAGTGGAATAGGGGCTGTAAAAGCCATGGGAACCATGCCAGAATTGCAGTCAGAGCCATAGACCAACTGACGATTCACTCACTAGCAGGGGAAAAAAAACCCCAAACTCAACCCAACTTTATTTTAATTCAGGCTTTTTCCCTACTTTTGGCTCTTGTTCTGCAATGCTCTGCACTTGCTGAGCTCTGGACCTGAGAACTCCACGGACTCCTGGTGAACCGAAAGTCAAGTAAATGCTTAAAGATCCATCTCCCATCTCCTCTGGGACCACCCAAATAAATGCAAAGGTGTCTTAAAGACAGAAGTAGGTTAACTAACGGAAATCAAAATCACATTTATAAATGCTTTTTGGATCGGGGCCTTTATTTGTACAAGACAAGACAATTGCAACAAAACAGAATATGGCTTTACTCATGAAATATGAGAAACACTGCTGGTAGCATATGCTCATTTTTTCTTTTTAGCACAGCTTTAGCTACCATAACTTGACGAACCTCTTTTCCATTTTGTAAACATTTGGTACGTGTTTTACAAAAAAAGCCTTACTAACAGAAGGTTTAACTAAATAATTGATACATGATTCCAGAACCGAATATTAAATGCACTAGACTTATTTTTCCCCCACAGTTGCTACCATAACAGTAAATATCATCCTCAAAACAGAAAACATAATTTTGAAATCTCATCTGAGCAGAATTATAATTGAGAGTTTGTTCACATACACCCCACATTTATATCCTACCACATGCCAAAAAATACAGATGTTCATCAGAAGATGAGATAAAAGGATGATTGCCAGAGACATAATGAAAATGCTCTGGTTTAATCTATTCATCCCAAGGTACACTGTCCAATTGTTTCAAACATGTTTATTTTACGAATAATTTTAGAAATCTGGAGGAGAGAATTATCTACTTCCACTCTCTAGTTCCATCCCCCAGTAAAACAGTCCAATGTGTAAAACGTAGAATTAAAAACGGAGGTGGAAAGTTGTTGTTGCTAGTTCTAAATATAACAAATAATGTAGGCTGTGGATGGCTAATGAACACAGACTGTGACTTCTGAAGCTGTATATTTAACCATTTGGCACTGTGACACATGTAGCTAAAGGCTAGTAGGAAAGTCAGGACAGTAATTCATTTACCTAGAATTTTGGAATAGGAGTAGTATTACAGACTTAAGATGTGAGCTGGCGGTGAAATACACTTTGTAGTCCACACAGAACAGTTTAAATAACACTGATTATTCAAAGTTTCCAATTTCCTTTGATTCTAAAATATTCTTAGCAAGAGGGTGATATAACTGACTATGCCCTGCATGGATTGTCATTAGTGAAGAGCAGTATTACACATTCTAATTTAAAATTAATCCTGAACTAAGTAATGATGATAAGTCAGACATAAATTTTGAAGTGAAACCTCTTGGCTATAAAATGAAACAGCCAACCAAGCTCACTGGTAAAATTTTTAACAGCTTTTACAGATGTAGCTCGGATAACATAATATACTTTTATTTGGCTGACTTGAAGTAAAAGAACATCCAATAATTGAAAGTATTTTTATTTAAATACTTTTTAAACAAAAATGTATTATGATATAAGAACATTTTATATGCTATAAAACAACCTTTGACAGAAGATAAAACCCAGTCTTCCTTTTTTTCATTTTCTTTTGTTTGCTTTTGAACAAGCCTGTTATTAGTTTTATACCTCATTTTACAGTTTTCTAAAAGAGGTGTGGAAGACTATTGAGAAATACAATATTTGAGATACTGTTTGGCACCATCAGATGAATGGGTCTCTGAGAAGTCAGCCAGAAGTCTTTATGTTGTTCACAGCTGCCAGGGTGGGGAGAGATGTCTCCATGAATTTTACTAGCTCAGTCTAACTTCTTCCAGGCATGACTCAGAGCTGATGTAGCTCTCCACCTTCTGCTGCCCTAAGCTGCCCCAGCAGTGCAGCCCTAAGTTGCCTGGTGGGTGCACTCTCATTCAGCTTCTGCCCAGAAGAGCTGGCTTTCTGGACATGTCCAGCAAGCAGCCAGAAACATGGTAAATCCACACAAGCCTTCCACCAGACAAAATGAGTGTGACCCCTTTGTTCTTAAGACCCAGGTATTCTGTTAGCATGCCATCAACCTGGCAGACTGGTTAGATGAAATTAAGATGGCAGGCCAAGCTGATGGTGTGGCCTTCCTTTGACCCTAAAGAAGATGTGGTTTAGAAGAGTTGCTTTAGGGTTGCTTTGGGCTGCTTTGCAACCCAAGGTAAAGCTGTTCCAGCGCTCTTGCCTCCATTGTTAATACCAACAGAGGAATGTGGATTGTCTCTGTTTCATTGCCTATGTTTAGGCAATTTAGTGCACCTCAGTACAGCCCTGGAGGATGAAAGGCTGAGCACAGAACACATGAGAAGGGTGGTCCCAGGCCAAGATGAAGGATGGCTACAGGATTAGCTGGAGCTCCTCGAAGTCTGTCTTAATTCCTGACAGAAATGTGAAATCATGGGTCTGTTTCTTAGATCCTGTGCTCCAAGGGCCTGATGTGCCTGCATCCAGCAGCACAGCCTGTGCTCTGCACCGTGGTTCCATTCCAAGAGCAAAATCATGCAATTAGCTGGGTACAGAGCACCACCTAGTTAGTGGATTGCCTTCTGGCTCTAAAACCTGATCATCTGATGTTAGCTTAGACAGATCTACGTGTCACTCTACTGGGCAGAGTAAAACTGTGCCTCCAGGATACTTCTCCCTTCGCAGAGAGACTGAGAGAGAATTTCAAGAGACTGCTGAGGTGAGGAGACTTGCAGTTATGAAGCGATTTTGCTAGCCCTGACACTTCAAGGAAGAAGCTGAAGCCCCCCCTCCTTGCAAACTGCACCTAAAGTTGCATCCTACACCTTGGTGGCACTTCAGTTAGTCCAACAAAGGGGTCAGTGCATTTGTGTATCCTTAAACCTCTTTTGTTCGTTTCTCAAAGTGAATTATCTCAATTGGATTAGTAAGCATTAAGATATTAATCTGTGTTTATTAACATTCTTTGAAACATAGCTTTTACTGCAGATGAGAATACAACAAAACATTGAGAGCTGAACCCATGTCTGCTCTGAGTGATGCGGGACACATGCAGCTTGATGTTCTGTTTCATGATGCTAACATTGCTAATCTGGGCACATCTTCTTTAAATAATTGCAAAGAGTCCTTCCATCTCTTTCCTGAAGAACAACAGATAGTTTTTTCCCTAAGGGCTCCTTCCCTACTATGTATAATGCAGTAATGTAAACTTGTTATTTCTGGTTAAAAATCCAGAAATATGAAATCTGTTTTGATGACTAGAAGGGTTCACTGACTTGAAAGATTAAGAATAGTTTTAAATTTTGATTGGTTTTCTGTTTTTCTCATTGATATTCTGTAGAAGTATAAACTGTACTCTATCCAATAAGAGATACTGGATTTACTGTGAAACCAATAGTATAACAACAGAATATAATACTTTGTGCTTATGTATCATAAGCACAAGTTCCATGTTTTGAGGGTAAACATGATTAGGAAAAAAATATTTTGTGGATGGGGAAGGACACTGTTTATATATTTAAGAGGTTGGGACTAGAATTACCTTTTCCCTCTTATTTATAAAATGTGGTTTCTTTCTTTCAGTAGAAAAGTTAAACTGGAACCTTAGTCACCAGTATGCATACAGACTCTTTGGCACACCTCCTAAGGAGCATTAATACCAGTATCCTGAATTAATTCCAATGTAGGTAATTTGGCTTATTACATTTAGAGGCAGTTTCAATTAGACAGAGTGTTCTTCCATTTATAGTAAATACGAATGTGCTGTTTCTGAGACGTGCTGAAAAGTCACTGTGTTTCATCTCTGCAAGATCACAGTATTGGGTGATCTGAATCTTAAATACCATTTGAGTTTACCTTTGTTTATTAGAAGGATCTTCTGCATGGAAGATTCACAAAACTTGTAAAATGTATAAGTACAAACTTCATAATAGCTTTGTGATAAAAAATTCCATTTACATTCTAAGCGTAGGTGGTAAGTCCATTGGAAGTTTCACACAGTTTTTATGTTGGTGGAATTTCCTACAAAGTTTTTGGTTTTTCTTTCAATCTGTTTTCAGTAAGATGTCTTTGGACAGGGTTTTATTTAGCAGTGTCTTGGGGTGATTTTATGATAATACTATATTCCCCTATAGTCTGCTTTATGCCCAGAAATGGGTCCCATAGCTTTAAGCTGGGTCCAGGGGAGAGGGCAGAGAAGCTGGGGAGGAAATTCCTCGGCGCAGCGCGAGCTCACCTCCCCCGCGTTGCTTGGCTCTGCTTGCAGAGCGGAGAAAGTACACTCTTTGCTTTTAGCTACTTCTTTTTTTACTAGCTGAGGCAAGAAGTTTCTCCGGGACCACAACAGCATTTCTCCAGTGACATCTGTAGCTTCTCCTGGGACTGTTCGGCTTAGCTGTGATCCAAGAATCAGATCATCAGACACTGTGGACCGGCGGGGACCCCATATCCCAGCCTTGGACCTCGAGAGCTAGCTACAGACAGAACTCTAAATCCACCAGCTTTCTCTGCATCAAGAAGGTTTAATATTTTAACAGTTATTAAGTTTTTTTCCCTGTGCCCTGAAGGCACTTTGTTTGTTAAATAAAGTTTTTTTCACTTTCATCCAAGAAATTCCTTTCTTATCAGTGGGGGAGGGAGTGCTGAAACCTGTCTTCTTTAGAGGAGGCATTCATTCCAGAGCGTTTTTCTCCTAAACTTGTCTGAAACCAAGATAAGCAGTTTTTCTTAGATGTCTAACCTCTGTCAATATCCCAAATTATCATCAGGTAGATCTGAAGAAGATCTGGTTCATCATAAAGACTTCTGGGTTTTATTTGTTAAGCAAACATATTTGAATCTATTTAAGAAAGGTCTCCTGAATGCTGACCAATGCTGCACATCCGGAGAACTCAAAGACATGAACATACAACTGCTTAGGGCTGTGTCCATGCAGGCTTTCCTAGGGAGAACAACCCTTTTCTGACACCATTTATCTTATAACAAGTAATGCTTTTTAGCAAGCCAGCATCAAGGAGATATTCCCTCTGTCAGAAGACCATTGCATGGATCTCCTCGCTGTCATGTGGAACCCAACACTCTTTTAAGCATGAAAAATCATCCCCACTTCTGCAGAGAAGTGCCACATATATAACATGTCAACCACAGGTCCAGCAAAACAAGCCAAGGAAAAGCTAAACCACCACTGTATTCCTTCTTTTCCCCTATGCAAATACAGCCCTTCCGGCTCATGGGAAGGAAATGTCACCTAGGAAGAGTGTGAAATGACTATCAGGAAAGCACAGTGCTCCTGAGGGATCAGAAGGCAGGGAGAGGCTGTTTGGGTAGCACAAAGGTGTGGGCGCAGGCACAGGGGCTATTTACCAGCTGGTGGCTGACCTTCATTCCCATTTGTGTCACAGCCATTCTGTTGTAGTCAACCTTGCTTCCTTTCAGAAAAAGGGTCTTTTGTGTGCTTATTAACACTATTAGCACTGGCTGTTTTCTAATTCCGGATAATAATTGAGAAACTCTAATTACTGTAATTACTATGCTCCTGGGGTGAGGTTTTATTTTTTATAATTATTGATAGGGATTTTGTTCGTGAATACTTTGTTATATTAAAAGCACGACAGACAATCGTAAGTCCTTGCAGTGCATTTATTTATCAACCACCTCCACTGAATTTCATCAGTGCATTTCACCATTTATTAGTCAGATATTAGTAAATTTCTTCTGCCTCAAGCAAGTGGGAGAGAAAGTGACTACTGACAAATGACAAATAATGTGACATGCCAAGTTTGATTCTGCCAACTAAGTATTAGTACCAACCCAACAAGAGCAAAGATGGAGGCGACAGCTAGATGGCACAATTGAATATATTCTAAATCCTCCCACCATACTTCTTCAAGGCAGACAGAAATCTTTCAGTGTGTGCAAACACTGAAACAAATCAAGAACAACCTGAGACTTTGGCCGGTACACCCTGATCCTGTTCCCATTGCTTTTCTGTGTCTTTTGGAGTTTGCCCTCCAGAGTAGTCTCTTGGTTAAGTACGCAAGATGTTCTTCTGTGTCTATTTTATGATCACCTCTGGTGATCATAACATCATCACACTGGTGGATAAAAATTTTTCTTTCTTACAGAATAATCCACTGGATTAAGCTAAGTCTCTCAGGTAAAGATGCTCCTGAAATTACACTATCTTCAGTTGCTCTACCACCTACAGACATGGGCACGGAGGCCTCCTGCATGAATATAATCCAAAATACATTACTTTGAAATAACTTGTTGTCATACTGATATAATTATATGAGTCTTAATTTTTGGTTATGTTTTTTATCCATTAGTGTGTGACTTGGAAAATTGTGATTCTTGGGCCCTTACCATTGATTACTTGCCATTTTCTTTTTGTGAACTTCATTGTGAGTGAGAAGTTGTTGATCCCAGCATGAAGAAGACAGAGGCCTTTTCTCAAGGTTGTTTCAAGGGCTGCTTATTTGTTTAAGGTTTTTTTGGTAAAAGTGGTTACGTAAACCTAGGCCAACCTTAACTAAGTACCACTTTACCATCCTTTATCAAAGAACTATTCATGCAACTCAGCAATGCTTTTTCTAAATGACTGTGAGACCTAATTTAGATTTTTAATAAACAGTCACATTCTAATGAGGTCTTCATAAAAGTGACTAAATATGTTTAGAAATCATTAGCTTAAATTATCAGTACAAAAGTCTCCTTAGGGAGCCCTGCAGATTTTGTGATAAGACTCCTGGCAGATGGATTAGTGTAACAGCGCAAGCTAGTTCTGAATTTCCACACGACCAGTATAAATGTGAGTGACTGGGTAACAGGCTACTAGATAAAGAGCTAAATGTCCCTCAGGTGGGTTCATTAAAGAGAGAAAACAATCAAAACACATTTCGGTGCCATTTAAATACCAGGTGCACAGCAGTCTGCAGGTGCCAGAAACACTGACAAGGGTCCCTTGCTGGAACACACAAGAGCTTAAAGGGATGCGTGGTTCTGACAAGTGTGCCTCAGATAATGACAGATATTGGCAGATGTACCCGGACCCTGCTGGAGGGTAATGCAGGGACTGAGTCATTTGCAGCAGGTGCTTGCATTAGGGACAGCCTCATGGCGATTCCTCCAGCAGCAATTAAAAGAGTCCTGATGCATAATGCTCCAGGGCACGATGCAAGTTCCTAGCACTGATTTAATGACTATCCAGCCAGTCCTGGTAAACAAATGCACATACGTCCCCTCAATGATTAATTCATGAAGGCCATACACTATGTGGCAAACGTTAAATTTTGAAAATTCTCTTTTCCTGGAAATGCAAAAGAATTTTCCTCCTTGGCTTACAATGGGTCAACATGGTTAAAAAATAAAAATAATAAACTCCTGTAAATCTTATACCAGTGATAGCAATTGAAATAGAAAACCTCAAGTTTGGGAAGGTTATAAAGTCTGCCCTACAGGAATGGTACCAAAAGGTCCATTAAAATTATTACTACTCAAGGTGGCACGGAGCTTGTGTTAGGGGTTGCAGGACAGATGGTGTGTTTGTAATTTGCCTCCTTGTTGCTGATGATTCCAGCCCGGGGAGTGGCACAAAAATACCAATGGAGGAGTGACTGCATTGTTCTGTGGCTCATATGATTTTATTTCCATTAAAAGCTCATTTCAATTTCTGCTCTCTGATCTCACCTATGCTGGCCTCCAGAGGAAGTGAGAACAAAGTCATTTCTACCACTGCCAGAAACAACAAAGCTGCAGATCTGTATCCCACTAGGACTCTTGCACCCTGAAGAAATCTCCACGGTGGCACAAACCATTACTTGCTGCTGTGGGAACGTGCTGTGCACCTAAATGCTGTGAGCGGAGGCTGCCAACACTGGCACCAAGACTGGTGTCTCCCTTGCTGACATCCGACAGTTCACTCTAATTGGCGCTTCCAAATACTGACTTTGGGAAAACAGTATGTGGTTTCATGCAGAATGCTGTTTTTGCTCTCAGGCTTGTTTATTCATACCCTGAAAACATCCCTTTTAAAGTTGTTCGCTTGGGTACTTATGAACGTGTATAAAGCTTTAACAAAGAGGTTTGCTGGAGTGCTTCCTACTCTTACAAATCCATCCGTTTTAAATTGATACGTGACCACCCAGCTATTTCTACCTTCTTCCTCACTCAAGGGACTGCATTTTTAAAGCGGCCTCCATGATCCCTCTTTGTCTCTGCAATTAGTTATACAGGTGTTCCTGCGGCAGGTGTTAATTGCAGTCACAATCCCCATCCTTTTTCTATCTAAAAATAATACCGGCACCTGATCTGTTAGCAGGCCTCAGCACATAGGTATCTACATGTTAGGATTTATATTATCAGTTCACAAAGGACGTATGGCAGAATAAACTGAGATTGCAAAACTGGACTTGCTAAAAAGGACTTTAACTCACACCACATAAACAGTGCTCTCTCTCTCCTTATGCAAATGCCACAGGGCAGAGGGGGTATCACACACTCCACCAACGTGAAATTAAAAACATCTCTTAAAACGGTGCTGCTCAAACCGAGATGTGTGCACTTGACTTCTTATTTCAACACTTCGATTTACAGTAATTGCAGTACTTCCCATAAAAGCAGTGGGGGTTTTTTCATACCAAATGAAAGCTATATGCCAAATTCCCAAGCAAATTTTCTTGAAAAAAACCATTCCAGATGAGACCTAAGACAGCAGTGCACAGACAAAGCAGTAAATGAAAAGACTCAGTTATTGACAGTTGTGAAAAACAAAGAAAAAGGTTCCATTCAATACTTGCTGAAAACAAAATTAGCCATAAAGACTAAACAAAATTAGCCATAAAGACTAGAGTAGGAGGCCTACTTCAGAAGTTATCAAGCAAAGAAAGAGAAGTACACAGTATCAACCAGGTAACTCAAGCTTTCCTTTACTATCCAGCTCCTGAACATAACCTCCTGATCAACGAGCAGCGCACAAATGTGTAATATTTTCTGTTTTAGTCCAGAAGGCTTACAGGAAGGAAAAGCCAAACAAACCAGACCAATTTACACTAATATACCAAGAAGCAATTTCATAGTTTAACTACTTTTCTCAGACATCTGTTTCAGAATGACTCCCCCTTAGTCTCCCCTTAAAAAAAATAAACAGATGATTCCATACCTTGTTCTGCAACAAATTCACTGATTTTCTTAAGAGAAATAATGTATCTGAGATATGTACAAAAATATGATACCTCCCCTCTTTGTCAGTCTTTGCAGACTCTGCTGTACAGAATGCAGCTTTATCAGTTACTTTTTCATTGTGCTAATGCTATCAAAGCCAAGCATCCGAGGCATGTTTAAAGATAATTGATAACGAACCTCTCAGCACAGGCAGTCATACATATTTTATGTGCTATACTTAGTATGTAAGCACCTTGTTGGTCTGTTATTTAATTTCAAAAAGCAAACGCCTTGGATGTCTTTCATCTTTTTAAGTACAAAAATCACTTACCCTTCCCACTTCTACGAGATTAGTAACCATGATTATGCTGGCTGTGTTTTCATGCCATACCATTCTCCAGAAGTCATATATTGTCTCCTGCATTGGTCCTGAAACAATAAATCAAATGAAAGGTTACCATCTGAAAGTCTCATGATTGGAAGCTTGTCTCTGGGGAACTTTGTGAAACTGTGACTACACACATATATTCATATCACTATCAACATATTTTTCATTTAGGGTCGGTCAATTTCTTTCCTGTCATCCTACCTATCTGCATTTAAGTATTTTTCTCCTGAAATAGTGTTCTGAAAGAAAGTTAGTTCTCCAGCACATAGGTATTTATCTCCATAATACCCAGAAGTGGAATTATAAAAAATGGGTAACATCACTCTTTCTTTTAGCAATTGGATGATAACCTAGGGAAGGTGTATTTGGAATGAAATGAGCCTCAATGGACTATGTGGCCTTTCCTAGTTTCTAATATTTTTCCTAGTATACACTATCCATCAAATCAGCCCAGCTCCTAAATTGTAGTTCCTGAACTGAGACAGAAGTTACAGTTTTTTTTCTGCAGTATATCACTTTGCAAAACCGTGGGGAAAGCAGCAAAGAAACCTGACATGCCACGGCAGCGTGTCCTCTGCAGCGTTTTCCCCAACAACCTGTGTGCTTCTGTTCATGAACACACAGGGCTGCCTCCAGCATCATGCTGAAGCTGGGTACCAGCTCAAAGGAAGTGCTACAGAAATGTAAAATGTTGAGAAAAAATACATCTCTTTGTGTGTACCTGGTCCTGTCTGTTTGTAGCCGACATGTCTTACTGATAATGCTCAGTGTGCCACCCCAATTTAAAACCAGTGCTTTAAAATCACTGAGCCAATACGAGTAAACAATATAAACTATAAGCTTAACATCCATACTGAATCCATTACTGAACTGTCACACTGCAGTAAACAATTAGGGGCTTATTTAGAGGAATTACTTAAATCAGCTAATTGGAGAACAAATGGATAACGTATTGGCCTAAATGTTCCTCTAGCAAAGAAGTCAACACTCTTCAAGCATTACAAAACCATACATTGACAGATTTGAGCAGTTTGGCACACATGTTTTGGTTCTTTGAGCTCTGTCTGAAAATAAAATCTTCACTCTGAAAGCAAGTATTTAGTGGAAAATGTAGTAATGTATTATTACTATATTGTCATGGCAGAGGGCTTGGACCAGATGGTATTTAAAGATCCCTTCCATCCCAAACCATTCTGTGACTTTGTGACTCTATGATATTATAGGCAAGCCAAAACCAACTCACTAGGCAAATAACATCACAGTTATGATGTAACTTAAATCTGAAATTTAAGAGAAAGGATGGTAATAGACCAGAACTGTTGAATTTTTAAAAATTTATATTTATTTACATTTAAAGAAGCTATGCATTCTCCCCGTTATTTTATCTGTCTTTAAAAACAACGTATTTATTATGAGTTTCATAGGTTTCCTTATAGTTTTGGTTTCCTTATAGGTTTCCTTGAATTGCTTTCGTTGCTCATGTAACAGGAGAAAAACCATTCAAAACAACAGGAAGCTCTGACTGTTAGAACACGAAAAATGTCATAAGGTCTTAAGAGTAGAATTAACAGCAGAATCTAAAACTACAGTTTCTGAAATTACTAAATTCAAGCTGATTTTATGTCTGCAAAACTGAACATGTTTCTTTTCTTCTTTTAATTAACAGCACAGAACAGGTGATACTTTTGTGAGATTTCATTCTGAATTACAACAAGAGTTTAATCACTCTCCATCATATGGAAATTTACAGCAAGTATTTTACTTCTACCTAAGTGTCCTGGATATGTAATACAGTCATGGTCCAAGTGCAATTTTGAATGTCACAGTAATATAATTAGTATATATTATAGTGAAAGTTTAGCTTGTTTCTTTTTTAATATTCTAGGATTCAATGTTAATTCTTTGGCAATTAAAGTCATGACAGCACTGGAAAGGTTTTGTGCCACCCTCTCCTATTGATATAAGTATGCAGAGTCTTCTACTCACTGTAGGAAAATACTATCTCTGTACAGCTTCTTCCTTCCTCTCAAATCGGAAACAAGTATTTAGCTAAATTACTACTGCTATTATCTTTCAAGGAGCTCAGCTGAAAGTAGGATTAGGGAAACGTGGTTTTCCAGAGTAGTGTCCTGTAGGAAGTCTGCAAGCTCATGACACATTATTAACATTACGCTTGATCAAGGACAAAAAAGTAACTACACAATTGCTTCAAGAATCCTGGTTTAATGGAGAAAATCTAGATGGCTCCGCTGCATTGTCTCCATGGGACTGTACAATGTTTCAAGAAATTTAACCTGAGTGTGTTTTTGGTAATGCTGCAGGAAAGGTAAGAAAAGATCTTCTGTCTACGCAAGTCTCATCCCCTCACAAGAAGCCGGAATCTTTGAGGCACTGAGGGGTGATGTAGCAAGTTTCTTTATGTATTAATTCAGTTTTCTTTCCCACAGATTCACTTGAGATACAAGACAGTTGGGCCCTACACTGAAACAGTCATTTCTTTTTGACAACTCTGGGATAACCTGCAACAATTTAATCCTGATTTTTTTTCTTCCTAAATTTGTAATTTGTGTTGTGATTTAAAGATTCCTACATTTCAAGTCCAGAAATCACAAATTACAACTGGGAAGAGATCCTAAATACTAATTTATTGCTGTAGATTTTGAATTTGTCATTCTCTATAAAGAAAAAAAGAGAATAAATTATAAGAAAAATAAATCTTTAGGGAAAGTAATGGCTTTTTGCAGGCTAGAGAAAGAGCTGAGCTATGACAAGTCTTTCAAGCTTGATTCCAAGTGTACTTCTAGAAGAAATGTCCTATTCTGCAGTGCAGAGTATGCTCTTCTCAATCTTACTACCCAAACAAGACAATCATAATTAAAAGTGCTTGACAGGATTTCCTACTCTCCTTTCATATTCTCACACACTTTCCTGAGTTTCCCCTCCAATTCTTACATGTAGCCTCCAAACTTCTTTCACATTCAGGACACCAAGAGAAAAAACCCTACCCCAAAACCTACCCTGAAGTCACAGAAAGTAATTTTTCTATACCCCATTTTTCTTTTCTTCTTGGCATTTTAAAAAGTATTTTCTGACATATGAATAAATTATTACTTGTCTCCTGCGAGAATTGAAAAGCATTAGAGGCTAGGTAGGGTTGTGGGATTTATTGTCCTGAAGAACGGAACAATTTGATTCCAGAGACTTGTGGTAGGGGGAGAAAGAGCCTATAATTGTTCTAAGCATCAACTTAACAGATGCGTGCACCATAGGCAGAAAGGTTATTCTCAGCAGCTCCCCGTTGCAGGAGGAGAAGGTCTGAAGAGAAGGTACTGTGCTACCCGACAGAAAGCCCGCAGCGCACCCCATTAACTCCACAACACAGCACTTGGTATCAAAGATCTCTGCTGTGAAAAAAAGAGATCAGCAACATACTGCAACCAGAAGATGAAAAGCAAAGGAAAATAAGAAAAAGAAATCAACCCTCCAAACCCCTAGCTAATTAAATGCATTATTGAAAAACTCAACAGAAACGATTGGTTGTATATACTACAAGCATTGGTTCTATTACCAGCAGTAGTTAGTTGCTGCTCTGGGAACAAAAACATACTAGGAAATGGAACATCACACAGATTTAAGAATGGTTTAGACTCATTAAAGCTGCTTTTGTAACCAGAGTTTTCTAGAGCCTCTATTTCTGCTTGCTATTGTGAGACCCACTTCTAACAACTGGTATTGCTACTGGGGTATGTGATCAATATGAATGTGATGAACTAGCCCAGAATATAGGAAAACATATTCAGATGTAAGGAATAAAGCAAGCACACAAACAAACAAGTAAAGCCTGAATCGTGAAGCATATGTAGCACTTACACAGGACTTTTAAATCTATGTGTCATTTTTCAATTTCTAGAAAAGCAAGCAGGTTAGACAAGGAACAAATAGCTTTTAAAATATTTTTCTAGCATAGAATGTCAAATCCACAAGCTAACATTTGGTCCACCTGAGACCAAGCTCAGTGATAGATATTAAAGCTAGAAACGTGCACAAAATGAACAGATACCCTTAAGCTCCAAAGGCTCCCCAGGGACAGAGCATGGGCAGTGGGAGCCATAAATATGTGCTGATCGAGGCAGGGGACTGACAAGATGCAAGACTTATACCTGCAGCAGTTAAATTCCATCTTGAAAAGAGAGCAAAAATACCCCTTACAGTGAGTAGACACAACCACACCGCATGAGGAGGTGATTATAAAATGGTCCCTTCATCTACCCGTTACCACGGTTTCTGGTAGCAATGATAACTGCCTCCACTTTTTACTGAAGCAAAACCTGCTGCTTGCTGCTGTGACTGCCTACAGCTTGACTACTGAAAGACACTCAGCTAATATGCCTACTTAGAGGGAGCTGCATTGTAGCCCTCATTCTTTTACTATGTATGTTCCCTTCAAGATGAACTTGAGATATGGTGAGTGTTTTCTTATTCAGAGATATGGCTGCATGGCAACAACAATAACAACAAAAGCCCAACAGCAATGATTCCCTTTGCAACTACAATGTCAAAAAACCCCAAACTCACTATGTAGCAGAAATGGTCTAAAATACACTCAAAAGCATAAAACCAGAGGGGACTAAAATATTGGGAGAGAAGACAACAAGCTAGTAGATTAAAAAGTACAAGAACTCTTGTTTTCCTAATAAACCTCTTGGGACAGATGTAGCTGTTAGTAGGATAACTTATTTCACAGGAGGAAGCAAAATTTCAAACTTGCACTGCCAGTCCAGAGATCTGATAATCCATACGCACATGTTATTTGCTCTTTTAACCATACTAGAACTGGGAGGCAAATACCCCTTCAGAAAAAGGTATGTAATAAAGTGCAGCTAATAGTCACTTTACACTATATCTCTGACCGCAGGCAAGGGAACATCTCTCGTAACTGAAATATGTTTTTTCCCTACTCAATAAGGCAAGGTGCCCAAGATTTTACCAACAGGAATTTGCAGGTGCATCATTATGTGACCAAGTTTTCACGACTGTTCAGTTCTGTTAGCCTCCCAATTACCTCATGGGAAGCTCATCGCTGGTCAGCAATTTTGCAAACCTGGACACCTCCTTAGGTGACCAGGTGCAGGCTAAGGAGTCTTAAGATTGAATTCTACTTTTTCCTGAAGTAACCTGTCTTCATCTTTCTATCTAAAATAGTCAGCTTACTATAAAGAAAAGGTACAGATCCCAGTCGTGCCGACTTCGCCAACTTGCAAGACAAACTGCTGCTTCAGTATTTTTTTATAATTCCATGGCCACACAGCAGTACAGCTGTTGCTGAATCATCTTCACCTTCCCAAATGAGCTGGTTTCTGAATGGAAGGTACTTTGAAGATCTGCTTAATTGCTGATAATGATTTGATAGGAGCAGTCTTCATCATGTCCTTGTTGAATAGTTACGGTAGCATGCGTTGAACTTTCACTCATGCTTCCAGAAGTTGTTAAGGGTTTAATGCCTCCATGAAGTCCAGAACAAAACTCTGCTATAAAAACTTCAAAAACTCAGGCAAAGATTATGCAGTCTTTTCTCTCTCAAAATAGGTTCAGACATTTGTTTTCTACTGTAACGTACACACTTAACTGTAAAGGTTTACGCAAGAGTATTTTCATAGGCACAGTATGTGTGCTCCTATTATATGAAGAATTTTGGTAGCTGAGATAGAGCTGTAGTCAAGATATCACTACACCATATGGGCCCACTCCTCACCACTAGCTATCAAAATGCATACAGATCAGTCTTTTGTGTTTTTACATTATTAGGAAAATAATGAGGTCACATAACCTGGAAGTCTTCTAAATGCTTTAATAAAGTCCTCCAAAGTCTGTTCCAGAAACTACAACAGCATTAAGGATAAAAGGTACCCCAGTGCCACTCACCCATCCACCACTTTTACTGAAGCGTCCTCCAGGCCTATCACTGTAAAAATTAGCACACTAAAAAGCAACAGACATTTGTACTGGCAAAACTTGGCCACTAATGCTTCAGTGTTATTCATTAGTTGCTAGTTTCTGGCTGTCATACACATTTTATGCACTAAAGAATCTCAATGAAATAAATAAACCCTTGTAATGAGCTGAAAAAACGTTTTTGCTTTTATCCTTTTATTTCATTTGAATTCATATTTAATTCCAATGTTGAGTGTGATGACATTTGAAAAGCACTTTCTAACTTTAGCCTTATAAGTATTAATTATTACATAATCTTCGGCAGGGCTATATTGTAATTATACAGCTATGCTGGATTTCCTGATAAAATCTTCCTACAAATGTCTCTTGCCTTGGAAAAAATATAAATAAACAAAGTTGTGGATGGCTTACCAACAAGGCTGGTTCCCTATAGGTATGTTAGACCAGCAAGGAAGCCTGAGGCTATGGCTACTCTCATGTGAGGTATGGAAAAATCCTCTGCCCCAGTCTTAGACCTTATTTTAACAACTCTTCCATTGTAGTAGATTCAGAGATGGCACAGAGAGAAGCCTCTTGCTTGCAGAGGCAGTAATGAACTTATAGTCAGGTAAGAAAAGATATCATTTTGTAAGCAAAAATTCTACTAGAACTTAATTCATAAGCAAATAAAATTGTTTTCTCCTAACACTAGTTTTAACCCAGGCTTCAGAACACACCACGCATATCAAATATATCTGAGTTGCAGCCAGTCCACCATTTCTTTTTTTGGCCTTTTGCAATGACAGCACCTTACAATACCCCAAGAAAACAGTATGCAGCAACACTGTTCCACAGTAAGTCACCTCAGCTATACTCAAGTGGGTTAATCAGGACTGAGATACGAATTTAAAATGCGCTTTTCATTATTTCCTTACTTAGATGGATTGTCAATAAGAAACAGATCTGACTGAATCCTGTTAGATTGACATTTCCGGAAAGCGCTGCTTATAAAGCAAGCTGAAATGCTTCATTGGGACAAATCCTGCCCAGTGCAGCTACTGGCAACATAGAGGCTTTCTACTGTATCCCTTGCTCTGGAAAAACACAGCTTTCTCTCATTACCAGCCAAGGGATAGCACAGTGAATAGTAATTGGCTGATTTTCAAGCTCAAACTGAATCCTACCTGCATCAAGCTAGCCAGTCAGCCAGCCCTGCTGCCTGCACACTACTGTGTGTGAAAACTGGCTTTCACAAAATGAAATGTTCAAAGTGCTTTCAAGTCCCATTAGCTTTCAACAAGGCTTAGATTACTAAGTGACTGAGGAGCACGTGGAAATTTTATGTATAGCTCCCACAAGACTGACCAGTGCTTTGGCTGGCTTTTTATACCACCTACTCCTACATTTAAGGAGTCAGCACTAGACCTCTTACAGGAAGAAGAAGAGGATAAGATTGACCTGTAAATTCTCCATCTATTTCCAAAAATAAAAAGAAAAGAAAAACATTGCTATTTACAATGTACAGTAGTGGGGAGCCAGAGTCCCACTGTTTCATGAAAAAATGCAAGTGTTTCACAGATAGCTAAAATAAAAAAACCCCTCCATTCAGAATTCCCAGTTTAATATAGCGATACCTAAAAATACATATCCTTTGAGCAATGACAAAACTGATTACTCCAGAGATTTTCTTCTTTAAAATTGCTCATTTCATAAAACTAGATAATCAGTTTAAAAACGCGTATTTTCTAATTGTATGTATATTCACATACATATCAACTGTAGGCTAGCGCTGGATCATTTCTCTTGCTGGCATTTCCTCTGATCCTATTCTGCAGCGATTCTGTGGCTAGTCAGACGGGGGAATGCGGTATTTATTCTCTGGAATATCATATGGCATTTTCTTGTCTTTATTGATACAGATCTAACAGGGCTCGAACAGTGCCCATCTCAACACATTATTTCGTCTGCATTATGGTACCACGTAGAAATCCCAGTCTGGGACTGGAGCTCCACTGCAGCAGAAGTGCATCACTTATTAAATGCCCATGAATACACAAACGGTGTTCATGCCCCTCACAGTTATAAGAAGCCAAACACACCTTGAAAGACAACAGAAGCAAAGTAGGGTTTGAATGAACTGAACAGTCTTGGTACAATATACAGCAACCACAACATGACAGCTTCTACCATTCCTGAATAATCCTACCTGTTCCTGTTCCATGTCAGTATTTCCACCATGTTCAGAAACAAGTCATTGCTCCACTTACTTTAAAGTCTGAGACCACACTTTATTTGGGCACTCTTGACAGGTACTATTTAAGACATTTTTATAACACTACAGCTAATGCTGCCAGCTACGTTTCCATCTAATAAAGTGTTACACACTTATTGATTGACATTTCTCCACGGCTAGATTTCCAATACAAGCTCAGTTTGTTCTATTTGAACGAAATAAAATGAAAATGTCATATGGTTTCCAAAGAGTAAATAGCACATTTCCACAACACCTTTTGACTACTCACAGAAGTACTGCTGACTGGTAACAGAGGAACTGGCAGCATCAGAAATCATCCAGATTTAAACAGTTAGCCTGAGATGAGACAAAGCTGAATGCAATAAAAGCTGTGTACATATGTGTACATAGTACTATGCCACTCAAGAAAGCCGTTTTTTCTGATCTCAACTGCAGGAAAAAAAACAAAAAAAACCCCCACCCCATCAAAACAGTGTAGTTGTCGTTTAATGTCATTCATCCAGTATAAGAGAAAACTCTTTCTTTCATATAATTTGCCTGCCCCACAGCAGAGATGTTAAATGGTCTGTTCATCTCATTAACATTTTCTCAGACCGGGTAAATCCAGTATCTTCCAAATTCTGAATTACATGTAGCACTCCTGGGGCTTAAAAATTCCCTAGTGAGAGTTACGTGGGATACCTGAATAATGCCAGAGCCTTGAATCTTTACCTTGCAGCTTTTAAGACAGCACTGCTGGACAGTGGCTTGCAGGGAGTGTGCTTCAGTTTCTTCTTCTATAAAACAGGAAAGCTTTGTATAACGTTATTGTAACTAGAGGCCTTGCTGTATTTTCTGGTGGAGTGTACTGGCTACAGAGAAGTAGGTCTCACTCACACATGGACCTTCTTTCTCTCTATGTACTACAGACATTTTAATTGTTTGATTACAGTCAAGCATCCTGGAAGAATGATAGGTGACTCATCCGGGAACCTGAGATACAGGTATGAACACATTCAGATGGAACAGCAACAAGAGGTATTGGCTCTCTGCCTGAGGTCACAGTTCTGACTGAAGGCTTATTCCAGGAGGCTTGAGACCATGGTTCAAACCTGTCTTTGTGAAAGCAGTCCAACAGAAAAGTTCAGTTGCTGAATCAGTGTTTTCCACTAAGAAAGCTGTTTTTGTTTCTAATTTGTGCATTCTTCTCAATAAGCGTGATTTGCATCATGGAAATATGAATACCTATTAATCACTCATTCTAAATAGCTCATCTGAGCTTGGAAAGACTTAACACATACAGACTTTTTTTTGTAAAAAACATGCTGCATCTAACATTTCCAAAACAAAATTCTTAAGTAATTGACTTGTTGGACTGGGTTCTTCATATCAACTTGTAATGCAGAATCAATTTTGATGATGGATGAGAAGTTTAAGATCATTTTATCCCCTTCAGTAGAAGGTTCCTTAGGGAATGGACAAAAGAACCTAATTAGTCTTTTGCATTTCTACTTTCTATTTCCATGTTGAGTCAATCATAAGCATCAGGATGTAATAAAATCATCACTATTCTCTAGCTCAAAAATATGAGTTCATTTTGGCTACTTGTTTCTTTTATTTTTCCCCAAGGACCTTATTGTGAAGGAATGTTGCTCATGCATGTGAGTAAGATATTCAGATGCTGTATTTTTTAAACTTGTACTGGGAGTTTAAGTGCATTAACATGAACACTTTACCTAGATGAACAAACAAGATAATTTAGCCTACATTAAAGCATAAGTAAAAATGCTAGAAAAAACCTCTGTCATAATTTATTGTCCTGATAAGTATCTCAAGAGTGAGAGGTATCACTCACAATGTATTTTTATATTTAAGGATAGAGAACATTGGTACATTTATTCCTTCCTCACAGAAATAGTCAGTATCAAACAACTATTAGTCAGATCAAGATATGTACAAAAGTCATTAAAAATAAATGTGTATTGGATATTTTTCCTTTTAATGTCAAGATAATTATGGTTAAAAGTCAAATCTGCATCACAAAAAATTCAGCACTATTATTTGTTGTTATCTTTGGGGACCACCTGGTTATTTTTACCACTTCAAGTAGGAAAGGGCAATGTTAACGTTTTAATTCTGTTTTTTCATTATATTTTATGGGAGACTGCAGTATTTGATACACACTGTAAACCAGGAATACCATTCTAACATGCCAAGTGTATTTGTGCTTAGTACAGACACAATACATGAGCATGCTTGCAGCAGAATGAGATTTAGCAGCAGCAGAGGGAATCTCCACAGTCTGCATCTGAATATGCAACTGCATGGAAGGATACAGATGGACAGGGAAAGAAATTAATCCAATAAGCCTGTATCTTTCCTTGTTTTCAAAGGCGGTGCTTCAAAATCACCCAGACTGTCATGCACATTGGCGGCCATATCCATACAGAGATTTCAGTTCCCACCAAAGGATACATAAGTGAGAAAAGACGACAGATTTCAAAGATTTGGATATGGTCGCAAGACAAAAAACCCCTCAAAACTCAACAGCAACAACAACAAAAAACAAAAACAAACAAAAGCCCCCAACTTCCCCCCAAAAACCCACCAAAAAACCCCCCAACAAAACCCCAAAACCCCAAAAAACCTAAAAAGCCCATCCTTATTTGTTTCTTGATACATTTGTTTCTGAAATACATTCTGTTTTGTAAATTCGCTACACTCCTTTTTTTCCTAGCAGATGAGAAGACCAAAAGCCTTCTTCCTCCAGACAGCTGAAGACCATCTGGTAAATACACTTCACAGAAAAAAAGATGCTTTGACTATGTGATTTTTCTGTCAAACTGCATTTCTCTGCCTCTTTTCTGCTTTAGCATTAGGCTTCACTGATTAACAGGTGTGTTAAAAGTACTCTGTCAAGAGTGCTAGGTACCTTCCCCATCCAGCCCAATTTATGGCTGATTCTTTGTCAAACATGGAAAACTTCTCATCTCACATCAGCTTTTCATAATTTGCCTTCCCCTAAAATATAGACATGCAGGTGAATTTGTAATGCTGATGCTGTATACATCTTCCTTGGACAAAAAATGGATTCTAGTGCGTAATATAGGCAATTAGGAGTGCGAGCAACACTAATAGATGGTCACCTTTATAATGTTCTTTATTGAAAGTGTTTGGTTCACAAGGACAGTGTGTTCAGCTTTTGAATTTCAGAAAAAGGATAACTTCCTTGTTTGCAGAATATATTTTATAGCCACATTTTTTAAAGAGGACCAATATATTACTTTTCACACAATCTTCTATTTTCCACATTACAAGTTTGAAACATTTCCATTTGCCTGATTTGCCTCTAATTATTTACCACAGCCACTCATTTCTCTTACTTCTTTATTCTAATATGCAAAGATCTGTTTTAACTTTTCTAGTCTGATTTTCACAACAGAGAAATCAAACCAATATCTTGTCTTTGAGACAAAGATCTATATATGCTCTGAAGTCCTTTATGTCTGATTTACTGCAGCTCAGTCTGTGTGGGGGAGAGGATAGGAAGAACTGCTTTTTCTTCCTCTGTGGCTTTGACAATGGACTACAGAAAAATTATCATTTTCTCAAACTTGTTTCACAAGCCACAGTGACAAGCAAGTGAAAGAACAGCCTGCATGGGATTTAGGAATTTATAGTGGCAAATAAATATGAAATAATTATTTATATAATATCTAGAGCTCGTTTGTACTTCCAGAGAATTTCCAAAGGTATATGAAAGGTGGGCCTGTATTCCATGCAAAATGTAGTCACACATGTGAAGAATGCAAGTGCCTTCACCTAGCAATGAACCTATCAGTGGCTTTCTAACACTGTTCCTGTTTCGCTTGGTCTGTACACAAAGATTCAAGGAAAGGACACACTGCAACAAAGCCTAAGTCAACTTTGTATCTGTTAGAAAACTGCGCTAGCTCTGCACCTACAGCCTCCCACCTGAATGGGGTGTCTCATTCCCTGCACAAACAAAACTACCACACAGCCGACTGCAACAAAGATGGGAAAATACAGAAATCATGAAAACGGTGAAAGATAGCTGTTCTGACAGTTATCACTAAAACCTCCTATTATAAATGAAGAGGCAAACAGAAACTCTGGTATTCTCATGTATCATAAAGTGGTAACTTTTAAAAAGTGTTGACCTTGATGGTTACTAGTTTTTAGTACACACTGTTTCTTTTTCTTCTCAACACTAGTAAAAGTACCAATTTTTAACAGATACTCAAACGTAATTGTTATCACGAGTCTTTGGTGGGCAAGGGTAGCAAGAGAGCTAAGGTGAATTTACCATATGGCTTCACAATATAACCTGGAGATGTCACTTTCATATGTAAAGAGTCTAACGTCTGTACGTGTTTGGGTAGGGGCAAAAAGTAACTTCTTTGGTGTTTGTCACCACTATTGCGAAACAAGTGAACGGGGTTCTAGAAAGTCTTGCCCTTCAAAGGGGGGCTTAGAATGGGCTCATCTCTCTGACTGAAGACAGATGGCTTCAACCACTTTTTAACGTTTCGAAGATTAAGAAGTAAAGAACAGCGTCAAACACAGTTGAATCTTCAAGATTAATACAGGTACATAGAATTCAATCACTTTGTATATATATCAGGAAAACAGCCTGGCTGTTTGCAGTCCCACATCCTGCAAAAAATGACAGCATCTATAAAACTGAAAAATTGTGGACAACTATTTTGCCTTGCTGTTATTCAATTCTCCGTGAAGTAATTTCAAACATTAATATTCATCTGGAGGCTAAAACCATAGAAGGAAAAGTTTCTTTATAAAGAGAAGTGTGGAGCTTCCAGACTGCTGTAGTTGTGACAACTTTTTGCGACATAAAAACAAAAAAACATGCCAAGGAAGTTAAGGGTATTGTTATTCAATGCACTATTGCTGCTTCAGATGTCTAAAAGAGAAGTTTCAGTTTGAAAGAAAATGTGTTTTTGTTTCTGAAAGCCCTTATTAAAATGTTCACACAGCACATACAGTTGTGTGTGGAAGAAAGACAAGTATTTTGCAGAAAAGAGAAGGAATATGAAAGGGGTTATTAGAGTGGCAAGTTTATGCTGTTGGTAGTGAAGACTGTAAACATTTTCCTTGTAAATATTTATTTTCAAAAGTTTCTAACTTATTCCTAAAAATCTCCTCCTGACTGAAACTTGACTTGATGCTGTCTCCATAACAAGCAATACAGAAAGCAATTTAGCATCTGCTTTACAACTGGATACAGAGGAAAAAGAAGAGGTTGAAAGGCTACACTGCTCCATTGTATCTAAAATAGTTTTATTTTCAAGAGTAACTTTTTTCCAGTCATTAAGACATGCTCTGAAGTACTTCCACAAAGCATCTTAGATCCGGCTCCTCTGCATGCTGCAGCAAGCAGAGACAATCTGAACTGTGGGGAGTATTCAAAAGTCTGAAATGCACAAAAGAATGTACTATATTTATGAAGACATGCAGCTTGCATGTGAGTATCTGCTGTTTCACACAGGATTGACCTCCTTGAAAACCAGCCCTGGTGGAAATGGCCATGAGTGATGCTGTAGAACTGTGTTAACATCCATTTGTCACTCGTCATTTACAGTTGCTGGTGCCGTCGAGGAGGAAGCATCCAAAGCCTTTGATAGAGACTTGCTAAAAGAAGCTACAACATAGCTCAGTAAACTACCTGAGCTTCAGGAGACACAGAATAAATACATACAAACCCAATTATTTTTTCCTGCTCAGTAATCAAGGTGAGACTTGCTAGATCAGAAGTCATACAATAATCAGAACATCCAGCAGTGTGTGTGAGAATAAGCACTGTACAGACATTCAACCTAATGCTCTCATGGAAGTGCCTGGTTAAAATTCATTGATTACCTAACTCGTGCGAAAAAAAATAACCCTTAGCTGCCAGTAAATTGAACAGATCATACAAGAGCTTGATGTTCTCCTATAAAAAGAAGAATTATATCCATGGGAACAAGGGATTTATAAAGCAAAATAACGAGTTTTAAATTGCACCAGCCTGTTGGTTCTGCATGACCCAAATATGCTGACTTTTGACGAGGGATTCTTTTTAATCATGGTGACTCAGGTGCGGATGCCATCTGTTGATGCCAATTACAGCAGATCACCAAAAGTCTTTATTAGCTGTAAATTCAGTCTACCACTCACATTATACTTACCACATATAGGAAAATTGATAATAATTTTGTAATTGAAATTGCGCACACTGAATGTATTATGCTTAAAAGCTGAAGTAAAATAATTTTTGAGTTTTAGTTGAGAAAGCCTCCATTAAGAAATTATTTTAAAAAATGTTTCCTCCCCTAATTTAAGGTAGCAGCAGGATGCTATGAATGCCAAGGTGGAAAGCTACCAGTCTGCATGTCAGACTGGTTAGTATGGAAGACAGTAACACTTCAATAAACAGGTGATTAGGCAACTCCCAGCTCTGTTAAAAGCAGATTGGTAGTCTATTACAAACTGATTAAATTTGCCACTTCTTCACTTCAAACAATTATATTTGCTCATTAACACTTGATATGTTGAAAGCATCTTAAGAACATAGGAAAATTAAATATCAATCATTCTAACTCCTCAGAGATTTAAAACTGACTCACATAATGATACTTTCCTTCAAAGAACAATAGGCATGTGCACCTGTGAAAGCTGCTGTGGAGGAGAAAAGGGAGAATGGGAAAAGTTATTTAAAGACTGATGAAAAGCAGATATCAAGGGAATTAAACATTCAGCTTAACTGTTGTGCTGCATGATGTATTCATACATATCTGATGAAAGTGTGTTTTAAAACAGAGCATGAATGTTGCTGGCTGCACTGCAAGCTGTGGCACATGACAGGCTTACTAATAAAGGCAGACATAGAATAGAATCATAGAATAGCCTGGGACCCACAAGGATCATTGAGTCCAACTCCTGGCCCTGCACATACCAGCCTGAGAATCACACCATGTGCCTGAGAGCATTGCTCAAATGCTCCTTGAACGTGATGGGTGGGCAGCAGAAGTGGAAGATGAAGCACATTTAAATGGCTCATATTCTAAGATCACAAATTCTGGAAGTGTAAAACTCTGGTCTAAAAGTGTAATATTGACACTAGTGAAGTGGTTCTAGAAATAACATCTGTGTCCTGCCCCACTGTCATCTGACACAAAGCAGCACCACATTTGAGACTGTACAGCAAGACAGAGATACGAAACCTCCCACTGGTGGAAGTGGGGACTGGAGGCAGCAGACTCTGGGATATTTAAGAAACAATTTAAATCACAGCAAGACCCCTTATTTGGCATGGCCAAAATTTTATCAGCTTTGTTAAAAAAATCATTAAAAAGTATGTGACCTCTAAATTCAACACATGCTAAGATTATTCTGAGCATATTATACTCTGTACTCCAGCTGGGTCCCTTAAACGGTTGAAATAACATCCGTGGGTGGAGCTCAGCTTTTTCACATCCACGGGCAAATGCAGGAAGCTCTGTCACAGACTACCTATTACAAAAACGATTCCCTCCAAGCAGTGGAGGAGCAATTGAATTTTCGCACACATGCTATCCAAGCATAGGCAGGAGATTGGCATATTGTTCAATATTGTGACTAAGTAGTCACAGAAGACTCATTCTTCCCATTTGTTCCAGCTCTGAACTTGACCAAAAAAATGAAGAAGGACTGCATCAGAATGCGTGAATTATGTCTTTAAAGACAAGTACGAATTGAAAATTAATTTGTGTGTTGATAAAAGAATAGGTTCTTTTTCTTGAGGAAGCTTTTAAATGACGGCCTGGAAAACTGTCTCCGTAGAACCCTGTGATGAATCCTCCTGCCAGGGTTTAAATGTCTTTTGGTCCTCTACCAAAATTTCCTAGCTGAAGAGTTTTGTATATTACGGACGTGGAGCCTAGTTATCATTGAACAGTTAAGAGAACACACATTTTCATGGCACTGTTGTCTCTCTGAACAATTACCAAATATTTCTACCATGACTAATTTCTTTTTTCATGAGTAACATACTGCTGAGTAACTTGTTCAAAAAAGGATGCATTTTGCTTTTTTACTCAAAACCTATTTTAACACAAAGGTAAAGGACTGCTTATTTGAAATACCTGAAAATTCGATAATAATTCAGTTTCCTCGTTTCTATTTAAGTGATTGAGTGGACTCTACCTTGGATATTGACTGTGGCAAAAATGCATGTTAGAGAGAATAAACTGCAATTCAAGTACCAAAACCTCTTAGCCTCATGTAACCAGAAGGAAAAGGTGATAAACTTACCTTGTGTAGCAATGTAATGATTTGGTCTATGATAACCCTAGAATAAATTGAAAGGAAAAAAAATCAGCAGTATGCACCTTGGCTATGTTCCTATGAGTGAAACTTCACTTAGGATAGTATTCAGTAAATGTCACAACAGTACAAATAATGTATTAGATGCAAAAGTTCTTTCCATTTGGGGAAGGGCAAGTGAGAAGGGAAACAAAAGCAAATGTGTTTTCTGCAAAATACTTAAGCTGCAGCCTTGTACATCAGGGGCCAGAAGTAATATGTTCTTTCAGTCCCTTGTTGGCTCTGCTGAAAACAAACAGCATGACAACCTCTCTAGCCCTTGCAGTTAATGGCATTAGGTGCTCATGGAGTCTGAGATACACCTTCACCTACTGCTATTGACTGCAAAGCCTGTCCCTTTTGAAACAGCTAAAGAATGCCAGATTTGCATTCAGGCAGGAGGGAATGGTGTTCACTCTGCCCATGGTGATTTATTTATGTTTTATTTCTCAACAGTAAAAAGGAGGATAAGTTCTTTGATTAAATCATTTGGTATGAACATACCTTTTCAGGACAAACATAATACAACCCTTATGACAAGAGCAACTTAATCACAAGTTGGCCAAGCAATAAAGACCAACACTCTATGCATTCTTTGCAACATGGAACAGGTTGCCAAAACGTAATGATAGCATTTTTATAGTATTTGAATTTCTGATGTGATGGGAGTGTCACCAAATGTTTAGATCATGTACAAGTATGCTGATCAGTTGTAGGAGTGTTAATATTTGAATAATGGTTATGATGCATTGTCAGTCATCAGCAGGAAGAACTTAAGAATGTAGCATGCATGCCATTGCAATTTCTTTGTGAAAGAGCAAGGGGAAATGTAGTGATACAAGGTGGAAAAGAATCAAAACAATTGAAGACACTTTGAATATTACAGAAAGAATAACATCAATTAAAGAATTGATTTCTTTACATGACATTGAAGCAAAATTTGGAAGTCTGTGAACTGAGAAGTTCAGAGAGCTACGGAGTGGGTGTTTTTCCTGCTATGTGTCACCTAATTCTTAGTGCCTGGGATCAAACATTTCCATTACCCAGTGGAAAAATAAAGCATGGGAAAAAATACATCATAACCATTGTGTCTATGATGGTGCCATTCCCTTATTAACATGTTATACTGACAGCACGACAGCTCTAGTAATAACTGCATGCAAGAGCAAAATTAAAGCAGCTTCTGCAGTAGAAAAAGCAGCGCTTCCAATGGAAACCTGACTGGCAAGACTATAAACACTCATGCTGTGTTTTGTGGCAGAGTTGTCTTTGGAGGATGCCTGCAGTGCTCCAAGCTCTGCAATGAAGCCATCTGCTGAGGATGAGGGAAAGACTTTCTTGGTTCTCAGGCATTGCTTCTTCTAGGGCCACATTCTCTCCATCCTTTTGTATTCCATAAGCAAAAAAAATATGGTTTCTATGCAGCTATCTATCAGCATTTTATATAAGACTGTATGATCCAAGTCTTTACTTCTCACATATTTTAATATTTTAGCGTAAGATTCAAATCTGGCACAAGAACATACCACTAGCCTAAAATGAGAACAATCCTGAATGTTGGAGGAAATGTGAAAGTGAATTCAAATCTAAGTCCCCAGTGTGAACTCTCTTTCCTTTCATGACAGATTACTCCCTTCAGAGATTAGTGTGGCGTCTAACTAAATAGTACCTTCACTGCTTGGTGACTGTGCTATACTTTCAAACAGCAAGGGACTGCGCAGAAATCTGAGCTTTGTTTAATGATTCTTGAATGTGCTTATAAACATCAGTAACGGGAGGTATCTTCAGAAAGTTCCCTCAGACTTCGGATTGTTACAACTGAAGTACCTACTTTTCTTATATAGCTCTAGTTCTTCCACATTCTGAGAAAAAACATCTGTTACATTCCTGTTTCATACTAGTAATTAAATTTGAACTGCAAACTGTGACACCATTTTTCAAAGATGTAACTGCTGAACAAGAAATCTTTAGCAGGCACAGTTTCCTATCAAGCAGCACTTGTTTTACTTAGCCTAACATCTAGCACTCCATGTAAACAGTAAAATTACTAACTTTGCTATCCATAGACTTCTGGCTTTAGATAAATAATATCGGCTTTTTAAAGATTTTCAATTCTACTTTTGAGCTCATTCTTTCAACCAAAAACACCTTGCCTCTTAAAGAATTTATTCTAATGTAAAACATTAAGTTAACATGATGCAGAATGAACAAAGAAGCCACTTTCAATAATTAAACAGCCTACATATTTAATGAAATGTCTTGCTTGCATTAGAATTACTGGTTAACAGCTGCAGAATATACTTTGAAGGCGACTTAAAAGTGCAGAGATGACAAGAGACTGCAAATCTCTGCATTAGGCATTACAGAGTTTTGTCACATTAATATGCAAACAGCTTTCTTTTAAATCTGGAATGATGCCAAGCTGTTGACAGAAAGTGAAAATAACATTTTGCTAGCCCATATAAGCACCAGCAGGCAAAGTAGCCGTACAGTGTTCCTGGCAAGGTTTCAGTCTAGTGGCAGTTGGAGGAAACGACTCATTTAATTTACTGATTGACAAAACCTTTGAGGCTTTTTTCTTCCTTTAGTGCACACCTAAATTCCAAAGATAGCACTCACCAGTGCTAAACAATGTTAGCAGCTGATATTAGCTGTGGTATCGATTACAAATTATGAATAATGTGAGAATAGTAAGAGTTCCCTCTTTGACTGAACACAACATTGAGCTTGTTGACTACATCAGGATACGCACATCGATATAATTCCCATTGATGTAATCGGAACTTGTTTCTCCTTCAATAGGCTGCAATCTCACTCGAGAATGATCATCTGCAGTGGGAACAATGGAGAGGAAAAAAAAGTAATTAAAGACATATTCAGGAACAAAGGCTTAATCAAAACATTCCTTTAAAGTCAAACTAAAACCTTAGCGATTGCAAGTTCATGCTCATTTTGTTGGTCATGAAAACTGCATCTACATTTAATTCTCATTTGAGTCATTCATAGGCTTTCCAAATCCCATCTGACTTTCAGTATGAATTTCTTAAATCTTCTAATGTGAAACCCATTACAATTATGACTGTTGCCTTGACACCCCCTGCTTTTGTCAGTAAAATAACATTAAGTTCTCACAGGTTTAATCATTTTGAAATGCTTCTGCCAGTACTCAAAACAAGCTTAAGTCATTCAAGACACACTGCCACCTCAAGAGTTTCTGAAGTAAAACTCATTATTTTCAGTAAGAGAGAAAGCAAAACAAAGTAATGGCAAAACCCAAGCAGTCAGACAATGAATTGAATCACTGAATTTTGCTCCACTGTGGTCATTTATATCTGTTCAGGACTGTGAAAACATTTCCAATTTTATTTTCTAAATTCCAATCCGAAACAGCATGGCACGAATTCATCTCATGTCAGCTGCCTCATAGTCTCTGCGATATAGCAACACTGCTGGAGGCTAGTTCCCACCCTGCAGAAGAATATCTGTAGGCTGGCAGGGCTCCTTCTCGGAGACTTCGTAAGCTACCCTTGACCCTCTTAGGTCAAAAGCAACCAAACACAAAGGCTTTTTCAGAATGCTGCACAAGATGTTGATAAAACAATTTGAGGGTAGGATCTCAAGGGTGGAAAGATGGTAAGCAGCCACTTTCGTGCTGCTTTGTTTACGAGGTACTCTTGCTAATTAGATACCTGTGTATTACTGTTTTGCTGCCTGCTTGCTGAGCTAATATCACTTGCAGCTGATGGCAGACCTTCATGATGGTCATTATTTTGTTGTTAATGTAAACAATCATTAAAACAACTGAAACTTGCCACGCGTGTTCTGAACAGCTATTTATGAAGCTTTAAAATTCTTAAAAGATAATGAATAAATGAAAGAACATGAAGTGGCTTAAAAACCCAACTTCATTATAAGTAGCATAATATCGTCCCACATTACAGTGGAGGAAGAAGAGGGCAAGTGCTTCTTAAAATAACATTGTTTCAGAATTGCAAGTCAAGAGAGAAATCGGTCAAGGTAAATTCTTTACCTCATCTGTGGCATTTAAGTAAAACCTCATAAAATGAAGGCCTTGCTGCCTTTGTAAAATTATGGCTCAGGCCTGTTACTATGGCTAGAGAAGAACTGGGAGAAAAGTCCGTGAGAAGAAAAGCAATTAGTTTTTACCCATGAGAATGTAGTATCAACAGAAGCAAGAAAGTTACACAATAGAAGGAGAAAAACAGCAACGTATCTGCACCTGTTATTTTTCTGAATGCTTCAATGCTTATCCTATAGGTAGCCAATTGTAGTATGTTGCAGTTAGTAATAGCCAATGAGTCTATCCTAGTAGTTTAGCAGCCAATGAATATGTAACACGAATGATAACATACAAAAGGTGTATGAAAGAGGCTGCTTTGTTTAATAAATGGCTTTTTGCACTTTATCTGAGGCGCTGTCCGGGTGCGTCATGACCGCCCCAACAGTGACACTCGTCTTCTTTTATGCTCCAAGTCTTGGGAACTAGAGATCTCAGAGCCTCGTTTATTTCCCTGGGATTCCCTTGGGAGAGAGAAAGGGCATGCTACAACCCCAAACACAGTAAATCAGAATGAATTAAAATTCCATCTCCAGGTTCCACACAGGTCTTACATTGCTATTTTCTTGGGATTGTTTCACTCAACAGTCTTCAAGAATGAGCTTTTCAAACATGCTGGAATATTTGAATCAGTTATATTAATCAGGTTAGCCTTTTCAGCCCCTTTATTCTTTTCCAAGAATAAAAATTTATAGAGCTGTGACTTTCCATTATATAACCCCTGCTTGTCTGACTCTACCAAGCTATGCTTATTCAAGTGCTTTGCTATTCTATGCTTAATTAAGCTATTTATCAGTTTCTTCAGAACAGAGATTCGGCTCACAGGACCTTAATCCTAAAAATCCATCTTACTTAAGAAAGATACTACGGAACTTTCTAAGATCCAGTCATGGCTGCTGCTTTTACAGTTTTGGGACCTGATCCAACTTATTCTACAGTCAGCAGACTCAGCAGTCAAGCTTGCTTGGACTCCTGGTATATCTTCATCCATATTTTCATGACCTCCCACATTGCTGCCTTGCAGGCATTCTCACCAGGACAACTCAGGCGAGTAAAGATCCACACTTTTGTACTCCTTGAATTACACAGGGCAGGGTTCAGTTGTCTAAGCACAAAACATCTCATGGCACTTTATGTAGCCACCAGGACATACTGCCTAGCTTTCAGCTGCCACTATGGAATAACACGTCTCTCATGTGTACTGTGCCGCATTCGTTGGTCTCGCACAGATGTCCCGGGTCACCTGGAATGGCACCACATGTCTGTATTTAGGTAACTGAAACCCCTATTTGATCACTTGCATAGGAGTGAGTTCCATATTGGGCAAAACAAGCTTAGATTTCCCTCTAAGATACATCTTAAAAATGTAACTTCCTGTCATTTGTTTTTGACTGATTTATACAATTGAATAATATGCAGTGGTATCTTTTCTTTGTTACTTTCCTTGCAAGAACTCATGCTTTGGATTAAGCAAAATAAAGAAGTTACTTCATACCTATATCTCCATATCTCTTTCCCTTTTTTCTTCTCACGTGAATCTTTTTTAGTACTGCATTCTCAGCTAAGTTTCTGGAAATTCTGTAGGTAATGGACTGTCCAATACCCATTCATTTGCAGTGGAACTGGAGTGACCCTCTTTTTATATTGCTTTGAGAATTCAAGTTAACTCTTTACTGCATGGCAACACTTGTTAAATTGAAAAAAAATCCTTATGTCAACAAAAAGAAACGTTACTGTGTCTAGGCTATGCTTATGTCAAGCAGATTTAAAACTAAGAGGCACACAAGCCATATTCTTCAACATGTGTGTTGATTTTTAAATAGCCTCTAGGTTAAATGTCTAGATTTTTAAGGTATTTTTTCCTTTATACTTCAGCTGCTCTTGACAATTTGTGTAGCTTTTAAACACTCTCTTTTTCCATCTCATTGTTATTTTGATACCCTTATATTAGGAGATCTAATTTAACTTTCCACTGATCACTTAAGCTTTCAAAATTAGTTATCTTAGAATAAATTTTTCTTTGTAGAATACGGTAATAGATAATGAATATAATCATTTTATTCTCCCTCGCCTCCTGTTACCTACAACATGTATATGCCAGCCTGCAGACTGATCTCTAACAAGTCCCTTGGGCACCTGGTTGATTAGCATGCCTAGGCAATGACCCTTTCTTGGGACGTGCCTTCCCGATTCTCTGCAAATCAAGCCTTTTGTAAATGTCTCACCTAAAATCTTTAGCTGCTTTTAAAAGCTGTGATCAATACTCTCTTCTCATTTAGTCAATATTGAGTTAGGTAAAAATAAAGACAGAACCCCTCCCATTCCCAAATCACCTCAAGATCTCTCCTGAGGGGAAAAACGAATAAATTTTACCAAAATCCATGCATAACTCCACACAATTATGGCAGAAACATAATTTTTCTTAGGTGAAGAAAGATTAATTTAGCAGATTCATGCTGGGTTTAGTTCCTAATGAGAAAACACAGAGGGTTTTTTGTTCAGTAAAGGAGCATGTTTTCTGTGGTGACTGGACTGTGATCACGATTCAACTTTTTGTAGCCACTGTCATACCGTGGGTAGGGCACGCCTGTAGCCAATTAAATGCACATCACCTGGGTAACATAAAGCATATTATAATTTTGACAAGCTCCTGCAATGCTGGCCGCTCAGTGCTATTGTTTTAGTTCCCTCTGAGAACAATAATGACTACAAGCAATAATCTAACAGTAGTATCTTGGGAAAAATTTAAACGAAGAGTGTAAATGGATAGAAAAAAATGCGCTTTGCAGAAAAAATATACATTTCATTATAATCATGTACCCATAGTCAGTGGCATCTGAACCACTAGATTTTTAAGTGTTTGAACATAGCATAAAAGGGGAATTTATTGAAATGCTTTTAAGCTAAAGCATATACTTTACACAATTATCTGGGACAAATTTTAGAAAATAGAGCATTCAAATTGTATTCTCAGACTCTGAGAAATGCAATCATTTATCCAGAAGAAAAACACATAAAATAATTAAAAAGTTAACTACCCATTTGCATACACGTATTTAACAACATTAAACGACAAACTGAACGACAAACTGCGGGCAGTTTCAGCTTTTCTTTTAAGAAACTGCCTTTAATTCTAGTAGATCTTAATTTTAACTTGTGTTATCTTTGTTTTCACAGCCACATAAACAGGAAGTTTTATTGATAAAAACTCCATCCAACTCCTGCCCTCTGCTAAATATTGAGGACATTTCAAGTAAATTGAGATCTAAATGTCCTGAGTTATATTTGGCCTCTTAGAAAGCCCTTAGTATCACTTGTAATTGTCATTGATTTGTGTATCTAATATCTTCTATGTGTTCTCCCTTGGCTATTCATCACTTGATTACCTCAGACATAAAGCACTTGCAGTTTTCTAGTTTTCTTCAACCAAAGGATGTCAAAGTGTAAAACAATGTCTAACATGACATTGAAGAGGGGAGTGACACACTAAACCTGACTACAAGAGAAGATCTACTGTAATAGGCTTGGACTGGAAACAAAATTTCACAAAGCAAGGATAAGCATAAAACTGCTTTGTGTTTCTTATTTTTACCTTCAATATTTTTACTTAACTGATTAGCTGTTACTCATGTAATGTATTGCTATATCCTCACAAAATAACAAGTGTGTTACACATTAAATATCGCTTGGAGGGAAACAAGCAAAACCACATCTAGCTAACTTATCTGCTTTTGCATATGCACCAGCCCATCATGATAATCACATTTCTCTAGAAGATTTAATTTCCTTTGTCAGTATATACCACACTGTACTTCCAAAACACACAGCAATACTTTCATGGCCACTGAAAACCATGTTGCAGATCATCTCTTGCTTAATTTGCCTCTGCCTCCACGTGTATTTCCTGGGGGTTCTCATTCTGCAGCAAGCTACAAAGCTGTTTTCTCTTTGCAGACAGTCTCAGCCCACATGGGCCTATTCACATCACCTACTGTAGGTCACTAAGTTGGGAGCTGTTCTCTCTACATTCTTTACGCATGCACTGCAGAGAGGACCTCCTGAGGTGGTGATTCAGAAGCATTCAAATGGGCTCTACTTTGAACCATTTCCCTACAAGACTTGTCCTTCTCTCTGTTAGGTCCATGTGGTTCACTGATGAGGAAACCTAAGCAGATATGTGCCTGGACAAGCACCTGGAATAGGTGCTGAAGTTAGTGGGAACAGGCACTACGCACTCCTTCCACAGGTCCTCCGAATGTTCAGACAATCAGCACGGCTTATTCTTCTCTGCTGTCCTGTGTACCTGGGATTCTATAAGATTTCTGAACTCCAGCAGCACCATTAAATGATCCCTCCTTAAAGACCACCCTTCACTTTCATGCTTACAAAACAAGGTGACGGCTGCTTTTCTCCCTGCTTATACCAGCTCAGGGTTATCTGGCTGGCTATTAGAAACACATACACTCCACATCTTAAATTTAGATTTTAAAGGGAAAAAACAGGGAAAGGATCATCTCCTACATACACACTGAGAACTTACCTTTAAGAGCAACAACATCAGCGTGTAAATAATATAATTTTACTGAACTTGATACATTTCCTGCCTCCATGTTTATGTGCAGCATTCTCTTGTCACAATGCGTTAGAATTCTCATAATGCGAGATGTAGGGGTTAGTAACCAAAGCATGTTATCATGTCCTCAAGTTATTTGATTATTAGTATGTCTAATTGTTATTAAGCCTGGCATTTTTAAGTAACACATATGGTTTACCTTTTTTTCCTTAGAGTCTGTCTAGCATAAGGCAGGGTAGCTGTCTCTGTTATTGTGGAACACTTCAGGCAGCAGTATTGTCTGCTCCTACAATATCCAGAACCTAATACCAAGGTATTGATGTGATCATGGGTACTCTTGTGCTAAGCTGACAAGAGCAGTTTGGGACCTGTTAGAGCTCAGTACTGGTTAAAGGTGTCATTCTCCATTAGCCAAACGCTGATCACAGGATGGAAAGTATACAGAAGTTGAGAAAATGCACTAAATCTGAAAGACATCTCAAAAAAAAAAAAAAATCTTCCCTCATTTTTATCTTCTTAATTAGGGAAAAGGAATATAAGCCTGATGTGAGCACAAGGCTGGTGGTCATTCTTTTCCAGTTCTGAAGGGAATTTAACAAAGTGCACAACTATGTTGTCAACACTCACATGCAATGATATTCCCATATCTATTTTTCATTCTGTTCTCATCTTTCTTAGCTGAATCCCACGGTGCAGACTGTCCTTCAAAGAAACTCTAAAAAAATGAAAGAAAGTGACATTAAGAAAAGCAGGCAGCAACAGTTACCTTACCAATAAACAAAAGAGAAAGGCAAACAGTACTTGTGGGTATTGTTGTTAAAGTGTCATTTAACTGATTCTTTTATTGAGCAAAAATATGAGTCTCCTGTTTAAATGGTATTTATGCATAGCTCCAGATGTTACTTAAAATTTGACATGAAATTTTCTGTGTAATAGCAAGAATTATTTGCAAGTGAAGTGCTATTAAACCTTTCCAAATCTGCGTTCCTGCAACAGTGAGAGTCCTTCATTTGTGCTACCCAGATTCCCCGTACAGTTCTCATACACACACGTGAAGCTGAAGGAGCTTCATCATCAATGTTGGAGTTGCTCCAGTATTTGAGTGTAGAAATTACAGACTGTACTGATATGTTTTATTTTTGACATACCCCGGGTTTCATTTACTTGTTGGCAGATGACCTCATGGATCAAAACATACACAGGCATTTAAAAAACTATGGATTCAACTAGCACACGTGTCTTTTTTCCCTTAAGCACAATTTACGGCACCACCATGATGACTATTTTCTCAGAGAATAAAACCAATGTGATTTTGTGAAAGATTTAATCTCATATTCACCCAACCTCTGTGTTCCAGCTAACAAATCTCATGTAAATAAGAATGTTGAAGGTGCTAAGAGTTTATTTTTACATTAATAAAATACAGAAGCTGCCAAAAGGGCAGCAAGCAAGTTATGACACCCTCTCTGTCCTGTGCTTTCTGTGGTGTAAAAGAGCATTCACAGAATCTCTTAATTTATACATTGTATCCATAAGTCATATGACAAAGATTCATTTTAAAATTTCGTACAGAAATATTTATCTTGTGTTAAAAAATACTTAGTTGCCAAGCAAACTACTGTAATTCTATCCTGATTATGGCCAGCCTTAACTCATGTTCATCTTTTTACTAGAATGATCAGTAGATTAAATCTTTTGTACCACACTAAATAGGGAAAACATTGGGAAGTCTGTATGTCTTGCAAGATCTCAACACATTCTGAGCGGTTTAAAACAGATACTGCACATTAAATGGTCTACCATTAGTGTCCTTTGCCCTCAAATTTGAAGAAATTTGTTTTTCAAATCCCAATGATTTCCAATAGCAAAGAGCATAAAAGTCAAAACAAACCCTTGATCTCTTGCTGAAGTCAATGGAACACAAGGGCATGCAGTGTCTAAAATGGGTATTCTTTTAGTAAGTTCACTAGAGTACTGGTTTCCAAATTATGATCCAGAAATTCCTGGGAATACATGGACTACTTTTAAAATGTTTATAAATAGTAGCTCAAGAAAACCAGAAGCCTTGTCAGTGGCTTCGCTTCGTTTTTCTTTCATTTCTCCACATTTCCTTAGAAAACTTTTAACTGTTTGGAAATTGAAATTATTAAAACCCACTAATACAAATAAATTTCTCCTTAATCATAGCATACCATCATTGGGTACAGCTCTGAGAAACGCAGATTGCTACCAGGATAGATAAGTGGAACCCTGTGAATCCTAAGATGATTTACAGCTTTGGGGCTCGTTGCAGGCATCAATGGTTATCTGATTATAGATTTGCCAACGGCATCTAAAGCAAGCAGGCCCTCCCACTCTAGAGCACTCTCAACTCAGGCTGGATGGAAATTACTTTTCTAATAAGTCTGACCAAACTGCATAAGGAATGGGCAAAGATCTATGCCTCAATTTCTTGCAAAGTTCACACTCTCAGAGAAGACTGGGTGGTGAGCAACTAAACACAGTTAAAGGCAAAGCAGAGATGGAAATGTTCAGCAGCAAAGCTCCAAAGACAACAAACTAACAATTCATCTCATCTAAAATTTGATGTGGATTCTGCATTTCAGACAGCCAGGTAGACTACTGAAAATTCTAGTTTTCTTACAGTCCTTCTCCTAGAGACTAGTGCACAGAATTGATCTGTAAGACACTACCCAGCAAGTGGTTTTGAGTTTAATTCACTGAGCATTACATGTGCTGTTACAGAGGAAAGAGTCCTGCTGACACAGCTTCTGAGCCTACACCTTGCAATATGGGAGACCCAAATATATTCCAAGGGACATCTTGCTTCTCTCTGTCCCACTAATGAACTTTTACAAAATTGCTTTAACCCAATCGAATAAAATCAGTCTCTGGAGTCAATTGGGAAAGACTGAGATGGTGCTGAATTCAGGGAAGATATACAATGGGCAATGTACTGCTTTCAGAAACTTGTCTGGGTCTCATCTGCAATGTATGAGTTCAATTTCTGCCACCTGGCTGGCACTTCTGAAAACAATGATAAGTTTAATGAGCCTTACAGATAAACCATCTCTTAACAATATATCTGCAACACAGATAATTCTGTTCTTTAGAATAGGTATATATCAAACCTTGCACAGCAGCAAAGACCAGGAAACAGATTTACATTTGCAGCTACTGCTTACTGACTTCACTTTCTTTACTAAAAATGTATTATAGAAAAAGAACTTCAGATATATATTTTTCTTTGAGTTTTTATCAATAAATTAGTGAACGAAATAAAACATATCACATAGGCAAAATAAGACATAATTGATGTAGATCCATTTTTCTTTTTAATTCATTTTGGGATACACACTGGTATTACAGTGAGAAGAGTACAGCAAAGATAATTTGAAGGAAGAGAGAGGTATTACAGTGCAAAAGCATAAAAAGAGACAGTTATTGTAAAAGACAGCTGGAGTGTCATTTCCTAAATTCCCCATGTGCTGCCATTACACAAACTGCAACAGAATGATAATCCACAATGTATTATAAGGAGAAATCTCATTTGTCCCACAAGGAAAGAACAGAGCAGATATGTCATAACAGATGATCTGTCAAGATCTTTCCTTACTTGTGAGAAATACACGTTTCATTACAGAAATTTTTTAAATCTCTTTCCTGACATATCACTCTCCAGGGATGCTGATGCACAGCAGCCCACACATTATCTTCGTGGCTATTCATTCTAACTCATCCTCAGAAGTTTCTTAAAATTGTGGGACGTTAGGAAGAAATATGGCCCCCAAACAGTTTCACTCCACCAAATGCTTGGCAAGGGCAATGGAGAACCAAAAATAAGTATAGGACATTTCTGAAATAATTTAAAATAAGTATTTCTTCAACTCAAAATCACACAGAACCTTGGCTACCCAGCCTCCGTGATCTTTTTGAAAAATGAAATGCTCTTCAAGCCAGCTGTTGTTGCAGCAGACATTTCAGTATGCATGTCAACTGTCATTCTGTCAGTAGAAAATATTTCAGTAATCAGGATAAAACACTTTCTGAAGAAAAATTAATTACAGAGACCTGCTTTATATGCAACATGAAAACTGGTCAGCGATGCAGCAGCAGGATCATCTTAGGATGAATGTGATACTTTTGCATGCTTTAACTCAATACTGCAGTGGTTTCCATTAAAAATTAAATATTTGCCAAGGGCTAATTCACTGTGACCCTCAGACTAGAAAATAACTGCAATATCTCAAATGAGAGGGGGAGATAATCATTGCAAATACAGATTTTTAAAAATTATTCCCTTTCCTCATTTAAAATTCACAAGGCCAAAAAATATTGGAAAGGACCTGTATAAAAATACAGTTTGAAGAGGCTGGTATGAGGGAAACAGCATGAGATCTTCAGAATAAAATTTGTATCTCGATTGTCATCTTTGCCAACACACTTTCTATCCTAGATTTCATGGTTCCAGATAAGGATACAAAAAAAATTCACCTTTGTAAGTGCTTTAAGATCTACAAATGTAAAGTGTGGAATTACTATTTTTATTATTAATCAAAAACCAAGCAGCAACTTTTTCAAAAAATAGTTTGTAGTTGCTAGGTGACAACAGTGTAGTCTCCTACAATGTCATTTACAAAAAGCAAGCTCTTACAAGCAAAGAAATGAGAAGTTAAGGACATAATAAATCTCGCTCTGCTTACTTGATAAGCAAGAATATTATTTGTAGGTACAAAGAAATGCGTATTGCGTTGTGTAATAGTCTTCAGCTTGACCTGTGGATTTGTTTACAAATGTATGGGTCTTTATGATATCTGATTTTCTCTACTGACTCTGAGTTTCTTCACTGATAACATTAATTTTCCATTGTTATTTCTAAATAACCAGATTAAGATGTATTTTAACAACATTGGAAATTTGACCTATCCAGTTATAAATACCTCTGGATTTGTTTTTAAGTTACATGCAGAGAGTTATGCACCCTGTCTACTTTAGGCCAGACCAGGCAACTAACAGTGATCCTAATGGAGGTCCTTCTCTAAACTCAATTATCTAGAGAAGAAACTTACATTTCTACTATAGTCCTTTGAGCTGAAGCTAAATTAGATGCCTAGAATGCCCTGAATTTGATAGTGAAGATTCATTACTAGTTTAACACTAATGCTGTGTCCATTTTATATGTGGAGATTACAGATGGGAAAAAATGTATCCATTACAGTCTGAGTTAAGATCCTAGGGCCACATTAGACTCTCTTTATTTACAAACCCTAGTAAATACACATTTATTTTTAAGCAAGTCCATAAATGTTTGGAGGACAAGGATCTTCAGGCTCATTTAATGAACACTGCAAGATGTGTGAGTGCAGTAAATCTGTCAGTTCATTGGATTTCCAGTAGTCAGAATCTGCTAAATATCTGGCATGTGAGGATGTTCTTGTGACTTAACAACATTAATTGTTTTCTTTTAAACAGAAAATTGAAATCATCACATTCAGTTTGTTGATAACTGAGCATTTACACTACTAAGGAATTAAAAAGGGTCACTGATAGTTACATTAAAAGAAATCTGTAGGGAGGTCCGAGCTATTAAACAACATTTTTAATCTTCTAGTCACTTTAAGTGAAGCTTTCATCATTGGAAATGCATCACCTGTAGGTAATAGATCTTCCCAAGTGTTTGCAAGCAGTGGTAAATGATTTCACTGATGGCAACCCACTGCACGCAAGCAGCTCTTCGTACCTCAGTCATTGCTTTGGTCACTGAGAGCATCTGTGGTGACAGCCTGCCACTGGAGAATATATTCACCATCAGCTTTTCCTTCTCTGTCAGCTTCAATCACTGAGAATTATGTCCAGTTTTCAAATAATGGAATTTAAAAAAACATTTTACTGTGCCTGCCCTTGAAAAGTGTCTGTTGCAAGAGCCAATGTGAAAATCCATCTGATCAATGTAAACTGCCTTCAGCAGCTATGAAGCACTTACTGGTGCATTACTGTAGCCTAGGTCTGAACACAGAAGAGAAAACCCCAAAACCCAACAGACTGTTGAAAATAGAATATATTGATGTTAATGCTAAAACCTGTTGTGTTTAGATTTTTGTGGTAAAATTAGGCTGATAGTTTATATAAGGTTTCCTATGCGTGAGATAAAAGATACAGATCAGTTTTAAAGCAGATACAGAGTTGTAGTCTGACATAGAGCACCTCTCTGATATTGCTCCTGATGCTCCTTTATGTGGTTGTTCCTCCTTGAACTGATGTAAAAACCCCAGAAACATCCAAAGGTTTGCACAGCCAGGGGTAGGAAACAGCCTTTTCTTTCTCAGGTGCATTTAGGTTAGTCTGCATTACACATGAGAAGAAGAGTAGGAAAGCAAAAGTGCTTGTTTCTTGTCTTTTGAGACACTAAACATCATACTCCCTGCCTACATTAAATGGTGAAATGGAAGAGGAACCATTACCTCCTCCACCGACTAACTGCAGCATGCCTTAACACTTGGATTTCAAAACCAGGACTAACACCACACAGCAAGAAAAAATCTGGTACTAATTCTATGATTGCACTGGTGTGCTCATTTTTCAGAGGCAGTGCTTTCAATTAGTGTATTTCCTAATATGCTTCCATTTTTAAAGTCACAGGCTTTGCTACTTCCTGGACAACTGGCTAGTCTAGCCAACCTATAGCAGCACAAGGAAAACGTATTAATATGATCAAACTGTTTCAGTGTGGAACTATAAATGACACAGATACTTGTAGCACTCAGCATGTGCGGCTCTAGTTGACAATAGCACTGGGAAATATACATGAAATTTAGTTAGCACGATAGGACAAGAGAGTAGCTCACTAGAACAGAGAAGTAACTGAAGTGAAAGTGACTTGTCAGTCACTGTGAAAATTGTGAAGGTGTTGCACACCTTCAGGAATAGCAGGATGTGAGCGCCAGCCATGCTGAACGCTGGTTTTTAGGTGCTAAGTGCATTTGAACAAGATAATCAAGAATAAGGTTTTTTTTTGTACCCAGTCCTGTATCTGACAGTGTCTAGAATTCCTTGGGGAAAGGACCCAGAGGATGAGGCGACCTGAGGAGACACTGTAGGAGAACACACGGCATGGCTGGAACCACCACACACACCCACCCAACTTCTCTCCTGGAATGTGTCCTCTCCTGTGGAATGGAAGTTGTGTGATTTGTAAAACTGCATATGTTGGTGATTGAAATATTTTGGTAGCTTAGTATATTTAGTCTCCAATAACCAATTGTCATCTGGTCTTAAATCATAAAAAAAAAGAATGTCATAGAGTATTTCTGTGATAACTAACAAAGAATTACTTTCCACCTATTTTTAACCCAACCTTTTTATGAGATCTGTTGGTGTAACTTCTTATCTTGGTATCTAATACTGAAGGTAACACCTGAAACTAATTTGCAAAATTCAACAGCAGGAATAGAAATCTTTATAGATTCTGCAGAACGGTCTAAAGATTTGACAGATAACCAACCTAGTTTTGATAGGCTTTCAGAGCCATTTCCATTTTACCTACTAAAGTTTTAAAAACTCCATTACTTTAATTCCTTTAAAATTCTTTAAGACTTCCGATAAGGAAAGATTTTAGAAATATGGTGAAATGTGAATTAGTAAGAGGACTGCAATAGAACACACAATTAAAATTCTAATTTAGAAACTCATTCCCTGGCATACTAGGCAGCAATAACTTAACCTCATTAATCTTCCTGATTTATCTCCAGGAGAAAAATATAGTATGTTGATAGGATTTCATGATCCTTTTTTACTGAAATGACCCTCTGGTTACAATATGCACACTCGTACTGTAACTAATGTGGAAGACATATTATTTTTAACTTGTGTGTAAAAGAAAATAAAGCTGGTCTCAAGCAGTGCTTATTTCCTCTTATGAAAATGAATTTCTTGCTTTTGGAGGATTTAACGAATACTTTTTATGTACAGCATGTGGGATTTTCTTATCTCCCCATTCCTCCCCACTTTTTTTTTTTCTTCACACAGTATGTAATTAAAAGGTCTGTTCATAACCATCATATCTGTGTATTTTCAAGAAGAGTGTGAACTTGGGCAACACTCATGACTTTAACGTCTGTAAACATAAAGTGAATGAACACAGGCTACTCTGAATACCCACTAGTTCTGTGCTTTGACAGGAAACCAGAGGAAGAAATTGATGACCACGCAAGCACTATCCATCCTCTTGTGAACAAAACTATCTGCTTCATTATTCATTAACTGTGCCATCTCCTTGCTACCTCCCTACATTGCTACAAAGGATGTAATTACACGTTAATCATACACACATGAGTAAAAAGTGGTGCAGAATTGTTTATTTCTTATGGAGAAATCCTACCTACCAAGACACAGGTATTTCTTCACTACAAGGATGGTGAGGCACCGGAACAGAGAAGTTCTGGATGCCCCATCCCTTGAAGAGTTCAAGGCCAGGTTGGATGGGGCTCTGAGAAGCTAGGGAGAGGTGTCCCTGTCCATGGCAGGAGAGGAGGAACGAGAGGATCTTTGAAGTTCCTTCCAACCCAAATCATTCTGGGATTCTGTGATTTACACAAAAGGGGCAGGACTCCAGGTCACCTACAGTCCACTGGATGTGTAAGTAAGGTAAATTCTAAATTGACTTTATACCGTCTTCAGAAGGGTAACATGTAAATACCTCAAAGGACTTGGACAGAAAGAAAATACTCAATCTGGGCTCTATGACATAGTTTGAATGAAGTCAAAATGCAGCGGTATCTTAAAATGTTGTATGAAGGCAGAAACATTGAATTTGAGCTAATGCAGGTCTCAAAGGTACCATTAGAATCAGATTTTTCACTTCTTGTTTTTCATTTCAAATTTTTATTTAGGAAACTCTTTTTAAAGTTTCCTAAATAAACTTTCTGCCAAGCAAACCATTCCTTCCACAATGCTACTTAGAACTCAGAGGTACATCACTCCTAGATTTTCTCTATTGTACACAGAATTTTAGCAAGCAAAAAAACCCCCAACTGGTTTTAGGTACCTTAGAGCTTTGAGAATATTATCTGGAATCTTTCTGTGCACTTTAGATTTTAATTCAAAAAACTAATAAAAGACTTAAATATTTTTTTCTGAGTCTAGCCCATTTTTCTGGGTAAAGATTAGCACTTTGATATTTGATTTACTTTACAAATCATAAAAGCTTGCCCCAGGGAATGGTTTCAAAGAACTAATGAAATATTATTAAAGTAGAGCATAAAGATACAATGTGCTGTGAAAAAAAGAAGGCAAGGACTACAGATTTGTTCTTCCTACAGTAAAGAGTTTGCAATTGGTTTAAAATATAACAAAAAAAAAAGAAAACAAAAGGAAGAAAAGAAAGAAGAAATTAAAATGAAAAGATCAGAGTGAGAAAGAGGGAGAGGGAGGAGAAGAAGAAAATATAAAAAAATTTAGTCACCAGAAGAAAAAGCCTGAGTTTGACTGAAGTGGTAAGCTTTGTGTTGCAGTCATTATAATTTTCTGTTCACTTGTTGAAGTGATTGCTGAGAGCTACTTCACTCATTGCCTAGATATGCTATGTAATGAACAGAAAAGGCTTAATGATTCAAGAAACTCCTTCTGACGTGGGAAATACGCCATGGCAAAATACTTCCTTTCCATGACTTGACTGACACTGTAAGCCTGGGACATTATTCTTTGAGCAACTATATTATTTGAAAAGAGACTATTTATTTAATACCTGTGTACTTCTGCTTACTGAAGATTATTTCTAATGAAAGGTGATTGACATTAAACTGGTGGACACATACACTGATAAGAAAGGTGACTTCTGACATATTTCTAGCTAATCCAGTAATATTTTTGTCTGATTTTATCTGAATTCATCATTGTAATTGAGACAGCATTCGGAGCTCAGAATTCGCAAGAACTATTTGACTTTAAACTATCAGCTAACCCAAGCACAGAAAACCTGGTAAGATCTTCAAATCCCCTGTAAAGACAAGCTGTTTGTGGTTTAGAACCACGCAATTTGGAAAAGCCTTCGATGTAATAAAATTCCCTGAAGTAACAGAAAACGGCATGCGGAGAAACAAAACAAAAGCAAACAAATGTTGAATTTGAAAAGTGAACGAACCCCTCCCCCATCTTCAACCAAGCTGTAATGTACACACAGCTGATCTAACCTTTCAGAAGTGATAAAGCACCCCTCAGATTTGGCTCACTAAGTGGGCCTCAAGGGTTTCCATACGTATATCTCAGCTGCTCTAGTTAATATAGTTTGAATAGAAGATAAGACAGAAACAAAGCTCACATAGTAAGATTTTAATTCTGCTACAGGGCGACATCGACATCACATTTAACTACAAGATAAAAGTCAGAGTACACTGGGGTGCACAGATGGAACACAAATATTTTGCACACTGTTGTATTTCCCTGTGGATAAGATAGAACTTTTCAAGGGAAGTAAGAGCAGTAGGGTATGCTAGAACAGATAAAGGTCTACTTGCAGCGCCCTTTCAAAAAAAGGATAGCACTTCATTGTGCTGGCTCATTACATTTTTTGATCTTCACAGGAAACTTTGGTGCCTCGATGTCTGCTTTGCTTGTTTGCAAATACACTGTTCGCTAGCCTATATAAAGTTAATCAGTCATTCCTCTGGGCTTCACTTTTAGCCCAGCATTTTCCTTGTTCTAAAGCAAAAGATCTCCTATCTAAAAGCTACGTCTATTTACCACTTTTCCTGGCTGGCACCCAGTTCCTGAGCTTATCATTTGCTACACTCTTTTGCTTCAGGGAGAGCAGTAATGGGTCACAGCAGAGCCACTAAGAAGTTCCACAGCAATGGGAGCTCCCACTACTTCACTATTCAAAAATCCTGGCTCTGGGTTTTAAAGTTATGTTTCCTTTTCCCAGACATCCCTCTGCAGGCTCTCACTCTGTAATTGCTTCCTGTCAATCATCTTCCCTTTGGACAATTGCACACTTAAGGAAAGGTGGGTAAATACTGTGAAAAAGATGGTGTTGGTCCTAGATGATTTCCCATCTCTCTGAGAAACTACTCAAAGAATAATAAGGAGTATTTAAGTGCATATAAAGATAATAAGCACAAAAATAGTAGAGGTAGTAATGGGATTGACAATGATGACAAGTGTTGCTGTCAATTGTTAACCTAATTATTTTTAGTTTGCTCACTGTACACTGACAGACAGCAGCAGTTCAATACAGCCCCAAGACTACTCGTTAGAACAAACAGTGTCTGCTTAGGCACATTAATGAAGAGCAGCAGCTCACCAACCTGAATTACCTTATTTTGATGTTGGAAATGTATATACAGCACTTTCTCATTCCAAGAGAGGTAACCCTGCAGTAATTCATCAACCAGGCTTAAAACCAGACAGTTCACTCTAATATATAATACGCGGAATCAAGGCTACTCAAACGACCCAGGCTCAGCTAATGGGTAATGTGGGTAAGTGGAAGTACTCTGTGGAAGTTAACAATGAGGGAGGGGCAAAAGGGGTTGCTGTCCCTAAATGCTCTTATTTGAAGAGCAGTTCTGCATCATTCATCTAACATCAGGTATGTAGTACTAATATTTTGTCAGTAGAAAAATACAATACATATGTGATAGTTCCACTACAGCATGTATCCACTGGAGCTTATTGATGGACATTTGGATTGTCCAGCTCTCTTTCCATGTCATCAGGTATTATATGCCTGATGCCTGAGAGGGAAACCTTCAAAGAACTTTGAAAAGTCTTCTGAACTTGTACTGACCTTGTGCAAGTATCTCTTCTTCCTTCTTATTTATCAATCACACAGCTACATTCAGAGAATATACTCTGCAAGTGAAATAAGTACTGAACTAACAGAAAAAGTCTATCTCCAGCAATAATGATGGAGACGGGAATTTGAGTGTCATGAGTTACTTATTGGACAGATGTGCAACAAGGATGTCTCTTCTCCTCTAGTTTGGTGGTGTTTTACAACTGCTATGTACAAGCAACAGCACAGTTTAGTAAATTAACAAATTAACAACCCAAATGTAATACTCGCACCAAACAGATGCCAGAAAAAGAAAAAAAAAAAAAAAAAAGGAAGGAAGAAAAGTGTCATTGTTTGACAGAACAGTCTTTTTTTTCTAAAGGACAATATGGTGAGGACATGAAGGTGAGTTGTTTATGAAGTAAAGAGAGCTAACTGAAAAGTGACCAAGTCCGTGTTAACACAAACGGATTACAAAATACGAAACTTAACAAAGAAATAAAGGGTTAGTCACAAAGAAAAAACCCAGTGCAAAATATTGTTTATATTCAGAGCCTTAAGAACACAAAAGGAGCAATCATAGTTCCGCACTTAGATCACACCTATGACATTATTCTGTGGATTTTTTCCTATTGTGCAGGACCCTTCTGAACGTCACCTAGCTACTCTTTTGTTCAGATTCTGATCTTGCTAAGTATCAAAACAATTCTTTAGTAATGAAGATTGAGGTTTAATGACTTGATGTATAATTTCGGCTTTTGCAATCTGCTTCTTGATTTTCTCTTTTGCATAAACTGAACAAAACAGGGCAATTTATCAGCTATCCATGGACATTTCAAGATTTATATACATTGCAGCTCTAAATTTTTATTCTACATTTCCTTTCATTAGAACACTGCACTCAAGCTAGATTAATTGAGGGAAGCCAACATTGTAACAGCTCTGCTGAATAGCAGCAGATGCCTTTATTCTCTGCATCCCTCTATAAAACAAAACTTTAAAAAATTTGAGTCTCTATATAAATATTTCCCTTAGAAGACAATACAAAGATTCCAGGCATCTGCTTCTCATTAAGCCAATTACTAGCTGTTTAAAATAATCCAATAAAGTCCATATTTATTAGATTTATTATTAAACTCTATGAGCCAAATTCTGCAAATGGAACAAGACAAAATGATGAAGAGTGAGCTAGGTGGACAAGAGCGACCTGGCACTGAAATGTTCCAATCCTGACATTAGGTGGAATAATAAACATCCAACCTAAACCTCCCCTGGCACCAACTTGACACTGTTTACTTTTGTCCTGTTGCTTGCAACCTGGGAGAAGAGACTGACTCCGACATGGTTACAACCTCATTTCAGGTAGTTGAAGAGAGAGGTAAGGTCTTACATGTCCCACTCTGGCTCCCTACCTTGCCCTAAGTCAACCTGAATCTTAGTTCCATAAGAATATATTTAAAAGTATATCTGAGACAATACCCCAAAAAAGTATGGTTTGGTTTTTTTTGTATTAGGTACCTGAATTTGAAAGCTATTGTTCTCTGTAACTTCACTGTAGTCATAATAGCTGGCAACTAAACTTGTCATATCACTTAAAACACAAACACTTGATATGATAGCAGATCAAACTTGAATTCTGGCATAAATCAAGATAATTTTTCTGTTTTTCATTAGAAGATGCTGAAACTTTTCCACGCATGGGCTGAAACTGTATGGTGAATGGAGTACTTCACTGCTTTATGCACATGAATTTCAGCTTTTAAATATGTGTTGTGTACTAATGACAATCAAAATAGTACTTTCTAGAGAGTATTTTTTTCCTTTTTCTCCATAGAGAGGAAAGCAATCTTTTTATTTTTTTTTTCCCCCAATATTATTGCACTGCTAAGCTTGAGCACTCCAGAACAGTGTTTCTCCACACTAGAACAGTCATAATGGGTAGCACTATCCAAATATTTCATTACACCAAAAAAATCATGTTACTGTTACACTTCCAGATTGGTCAGTCAGGTTTCCAGGGATGCTGGCAGGGAGTGAGTGTAAATACTGATGAAGCACAAGCAGACCTCTGTGTCAGTGTGCAGTAAGACAAAAACTTGGTACCTACGTTAGTTTCTTGGCTCTTGGAAAAGGACTATTTAAAAAAGATTCAACCTGATCCCCTATAAGGTATTTAAAGCAATTCCACTGTAGCATACTTCAACTAAAAGAAAACATACTCCTAGTTATGTCAAAATGAAAGACATTTGCTTCCCAACTAGACTGTCCTTCCACCTCAGCAATGTTCAAATATCGATTAATGGCAGGATTAGAGCGTTTTTAAAAAAGTCACCAAAAAATCAGAAACACACAGTCTCAATAACAAGAAATAAAAAGCAATCCACAAAACAGTTAAACTTGAAAGAAGCCTTAAATCCTGCACATAGCATGGCTTTTCTAGCTTTCTCTGTGTGCCAGAGATACATGTGCTTAGTAAATACCAGTGAAATAAACACAAATGCTGTGCAAAAAACTGACAAATGGAGGGAAAATATGCCAATCTTAAACCAGATCTACAATTAAACATATAAAAAGCATGAGCAATTTATGTGATTTTCCTTGTATTCAAACACTTTTGTATGTTCTAGCTACTGTCGTTTCTATAGACTTGATTCACAATGTAACCATCAAAACTTAGAATTCAAGCTGCTGATGTTGTAAAAGAAGAGACAATTAAAAAGTCAGTGGCAAAACTGAAATCTGTATAAAACTACTAGGAAAGCAGCAAGACACCAAATTTACTTAGATTTTAAATGTTTTTCCCAGTGCAAACTAAAGCAAATGCTTTGGTGTGGTTTGGAAGCTCAACCTGTTTAACTTCAAAAATTCAGATAACGGTGCCCCTTTTGCTTTCCAAAACATGAGAAGAAGTGGTTTACTGCCCACACTAGGAATTTAATTCCACTACCTCAATGTACTGTAAATAATACAACTCTCTTGAAAGGGTCTAATTAATGGAAAAAAGATTCTTTACAGAATAAAGCACTGCTCAGAATAAAGGCTCAAGGATTCGGCTTTAGCATAGCAACTACGTGCATTTTATATAAAAGTATTTTACAACTGAATTTTGTTTTTTCTCTTTCCCTTTACACCATCATCAAGCTGCAGCCCCAGTCCACAGCAGTCCTGCAGTCTACCAGTAAGACAGTGAACTAGGAGAACAGCCAGTAGAATAAAAGAACTAGAAAACACTGAGGGATGCTATCTGATTTAAAGAGCAGTTTGTGTTCTTTATAAGCTGAAGTGATGTTAGTTCTGTAAAACTGACTACCAGTATGGGGAAAAAAAAAAAAGAATTACCATTTCACATCACATTGTTTGCTGTGTATATACAGGAGCACTGATTTATTTTTTTCCTCTTTATGTGTGTTAACAGCCATATTGGGTCAAACCAGAGGTCCATACAACTGATTAGTTTTTCTGCAACAGAACTAGTAGCAGATGTAAACAAAAAAGTATGAAGAATAGAGCAAACAGAGAGTGAATCTTTCCCCAGCATACCCTTGTAGCTTCTAGCAATCAATGGCTTTCCTGAGCAATCTCTTCCTCAGCCAGAGATTGCACACAGCCATTGTGTTTAATAATGAACTTGTCTAGCCCATTTTTTAACCCATTTATAATTTTGGCTTCACAGCATCTTGAGGCAATGAGCTCCAGGATGTAATTATGTGCTGTGTGAAAAATATTTCCTTTTGTTCATTTTAAACCTGCTGCTTAATAGCTTTGTTGGGTGCTCCTGATTCCCTGTATTATAAGGAGTAATGAATAATTGCTGTTAGCATTGCAGAAGTAACACTGATCTCTGGCACAGCTCAGAATATCCTAAGGGGGTATTACAGCAGCCTGGAATGAGTTATATTTCACTGTCCTGGAAAGAAAGTAGAGACTTGGTACTGGAGCTGATAAAGGGGCTCTGTGTCACTTTTAAGGATTTCCTTACATAATCTTTACAAAGTTTATTATGCCCACCTTAGGGAAGCTGTGTACAACAGTGTTACACAGAGCATAAAAGGTGCAGTTGATGTGTAAGTGGGTGAATGAGCAAAACCACGAACCGGAAAGGCAGAGTTTTACTTTAGTTTTCTTTGTCCAGCTTGACCAGTGACACCAATGACAAACAGAAACAGCTGCAGATAAAAATCAAGGCTAAGTGAACAAAAGCTCAGCAGATATCACAGCCTAATGCAGCGGACAATGTTCTGAAATACTTTTCAAGCAAACAATACACTAAAGTGTTCTGGCAATGACTAATGGTTGACAGCGCATAGAAGAGCAATACTGGGATCACAAAAGACTGAAGAACTGTTGCATGCAGACTTTCTCAAGATTAAAAAGCATGTGTCTCAACTTGACAGTCATGCTTAGATTCATAGGATTTTGGAAGGACATGAAAAATCTAAAAAGAGCTTTGCATTACAAGCTTTTCCCCATCTATTTAAGTCTCCTCTGTTCTTTCCTAACTATTCATGTGGGGTTGGAGGTGGCTGCTTTTACTGTTCTTTCCTGAGCAGAGGAGACAGGATGTGACCTACCTTTCTAACATTTGTTATGTCATACTGGAAGTTTGTTGCTTGGCCATCATTCTTGGCAAGGAAAAGCACAGGGATTGCTCATGTAAAGATACTTACTGTAGACAATCTGAATGGTAATATTATCTCACAGCAAAACTCTAAGCTCTGTGATACAGCCAAGTATTTAAGCATCAAAGGTAAAGTATTTCTGTTGTCTTCTCCCAGACTAATCAGAAACTAAAACTTTATGCTTACGTCAGGAATCAATACTGTACTGTGTGGAAGCTTCCACCATCCCAGAGCAAGCAGTAGGAGACACTCTATTCAAAAAGGAACCGTTTATGCACAGGGCAAGGACAAAAATATACATTTTCACAAAAAGAGCTTATGCTGCCTTTACTGCAGGCTCCCTTTGTTAGCCAAAGGCAGCCATAGCTACATCTGCCTCTGAACAGCCCCAGCCTGTGCATCAAAGCAGGTTCTCATTTCTTTTTATTCCCTTTGGTGTGTGGTGGGAGAGCAGAGATAGCCTGTCTCTTGAAGACCCAGACATCTTATCTTGTAGATACAACAACTTCTTTTCTGTAATATATTAAGAACAGTTATTATAGCATACGCAAGCACCTTAAAACCAGATGAGTAATAACTGAGTTCAGCTGATTTTAACAGAAACATATGCCATTTATTTTTAACACAGACCAAAGCAGGGCACTGTCAGTCACGAATCTTTCTAAGATCTTAAGGGGAAGAAACTGCACCATTCTTGTGGACAGATATTCAAGTTTCTTCACCATTATATGAGCATGTCTAAACTATTATATCGCTAATGTCCCTTGTGTGGCTTCCATTTATGTAAATGGTAAAATGTAAAACAGGAAAGAAGGTATATTAAAAGCAACTTCAAAACAGTCCCTTAAATCCCTTTAAAACCAACTGAACTTAAACGTGCTTAAGGTCTTCCCTGTCTTGGCTTCCAAATCATGTTCTAGACCAAAACCTTTCAGCTTTTGTGGGTGGATTTACGCAGAGTGACTCCGACCTGCTGTTTCTGTCTTGTGAAGAAGTGTCAATATTATGAATTTTCATCAGTCTTGAACTGAGCTGCAAACCCAGTAACTCCAATAATTTTACATGGTTGATGCTGCCATCATGCCATTTCTGAAATACTGACTCTCACTGACAGTATTTCACAAGTCCCCAAAGCCAGCCTGCTTTCCCTTCTACTCACTCCTGGGCTGCTTTGTTTCCATGGGTACTCCAGACTTCCCATCAGCTTTGCCCTGGAGGATGATTTTCTGCCCATTGTTACCCTGCTAATTTTTGCCTGACCAAGGTGCCTGCATCTTCTCACAGCTGTTTAGCAGGCTGTGTCCCCTACACCTCTGAAATGACTTAGTGTGGACCCAGGGCGACCTCACTGTTAATTAGTAAGACAGATGCAGAGCCAAGCTGCTCAGCAAACAGCACGGCCCCACAACAGGGAGGGCAGGGGCATCACAGAGACCCAGAGCGATGGGGAGCAGCTATCATGCAGAGACAGAGGCAATGGCAGGAGACCAGCAGGAGAGAATAGAAGCTTGCCAGCCCCCTTGTCTGCCCAGTTACAACCTGGCAGATTTTCAGTGGACTTAGCACTTCCCGCAGACTCTTTTGGGCCCATCAAATCAGTATGTTGTTACAAAAAGAAATCATGCCTGCTAGAAAATTATGAGCATCTGTTCCATTGACAGGACAATCACTAAAGCACTACAGGAAACATGTAAGAAGAAGTCTTGTATTTCAGATAGAAAACTTCTTAAAAGATATACTGAGCCACAGGCTACATAAAAATACGTATTTTCATTTCCTGAAAAATTTGTAATGGCTACTTTAACCTATTTAAAACAAATGCATTATAGAAAATACTGCATATTTTACATATGCTGTGGATAAACTGGTGCTAAATGAAAACCCTAATAGCTAAGTTATGTTAATTTGATTTGAAAAAGGTTCCTCTCACTTTACAAACAGCCAGTAATAATGCTCTGGTCATGAGACCAGCAATGGACTAAAATACCTAATTATTTGTAGTGAATAAATGCAATCTATAGAAAACACAGAGTGTATATATAATTAATAAAGAATAGATTATAATTGCATTTAACATCATCTGCATAATTTAAAATGGAATAACTACATGACTGATTTTTTATGTCTTTTTAAAGGGCACTAATAAAATATGAAGAAGGTAAGAAGGCTTATATGAGTAGGACGTAATGAATAATATCTTGAACATTAAAGCACAATATATTATTCTGTGCACATAAATTGGACCAATTCATTTTTGCAGGTGCAATGGGAAAAGTATGGTACATCAGCACTTTTCAAAAGTAAATAATATGTTAACTGAAGAAGGGATTACAGATTCTGATCAAATATTCAATGTCTGATTTGAATAATTAATAAGTCAGGCTGGTGCAAATATGCAGCAAATAGCCTGCAACGTTTCAAAAACTTTTCTTTCTTTCAAATCATACTTGTCACTAGCACTTAGAATGTTTAACCTATCACCTTACTGCTGCAAGCATTAAAGGCATTCTTGCGGATTTCCCTCTGGAAACTCACATTATGACTGAAATGATGTTCAGTAGCCTCATTTAGTTTCCTACTGTCGTGTTCAATAACTCATAACAATACATAGATTGCTTAAATATGAAATTAAACCCTGATTTCAATAGGTACAGAGAGAGCATGAATTTGATACTAGCAAAAGCCTAGTAGCCAGATCAGTCAGCAAAAACAGCTTGACTAATGGACAACCAGAGTAAAACATACTGAGAAGTCTGCTTAGTACAGTTTGACTGTTGCTCAACCTGCGGCTGCCAAAGGGGATGAAGACAAGACAGGCAGGAGAACAATGTTCAACAGATTTCACATGCTAAAATAGTGGAATGATGTGTGAGTGTTTTAAGAATATATCTCTGTGTACATCCAAACATGTACGAAGGAAGCAGTAAGATGGAAAAGGTTAATTCTTTCCATTAGTATTATATAACCCCGGTGTTAATTACTTGGACTTACCACATGTGGATACAGGATTTTCAAAGATCTGCTTGGTACTAAGTTGACAACAATCACTGAAACTTGGAAACTATTTCTTTTATTGCCCCAATTTCACATTGCACATTCCCACAAGTCTTTCCAGAACAAATTGAGAAAGATTTTGCAACGTCTTCAGAGAATAAAAGATCCTAATGATGGGAGTCATAGGTCAGAAAAAGGGGAGGAAGATTAAAACCAGTTTTGAAAGACTGCTGTGACAGCTGGACTCAAGATGGGAAAACCCCCCACAACCTCCTAAAGCAAACTGAAACTTTATTACCAGGGGATAATGAAGTGCCAGAGGCACATCCACAAAACTGCATGCAACAGTTAAAATTACCCATTTTAAATGCTTATGTAGACTCACTCATTAAGGATCAGGAATAACATCAGAGGCGCTTATCATGCTTTAAACTAGCTTTAGATTTTCAGTCCAGCTATGCTGAGATATGAAACAAATGTCTGCTAAATATATGAACATGGAAAAGACTCCCAGGGCATCTGCAGGATCATGAGAAATGACATGTTACAGCACATTTCTTCTTGCTGACATATTTTGTACTCATTCATATGTTTGCCTCAGCATGAACCAGGACTACCAGAGTCAGTAGAAGCAGCGAATGACTGAAATAGCTGCCAGAGTTCCTACATAAAAACAACCTGCACTTGTTTATCCATACAATTGATCAGCTTAAGAATCTATATCTCACGACTTTTGAGTGGACCAACATTTTTCTGAGTGGATCAATACCACTAGTCTCTGTTTTAACTGCTTAGAGAGATACAATGGTCATGAAAGATGCACTTTAAAGCTACCAGGCTTTCCTTAAAACAGGGTCTAAACTTTACATACAAGACTGAGTCTGGCAGACTTTCATGAAGAAAAACATTTGGCTGAATTAGGTATCCTTGTTCTTGTTAGGTGTCCTTGCTGCCTGAGATCAGTTTGACTGTTTGGGCTACTGAGAAGAAGAAAACAACAGGTCCATACCCGAGTAAATCATAGACTGATCAGTACCAAAAATAGCTGAATCACAGCATGAGCAAACAGCTGCCTACATCCCACTGAGAGTAATCCTAAGGATACTGGAAGTGTTCTAGTCTATACACCTCTGAAATTTTACTATTCAAACAGATAAAAGCACAAAGCCTTTCTAATGAAGCCATGACCTGCCTAAATCTATTTTCTGTGATAAGAATAAATTCTAATTAAACCTACTTAAACAAAACAAATTAGAGAGCTGTTTCTGCATATACATGCACTTTTATTTAAATCGGAGGAGAATGCATTTAGGAAGAGTGGGAGAGGGAAACAGTGTGATTTAGAAAGTCGCGGGACATCCTGATCACTGGGCAGTTAACCCCACTGTGACGTAAGGCAGTGTCACGTGAATGTTATTAAGCACTGTGACAGCACTTCTCATCCATGTGAAATCTGTTAAGAAGAGAAATTCAGGGTGATAAAGGATAGGTTTAGAATTGCATAAAACTCACTGACAGCAACAGACATTCAGCAAACTAAGTGTCCTTCCTCTGAACTGAAAAAAAATCCCAAACTGCCATACAGTTAAAATTGTTGACAACTGATTCTTGCTGATCAACAACTGGAAATCACCCATTCTTCTACAAGACTTCAACAGACATTGCATGCACTGGGAAGCTGTCACTACTAACACAGGCTATTCACCAGTGAATGTAGTTTCCGGTTTGGGATTACTTTATTTCAACAATTTGGTTAATCTGGAGTACTTTAGGATTTACAAACCCGAACATGCTTTGTGGATAAGGCAGTCGCTCATTTTTACTACTTCTTTTGACCTCCCAGCATATGACCTCCACAGCGCCACGTCTTCCAGTGCCCAAGAGTCTGGGATAATCCCAGCCAGGAACAAGCTACCTGGTATTGCTGGAAGGCTTTTGCAGATCCCAGAGCAATGTGAAGAAATCAGTTATGTCTGAACGACGTTCTTTGATAAAGGAAGAGTACGTGCCTCACATAAATGACCTCTATGTCCCCATTTGTTGGGGTTATCCCTTGTTGTATATGAGAGAACACTTGCAAAGTAATATATGGCTTAATCAAACCACTGCAACTTTCCAGTATTAAAGACTGATGATTGAACTGGGCATCCACTGATTATTCTGAGTTTCATCTAAACAGATGAAACTTCAAAAAAAATAATAGCAGTGATCTCTATTGATGAAAGTTTCTAAAAATTTTCCATGCCATTTTCACTGAACAAGTTTCCACTATTTTACTTCTATCTCTATCTCCGTTACATTTATTATCCCTAATGAGTTTTCGTCTTTATTACAAAAATAGAAACAGAGAAACAGTTACCTGCTCCTGGTTCTTGAAGACACAGATGCCGTCCTTCCTGTATTTACACTGCGGACTACAGCCCCCATCCTCACCCATTGTTCCAGACTCTTTCTGTTTTCTGTGTAACTTGTGTCTTGCGGGATAGAAAATAACCTGCACTGATTGTGGTACTGACTGTCTCAGCTGGTGTTGCAGAATATCAAATAAAATCAGAGAAAAAGGCGTGATAAAAATGTACAGGTTGGAGGTGAGAAAGGTTAGTTGCAGTCACAAGGAACATGCAGGAAAAAATAGGGCCAGCTGGGTCCTACCAGTAGCTGTACTAACATAACATTAAAAAAATACTTCATTGTCCTACTGTTTTCAAGATTTCAGAACAGGGCCCCAGAAGCACAAGGCTTAAAAGTATCATGGGGCAGCAAATTTGTCTTCCAGGTGGAACCAAAGAGAAAGAAAAGATGCGACTGGAGACTGGGTTTGAGTGACAGTATTCTAGTCGGTTATGGCTTTGCATGATGGCAGAAAATGGAAATTATATCAGAGTTCTTTCAAAGTCAGACATCAATCTAACAGTGGTTTGGAGAAAATAAAACCCAAATTAGGCACCTAGGGGGCAAACATCCTCCAAGAAAAATCTCCTGCCTGTCTGCAATACTTTCTGTCTCCCCAAACAAGGATCTGTATTTCTACTGGTTTTAGAGAGTTTTTCCCCCCTATTTTGTTTCTTAAAACCATTTTGTATTTACCCCAGATGTTCCACTGGCCAATGAAATTTTTTCAGTGAGTTGGGTTTTACTGATGATTACCACACCTACCTCAGCATACCTATACTAGCATATCTCCTGAAGTTCCATTTAAATGAAAACATTGCTATTAAGACAGAATTTCTTTCATACCCCCAATTATTTTCAACACTCATCTCCAAATCCTCTTCAAATGATCAATTTTTTTATGTTCACCTTTGACCACAATCCCCAAAGGTATAGCTGAACAATGACCGTGGTCAGATAAACCATTTTTAAATACTTTGACCAATCTATAACAGGTGCTTAGAAGTGCTAAACTGAAATGAATTGTTTAACACACACTGGGTAATATGTTTCATGTTCCTGACCTTGACAGGCACTCTGAGCCTGTATTCATCTATTTAACTATGATGATTTAGACATCAGTACAGTTACATTGGTGTAACACATCAGAATGAAGACCCTGCAGCACAGATGGAACATATTCAGTGTGGTTTATCCTGACAGTATATAATATTATTGTATTTGAAATAGTATTGGTTTAATGATATAAAATAATTTCCAGACTGAAACAGTTAACTGCCAGAAAACCTTGAGAAAGGATGTATTCGACAGAAGGGGAGGAGAGGGAAGATGAGACAGACAATGGGGAGGAAAGCCTTAAAGATAAAGCCACCTACATGGAGGAACATTTTTTAAAATTCTGTTATTGACACACTCCTGTTAGTGACAGTAAGTGAGGCTGATCTGAGCAGGATACCCTTTGCAAATCTTGGCCTTTCAAAGGAACCTCTGGTTTTGAGATAATGGAAGCTCAGAACCCCCTGTCATGGAACATAATGTGAAATTGATTTTTCAAGGCTTTATCTACACAAAGTTGCACTGGTTTAATTAAAGGTGTATTTTAAAATCAATTGTGTTAAACCAGTCCGAGCTCCTGTGTGGACACTCTGAAATCGATTTGAAACTGTCTTATGTCAACTAACCTCAATTTGGCAAAGAACCACTTTACACTGAGTAGGCACCAATTCAAGCTGATCCAAAAACAGGGTTAAAAAGAAAACTTATCTGAAACTCTAAGACTTTAATGAATTTATCTGTTTCTGCCAAGCCATGCTGGCCTCCAGTAGCCTAATTGATCTGTTTTGGGAGCAGACGAACTCGTTACTTGGATTTAAGGCCCTTTGATTGAAGTTTTTGAGAAGGGATATAATGAAATCCCTGTGAAAGTACTGAGTCTAAAACCAAAAGGTGACAGGTGTAAGCAGGAAGAAGTGACGAATTGCGGAAACCACTTTTCCCTTTTCCATTTACTTTGTTCCTTTAATGCAGAAAGAAGATGAACAACGAGGCTCCTCCATGACCAGTAAAAGCTCTCCTATGCTATAATACTGGGGAACAGATGAAATAACTCACAATTATGGTGTATGGGTGCTTGGGAAATCAGGCCAATATTATCCTGTCAGTCTAACATCTAACACCACTGGAACAAGCTAAAATCTCTCCTTTCTTAAGGGTCTGGCAGGGGATAGAAAGGATTTTAAAGATCCACTGCAGACTAGCTATGTGGAAATTTCCCCGACTTTAAGGATTTCTGCGCAATCCCGATCACTCGCACTCCACTAGCCTGCAAATGAAGGTCTGCATTTAAGTCCACAGCCTATAGAAATGCATTCATGTTCTTTCCACACCCAAGAAACAGATGGGAAAGCAGACAGTGAAGTCACTACCGGTGTGGCCCTAAGGACATCTCTGCCTGTGCTCTGGTTCTACAGGCACAGACACACAGTATCGGTTGCTCCAGCCACGAGCCCGGCCTGATCCTACTTGCAGGAACAGGAGCCTTCTCCTAGGAGAATAAAAGGGCAAAATCCTGCAAAGCAGGGTGTTCCTCCAAGCCCCTGTATATTGGGACCTATAGATACTCAGTATCCCAAGTGGGTAAATCCTAATGCAGAGCTGAGCAGTGAACAAGTAAGTACCATTCTGCCATTGCTTAAAGACGATTTTCCAACCTTTATCCTTTGTGTCAGTTATGCTACTCCAAAAACTTGTGCATTACACCATTAGGATTTAAAATTACATCTTTGTGCTTGGACGGTGAACTATAGCCCTAATTACTGAGAATAGTGGCCCTAATTATTAAGTTTTATCTTAAAGCACTTAAAACTATGCATGACAGCAAGTGCTCTGTATCCTTCCAGTCCTCTGAAGTGCTCCTAATGGGCAATGTGCTACTTTCTATTCTGTTCCACAGATTCATTTTCAGAGTGTATCTTGTGAGAATTTCTCCTGAATCAAACTCTTTCCCTGGTGAGACTATATAATCCTGCTGTCTTGTTAGAGCAAAAACCATCTATGAGACTTCATTCAAAACAAATCCCCTGTCAAACTGTTTCTTCCTTTTCATTTGGACATTCATCCTTCTGATAATAAATAAAGAAAAAATTCTTTTGTTGTCTAGTTCAAATTTGTAAAGAGGACAGTATCAGTCTGACAGAAATGTAAACAAAGAGATTTGCAACCTGTGCAGTGCTAGAATATGTTGGGCAGTCATTCACTGCATATGGAGGAAGAACAGCATTACGGCAGTAGTTCAATGGAAAAACCCCTCAAATATATGGCTACTTATAGTTCATTCTGACTCTAACAATTTCCATATATAAAGAGGAGCTTTTCAGTTCCAGCTTCACTATTTTAAGTCCTCCTTCCCTGCCACTATTAACAAACTGCACCCTGATGTATTGCATCTACTGGCATTAGTCATGGCTACACCTACTGTCTGTAATGGGATGCCATTCATCAGCTTGGTAGGCTGAAAATTAAGTGGTTTTCCTGGAAACTGTTTCTCAGCAGAATCATTTGATCCACTGTAGTTAAAAAGCCATGTCATTGGTTGCACTATAAATTCCATTTTACGGTCTCGATTTTATTTTTTTTTAAATAAATTAATTGTAGTTTTCCTCTAGGCTTAATGCTGGTATAAAAGGTTTTGGCTGATGAGCAAATCTTTTCCAAAGACAAGAATTTTCAATTCTATCGCTTTTAAATAAAAGTGGCATAAAAAACCTCACAGGAACAAACTTGTTTAAGTCAGCTACACAAATGAAAGTTGACAAGTGATTAGGTCCTTCTGGGAACGAATTGTTTTCTATGTTTCAGGGGAAAAAAATGTCATCAGTGACTTTGGAAGTGGCCTGAAGCATGGGTTTTGGAAACCTAATACTACAAATACCAGTTTAAACAATTATATATTTAAGCAATTTTTATAGCACGAAGTTGGCATGACAAAGCGTGAAGTTCAAAAAAGCACCGTCTCTTGTAAAATGCAAGCAGTATGCACAGTTGCAAAAACTCAGCATCAGACACATATAACCAACAGTGCAGAAGACATAATAATCAGATTCTCAGACCTGACACTTACTTCATACTCCTCTTTAAATCCATAGCCTTCTGCACACTTCATCTGGGTGATGTGCTGCAGCAAGTCAGCTACACGGATGGCTGGATGGAGCTGTCCGGTCTGGTAGGGCACATCCACTGGATCTCTCTTCTTATACGTATGGGATTGGACCAGGCTGCTCGTGTCACTGACCATCGTATGAGTTTCATCTAGAAAAAGAGTATCTCATCACGTACTGGCTCATTTTCACTTATTAAAAGAAATAGAAAGTACAGAGATTTCTAGAGGAATGGCAGAAATCTGACACCATCAGCATTGGTCCTGTCTATGAAGGCTACACCAGAAGAACAGTAAATCCATGGAGCAATTTACACACGGAAATTGCGAGACTGATTGGAATGAGGCAAAGTCCATAGTTCTACAATGGAAGCATTGCAGAGCAGTCCAAACTCTAATATTGTTTTAAATATTGCTAGCTGATTGCAAACAAATTTTAAAACCGGCATTTGGTTTCAAACTGCATAGAAGTTTCATTCTGAAACTTCAACAAGTCCCATGGAATGAAACTGGACTTGTATTTTTCACAGATTACTAAAGTGCTGTATTTCACACTGCAAATTTAGAGCAAATGTTTGGAGTGAGCAAAATAAAAAGATGCACAAAATGGCTTATGGTTTCATCAAGCTAGGACTGCAATGGAAATGTAGATCTGAAAATGACACTTGGAGACAAACTACAAGAGGACAAATGCAAAGGATCATCTGGTAAGGAAAAATGTCTTGACTGACTGCTGAACATGCTTTAGGACCACGGTGTATCATGAGCCACCACATCAGGCATGGAATGTTATATGTCAACTGACATGCAAGCCAACAAACAGGAGACCCCCGTGGGCTGGTTAAAATTTTTATGAGACACATACTTCTCCCAACCCTCCGCATCTCTTCCATGGGGCAAATGGGCAACTTACCATTGATTGGCACTTTTAAGAAGATACATATCAGGAGAAAAAAAGAGGAGGAGAAAAAGGAAACAGGGCATAAGCAACAGTACTACATTAATAATTACAGGTAATTTTAAGTTTTTAATTTAGTCTTTACAGAATGATTTCCTAAATGAGTCAGATTCTGATTTCAGTTTCACAGTATAAATTGGATTTACTAAAACCAAGGTATCATACTGTAAATCAATTCACATAGATGGAACTGAGATCAAAACCTATACTTAAAAGTAAATAGATGTGAAAGTGCACTCTACCTAAGGAAGCAAAATAACTTTCTTCCTCTTTAGATGGAATTCTAAAAATTTGTTCAGACTTTACAACAGAAAAAAACCCACCCCCAATTCTAAGGTCCAAGAATCATCATAAATATTTTATCTGTTTACTCAAATAATAATTTTACATATCTTAGAGTTTTAAAATTTTAATCAATTGTTAATATGGTCCTTTGACTTATTCAAGCTATTCCTCACTGACTGCACACAAAAAAAATACTAAATCTGTATAATGTTATAAAATAAGGTATTTATCAAAAAATGTTACTTTGTAAAATAAGCTGTATGAAAGGGAAGTATTAAAATAGTATTTCCACATTCATAAGTTAGATATATTATAGCAGAAAGTTCCACAAATGCCCTGTATGAAAAGATCCCAGATTCTCATCTACACACCAAAAATACTAACACACCTTTTTAAAGGTGAGATTCTGGTCTTAGTTGTACTACTGAAAATTCACATTAAAGCCAGAAAGCTCAATGAATCATTTTTCAAGGATGGTTTGAGGTCCTCTCAATTCCCACTAAGACACATGAAATCTGGTCCTCACTAAGCATACAGTCAATATGAGCGGTGCATTGACACCTAAACCAAAAAACAGCAGAGAAAAATGTATGGGTATGATTATGGCCATTTCACTCCTTTTCCTGTCAGTCTGCTAATTTGGTCTAATGCAGAGGAAAGGGATTCATCTTTTAGTCATAACGCTTTACAACTTTTGTCTGATGTGATATAAAATTGTACTGCAAAGCACCTCGGGATGCATGGCATGAAGCGTGGTATACAAGTGTAGGTACAGTATGTTGCTGCTGAAATGGCACCTGAAAACTACAAGGTGGCTAAGACACAAAAGACAAAAAAAAGTAGAAAGTTGATAATGATTTTTTGGGTTCCTTATTTCAATTTTAGAAACAGGTTAGAAAACGTAAGGATTTTTTTTTTCTTTTTTTGCAAACTGCAAAATTCTTTGCAATACAGACTGTTCCTAATTAAGATGAAGGCAAAGTTATCAAAGTCTTGTACTATGAAAGCATCAGTTTAATACTTATGAATCTCTTTCCTGCAAGCTCTCTAGCTGTAGACTAATTTTCCTCTCTCCATTTCTTTATCTCTTACAGCTGCATTAATACAGCAGGAGTTATCTTTTAAGTTATTTTAAATAAAGTGTTTTTAATCCTTGGTTTATATGGTACACTAGGAGCCATGTATATTACGGTTTTTTACTTTGCCTCTGAGCACCGTAGCATGAGCTTTTCAGGCTGTGAGTTTTTTAAAGGGTGAGCTCCTCCAGATGCAGTATCCATATGCAATGGGACGTTTGCCTGGCTTAAGTACTCCTGCAGCTGCAGTTGTCCTACTCTACACTTACCCATTCCTGTAGAGCTACACAACATTTATTAAATAATATACTTTGGAAACAGTAAGTGTGCTGTGGCTTTTCCAGCAGATTTTGAAAACTGAACTCAGCCATTCACCAGACTTGTACCTTTCCCAGGAGGTCACACTCTGAAGGTCATTTAGTTCTAACTACAGGCTTGACCCTGCAGTTTAACACAACTTCTTTGGACAGTGGAAGACAGCAAGAACTTTAATTACTTGTAATTAAAACCCTGCCTACTTTGTTAATAGCTGTATTCCTCTACCAACTCAAGCATAGTTAATTTGATTTACCTCAGATACAACACTATTTCTGTACAGACAGTCATAAACACATATTGGGGAGATCTAATCTGAATGGAGCACTGCCCATAAAATGGTACTAAAATTTTAAAATGTAAAGTTAAAAAAATATTTATTTTATGCAGTGAAATAACTGAAATATTTTCCGAAATGAGTAAGCACAGGTTTGCTGCAGTAGACCATAAAGTACATGCCTAACTAATTAAAAGATTTTACAGACTTAGTAAAATCAGAGAATTTATTTTTCACAGCGTGTGTTTGCCTGATAGCTGAATTACTTGCTTAGAGATTATTTCTTGGGGGAAAAAAGCTAACAAATAATTTTGCCATTGTTATTATATAGAAAAGGATCACAAAAATAACCAAAGAAACCATTAACTAAAACTTAATAACACAGATAGGGAATCTCGAAGTTTTTCTCCTGATAATAGTACTTTTCTCCTTGCCCACCCACAAGGTCAGAAAGAACATCTACTGGATGAAGCGTTGAATGAATGCTAAAGCACACACAAAAAAATCTAACATCTCAGGCAGTTAAAAGGCACTGCAAATTTCATTTGCATGCAGATTATTACATTGTTACAGTTACTACCATTACCTTCTTCCAGATTTACATAATGTATAAAACCAGCAAAGTTCCTTCTCAAAGTTAGCACACTGAAGTGCACTGCACTAAATATTCTTCCACAATAACAAATTTTCAAGATTGCCTTCCTAAACTTTTACTTCTCATATGCTTCCCTCTACTTCTATGTAAGCTTGTTTAACTTACAGCTTAAGGACAGGCATCAGTTAAGGGGTCCTAACTTTTTTAAAGTGATTGGAAGAAAAAAGAGGAGAAAGGAAAATATTTGTTGTGAAAATATAAATTGAAAAATGAGTAAATAAATAGGCTTAACACAGGAGTTTGAATTCTTGCTACAGTGCACTGTTATGTTTCGAATTACTAGTAAAAAACTGCCCCTGTTTAGTTTAAAGTTAGCATGGGAAGGAAGTGTAAACGAATACAAGCCACAAAGGGGTTAGAGTTAAGCACTGAAAATGCAATAGCGCCTCATGCTTACTGTTTATCACCATGCAGAAACCTCTCTATTTCTGGCTTTGGACAATAGCAGATTTTCCTGAATTCCAAGTGAAAATGCTTTACATTTTAACTGTGTACTTTTAACCTACTGTTTTATTTCATTCCTGTGACACCTGATGCATAATAAACTATATACTCTAAGCATCATGTATCATTTTGCTGTTCAAAATACCATCTCCTCTCTGAAACTTCACTTTAACAAGCATGTCAGAAACTCTGCAGAACTGCCAGAAGACATCATAGCTGGTAGATGGCCAAAACTGTATTTTGTTGGATTTTCTGTATCCTGAATAGTTTAACTAGAAAAAAAGTTATTTTTAAGAAGTGACATCTTCAGTTCTGAGATAAAACAGAAAAAAAATGAGAGAAACTATTTCAATTGCTACGATAATCAAATTCTTTTGTGTCACTCCAAATACATGCATAAACATTTCCTTGCAAATCCACTTGTTAAAGTTATTTCTGTCTTTTCTCCCCTGACTTGCACTATGACAGTAATAATCAAGCCTGATAACTGTCCTTAGCACCTCAGTGCAGCCAAGTCTACCACCCCCCTCCCTTTAGCACAAAGCTCCAGCATTTTGCATACTATTGTCTGCTCCCCAAGAACTGCAACTTCCGAAATTACTTCAGCAATAAACTTTGATAAAGGGAAATGTTCTCACCTAAAATTGCAGTTGGCACAAATGGATCTGTCATACATCATAAGCAGGTCAATGCAGAAAAGGTAAAAAGAGAGAGAACAGTAAATGATTGATACATGTTCCCGAGTTTTCTTTCAGAAAGCTACTGTTAGCAGCCGGTATGTTTCTTATATATGCATTAAATGTTGATGGCAAGAAGTATAATAACATAAATATGTATGCTTGTATTATGGAAAGGTCTATAGAGGGTGGAAACCAAGAAAAAAACTGGTTACCTGGGTAATAAGAATTAGGCACTGTTGTGCTCAGTGTGTTAGTTTTCATTGTAAATGAAGATGGTGAAGATACAGCTGCAAAGAGAAACAAAGCTGGTTAGAGACAGAGAAATGATACACAGCTACTTAAGCTGAGTGAAACAGCAGATGGGATTGATTTGGCTTAGAGTTCATCCTGTTGTGTTTCTTGCACTGGAATCAGGACCTAGGGAAAACCAGGCAAGTCTAGTGAATGAAATAGCTCATTGAATTTGATAAATTCTCTAAAAAGAAGTGTCATTGGAGAAAGCATTTTGATCACTGATGGGAAATGCACTTCTTGATTCACAAGATTAGACTGAATACTGATGCTTGTAACAAGACATCACAACGACAAGGGGTGTTTTTGACAGATGCTTTGATCATTAGTAAGTTTTCCTTATAATACTTTAAATACCGTATGCAAATATTCTACTGTAGTTTATTTTTCTTCTCCTTTTTTTATTTGATTTGTTTAGACAGGTGGATAATGTGCACAGAGATACCAACAGACCCTGAATATTACTTTTTGTTTAACAGTGGTTTTCAGGGAGTTTTACACAGACCAATACTCACACTGGTATTTAATCATTGAACCATTTGTAAAACCAATGGGAAAGCCCAATGGAACAAATTAAGTTCAGTTTGTCCCCAGTATACAAATATCATGCAAATTACCACTGTAAACACAGATACATCTAACAGGTGAGAGTTAATGACAACGTTTTACAGGATGTTCAGCCAAAGAGTCATTAGAGGCTTTTAAGCAAAGCTCCTTGCAAATTCAGCCTTAGTTGCTTGTCTACACAGCTCAAACTCAGTCTGATAAGTGAATGCAAGCACATTCTGGATACCTGTAAACAGACTAACAGGAATGTCTGAAGCAAAAGAGTTGAGGAAGACAGATCTGCTGTTTGACGAGTGAGATTACTCCTGCTGGCTTTCAGCCATCTTTTTTCGGTTGATCTTCCAGCGCAAACAGTTGCTAGCCCTTGCTAAGATGCGGATATCTCAAAACTGGCTTAAATAATGCTGACAGTTATCATTTATCATATAAATTAATATATCTGAGACCATGTTCCTTTGATTATGTCTCCAGAACGAAGAGACTACATTTCCTTGATGGCCACAACAGAGTGATACTTCTTTTGGCTATGGATGCAGAGATTAGTTGAGGTCAGGGCTGCTGCAGGTAATAAAACTTGATAGGTTTATCAAGAATGCAGACAGGATGGTGAACTTTCATAGGAAGTAGGAATGTTCTAAATCTCTTGACTACAAGGTCTTACACAAAGATTATTCCTGAAGACCGTCAGTGTGCACCTTCTGGTGACCACGGTTCTTATGGAAAGTCTAATTAGAAGTTCTAGCCCCGGACTGGTATAAAAAACTTGTTACGGCAATAATTTCAAATAGGTTTGAGGTGGTTTACGAAAAGAGGATTTAGTCCCAGGAACTCATTATGGCTTCATTTGTAGTTATGACCACTCAGTAGCACCCCTGGAAAACGGTCTCATGATGATGCAAGATGAAGTAAAACCTCTTGATCTCTTCACAGAAATAAGCAATCTCATTAACCGCAAGGGTTATGTTCTCACCAGAAAGGCAAGTCTGATTTGAAAGATCTATTTCAAATCAATTTCAAAAGTAACTCAAATGCAAATTAACATTGCAAATTCTGAGCCTAATGCTGCTGAGAAAAGTCTCACTGTATAAACCTCACAGAGTGTTTGTACAATTGAGCTCATCAAAGATAAATTCTTAAGCATATTATTAAAGAGTGGGAGTTGGGCCTTGCATACCGTTAGTACTTGAAACAAAATTTAATCTTTGACAAATTCTGAAGATGTTAAAAAACCACTGGCATACAAAAAACCCTGAGGTTCCTTAAGAACCACAAAATCAAAAAAACTTTTTGAACCCAGTCATTCTTTTAAACAATTATAAAAAACTACTGTTTTTTCATGGTCTTTGCTTAGGGCTAACCCTCTGACAGGAGTGAGACCTTGACTAAAATTCTAATACAAATCTTATTTATTTTCAGGGTAGATCCAAGAAGACCCAGGATACTAGAGAATCTCTTATGAAATTACAGAACAGATAAGTCCACTGAGTTCTTCCTTTGCACAACCAACAGAAAGAGCATCATCTAGAATTGGAAATAATAAGACAATCAGATTATCATTATTAAGTTATTACATTCAAAAATAAATTTATACTACCAAAAAAGAAGTGAGCAAGGGAAGCATTTGAAGGACTTGGGACAGCATGAGGGATATAAAATTTTCAACATAATGGAGATTGGAGAAAGGTAAAACTACTGTTTCAGTAATGTCACTGCTCTTCTGCAGAAGAAAAGGACAGACAGAAAAAAGCTCAATTATCCTTATTATTTTTAAAGAAGTCTATTCTTGATGTCTGACTGTCTTGCTCATTTGAATAGACACTCTAATGTGCTGCACAGTGGGAAACTCTCGGTCCCATGGATTTTCCATGACTGAGTAATGATGAATATTTTAAAAACCATTTGCACCTTTCTTTCACCTTCAAAAAAAAAAAAAAAAAGAAAAGAAAAGAAATGAAAAGAAAAGAAAAAACTTACATCTCCCATTTAGATTGTGCGTGTCCATGAAAGAGAAAGCTTCATCACAGTTGGTGCCTTGCTCAGTGTAGCTTTTATCCATTGAATTCACCATCACTGTCATTTCCTGCCGAGTACTACTCAATGTCTCTTTCCTCTTTTTAGCCAATTTTCTTAAGAAATGAATTATGAGGAAAAAAAAGGAGAAAAACAACTCTCAGTAAGCAGACATAGTCTTCATGTTGTTTACATCAGTATTGTCGTTTGTAACCATATTATTAAGCAACATTTACATTTGTTTCATCATTTCTGGAACTTTAAATTTATTTTACTCTCATCTCTTTCAGTCCGATAATCAAAGGATAGTTGCCAATGCACTGACATGTGGTCAACAGCACCTTAGTCTTTGGGGACCACCACTGAATTAAAGGGGACTACTTGGATATGAAAGTGATGTGAGCTACAGTATCAGAGGCTACATCTGATTAAACATATAAATAAAAATAATAAGAGAGAGTCCACCGGAACTGACAAATCAATAGCAATGTTCACTTCACACGCATAGAACAGTCTGGAGAGGTTTCATTGAGACCCTGTGTAACACAGCAATCTGGTTTATGTAATACTGTATAGTGCATGTTGGAGCTCTGAATACACACTGCACACTCAAGAGACATTTTAAATTGACTTGCATTCCTGAAGACTATTTTCCATCACTCCTGATTTCAGCAGAATTAGTCACACGTGTTAGCTGCTTCTCAGCAGGAGTGGTCTGTCAGAGACAAGATCTTAAATCCGATACTACAACAGTGATTCATTAAACTATTGAATTGCCTTGGGTGCATATACCTCTTTGTTTTTTTTCCAGATCTGTCTGTTTCAGTGTGAAGTCTCACTGTCTCCTCCTGAGTTATGCTTAGCTACATCACAAAACAACATGTCCAAAGCTCTTGATTTTTCCTCAACCTCTGTGAAGCATCTGTGATCCTGATGATAGTGGATCCCATGACTATTTGGCTTGTTTCCCTGGCCTGTGACTCTGTCTAAGACCAAGCCTTTCTTCAAGTTCTTGCCTACAGCCTTAATTTAAACTTTCCAGATTCCTTCTGTAGAGTATCGTCAAGGTACGGGTTTAAAAAAAATAACTGCTCCACACACTTTACTTGTCCTGTCTGTTAATTCAATGACTTTTCCTCTGTGGAAAACATAATAAGCCAGCTCATATTCATCTGCCAGAAGCATCTTTTACATATCTTCAACTAGAAGTTACAGGAGCTTATTATCTCATCTAGGTTCCTTTCACTTCTAGGGGCCAACTGTATCAAGCATAACCAACTTGTGTTAACTTTTGAAGCCTTTCCCTTTGTTAACTCTTAGTCAGTACGAAAAGATGGTTCCCACCACTGACAAAAATTTTACACCAGCCTCCCCCTGATAGTCTGTCTCCTCTTGTGCTGCACAGGAGGGGCTTTCTGTAATCCCCTTGAATGATATCTCACTCTTCTGCTTCAAATCACTGCCTGCAGACAAATTTTACAAAGTACTAATATTACTGCTCCCTGTGCTGATCAGTACTGCCTCAGTCTCCTCATGTTCCCCATCTACCCACCTGTTATCCCTTATCTTTCACCTAGATAAGAAGCCATTTGGGCAGGAGTTGTTGTGTTCTGTACCAATGTAGTACCAAGCTCAGCAGTATCTGAATCCATGACTAAAGCTCAAAATGCCTTTGAAATTAAAGTCTTGCTGGTAATAGAAGTAGGAATAGTTAGTGCAGGCACGGTATTGGGTCGCTGCACAGGAAAGTATTAAGGGTCACATTTGGCCCTCAATAAGCTGATAGATTGCCAACCCATTCCCCATGGCTGAAAGCGAATGAAGGACACTGCCTTAAACACCTGCTGCAGCACCCGCAGCACGAGCAGTGTTATGCCTTGGCCCATCCCAGCGCAGGAGTCACCTGTGTTTGCTTGAGCCTTTGCTTACTCTGTAGACTTGAAAATAAAACTGGTTCTTTATTACTCCATAGTGCATAAATGCAGAAGTGGCATTAGATAATGGTCTGAACTCATATCAGAGACAGTTAAATTTCATTCAAGTACCATAAATAAAACAAAACTCATAGATCTTTGCATCCTTCAATCTTCCCCCTCCTTCATATCTAATTGTAATGAATAAGTAATATATTATTCAAAGTAGAAACTGAGACTTATCACCTAATACACGAATAACTTAATGGAAGTCCTTTGTAAGGACAGGCTTATCAAAGTGGTAACATGAAATGGGTATTTTTTTTTCCTCTTTCACCCTTAAATGGCAGTACATTTAGATGGCAGCCATCCATGGCTCCCCTACCAATCTTTTGGTCCCCTAATCAAGCTACAGCAGATTTATTTTTTAAGACAGTAACAACTGTACAGTACTTCTCAATCTGAATCTAATTCTGGAAATAGGTCTTGTGGGAAAAGTTCAAATCTGAAACAACTGTTACAGGAAGAGAGCGATACCAGCCAGACTTCTGTACTGTGAACAAACACACACACTGCACTCAATCAAGTAAACTTTAGCTGAATATAACATTTTCAACATTTGCAGTTTATTCAGATACTGCTGAAAGTGTTGCAGTGCTGCAGTCTCTGCTTCTCATCCATTCCTTGGATCTCTCAATCCCCAAGAGGCTCTAGCTACACAAGATTTAAGAAACTCGTAAAACCATGGTACCTCACATCACCACCACCACTCATACTCTTAGATTTGAAGTAAATTTTGGGGGAAAAAAAAGGTTTAAATATTTGATCATCTTCACTCGCGGACAAGACACTTCATAGCTACTGTCTGATGTTTCATCCTTCTTCAAGGAAAAGAGATCTACAACCAAAGGAAAAACATAAAACAGATGGAAGCTCCCATGATGATTACCTAGGATGAAATTATTTTTCTAGGGAAAGCAAAAAGATCAGCTTATAACAGAAATAGTGTTACCATGACTATATGAGGAAAGAGAATGTACTATATCAGGCTCAGGAAAGAGGAGCCTGATATCCAGAAAAATCTCAAGACTAACTAGTAGTAGATCGTAGCAAGTTATGGATAAGCAAACAGGCCTAGGGACCCGAACAGCATCAGTACATCAAGCCAGAGAGACATTATGAATTCAATCAACATGATGACTACTTGTACCCCAACACAAAGGGTAATTAATTCAAACCGAAATATAATTAATACAGGGGTATATTTTTTCACTTTCCTTCGAGCCGCACATTGGGCGCCAAATTGTATATTTGTCCTAGTTTGGACAAATTGGAGGAAAATATCCTCTGATATAAGTCAGGTTGCAACCACCCCTCCCCCCAGGTTCGGGAAAAAATATTTCCTCGAAGGAAAGTGAAAGAGATAAAAGCTATTTATTTAATAAACACACAGGAGGGGAATAATAATGCTAAACAATGAGATCTCTCTCTCTCTGTGGAGAGCAAAACCTGGGAAGATTGCAGAGGTCTTCTGTAGGTGTGGTCTCTCTCCTCCTTGCAGCTGGGTTGGTGAGGGCCCACCCCCCTGGGCCTCCAGGAAAATTCTCCTGATGTGTTCATATGTTGTTGAAACAGTCCAGAAGAGGAGAACAAAAAAAAAAACCCCAAAATCCTAGGAAAACAAAGTTCAACTCTCCGTCTCTCGCTGGAAAAAGAAGTGCCAAAAAAAAAAAAGAAAAAAAAACAAGTTGACTGAGGGAAAAAAACCAAGGGTACTGCTGAAGCCGAGGAGTGTATCTCCGTGTCCTTGAAACAACTGCTTTGAAAAGTTTTTTGTTTTGGTTTTTTCTGTCCCTCTCAGGCTCAGTTTAAAGACACAGAAAAGGTTTGTGGGCATAGAGTAGCGACAGGGGATACACATCATAAAGTCACCTCAAGACACTACTGTTGGAATTTTAAGGCACAAGAAATAGCACGGAGTGAACTAGTGTAATGGTTAAAATATAGTAAAATGCAGAGCAGACAATCATACAGACTTCCCCTGCAAAACTGTGTGGGATTTTGTGTATTGTTTACTCTGTTCTGTTGCAAATATTAAAAACAGTCCAGGAAAGTAATAAGCTGAACAGTTCATCACAATCTGTCTCCATTTTATCTACCATGATGAAACTCTCCAATGACTGCAAGGTACAGTCCCTTCTTGTTGAAAGGCTCACTCCGTAAAACTTGTGCAAGCCTAACTCAATACCTTTCTCAAAATCCTCCTTCTCTGTGACTTCTCCTTCAAACCTCCCAAGAAACCAACTGCAGTAACTGCTAAGTTGCTACTACGTTGTTAGCCACTGTCTGGTTTATTTTCCATGTATTTTCCTGTATCCATTTTCTCTGTCCTGTCCTGACTTAAATAACAAAACTCTTTGGGGCCTAGCTTGCCTTTTCGTGTTTAAAAAGCTCTGGGCACAAAGAATGAGGCACAATGGTGTAGGTGCTAAAAAGCTAGAAGCAGAGAAATTCTTCAGCCTTTTCTCAATATTCTGTGAGAAGACTGTCTTTCCTATGTAAACTATTTTAAACAAGGTCACAGTTTCATAAACTTCTTGCACCCGCAAGCTGTTTTGCAAGATTGTTATGGCTTTGACTTTGAAAATATTTTAGAATAGGTATCTTAAGACTTGGCCAATCCTCTCAAGGGGTGGATGGCCAAAGAACCAATTACCTATTGCCATTCAACACACTTTTTGCGATCTATCCTACAAAAGTAGTCAGAAAACTATTAAAGCGCTTCCACTTGTTCATAAGCCTGGACTCTATGTAGTTTTCTTTATGCTTCTTGGACGTAACAGCGACACAATGGGACACTAATTAGAGGAATGTAACAACAGTAAAAATAAAATTTTTTAAATAATGGCAATTGGGGTTGGAATGAACTCAGGCCCTGACAAAAATGTGCCTTCCATTTTAATTTAGGAACAGTGAGAAAAGCATATTAATTTGAATCTAACAAAAACACTCACTTCCTGCTTCCCCATTCCAAGCTGAGTGGTACTCTCCTTTTTGTATCAGTATCCCTCCTTTCTTACCAAGCAAAGAAAGGAGAAACAAGATGCTGCTACTTCCCACAGCGCTAACAACACACTACCATCACCAAGATATTAATAAACAAAGTGAGACGAAATTTGTAATTGTCCTGCTAAAGGAATTGGGCTGAATTTTTTCTTTCAATTAATGCAGTGATCTATTGCACTTACTGAAACTCCAGATAAAACAGCTGCTTCTTACATACTTATTGTTTCAAATTTTACTTCTCTGCTTGTGGACAAATCACAGAAATGGTTCAGATGAAGAAAGGACTGGGGGCTTTCATGCAGCCCAGTGGCGCAGTGCATTCGTAGTTGCAAAAGCTTTTTACAGTTTGCTCACCAAACCCCTAAAAGAATCTAAACTACGATAAGAATGATCTTTTAGTAAAATCGTTTAGCAGCTGGTTAGAAAGATGTGATACCAAGGGTATGGTTAAATGGTCATTTTTTTCACAACAGAGATACATTACTAGTGTCTATCCTACATAAGTGCATGTTGGGATTTGCACTATTTACCATATACACACTGACCTAGAAAATGTCCATTATCTTTTTGAACAAAACACAATTTTTAAACTGTAGCAAAAATTAGAAATAAGGTTATTTCTTTTATCTCATGAGGTAGAGTGATTGGATGTTCACTTAAGACAAAATTCTGTGTTGAAAGACACCAAGTCATGTATATGGGAAAAATAATCCTAATTATGCACACACAGTATTGCATCTAAATGACTTCATAAACTACTGAAGAAAGAAATCTGATAGTCACTGGTTCTCTGAAGACAAAAAGTTCAGCACTATGTATAGCCAAAAAGGCAAAAAGAAGTCAGAAGTGACTGTGTAAGGGATAGAGAACAAAATGGAAAATGTGATTAAGCAATTGTATAGATTTATGGAGCTTCCACATTTTTAACACTGCATGGAGTTCTGACACATGCCTATCCAAAAAAGATTTTCACAAAGTAGAGAACATATACACAGACGTGATAGGAAGATCAAAGGAGCAGATCCTACCAGAAGAGCAGTAATCCTTACATAGATAAGGAGTCCCTAGTTTAAAAAGGAGGCAGTTGAACTGAGAATATGATAAAAGTATATAAAAAACCATGGAGAAAACTAAGAAATTAATAAAGAATAATTATTTCTCAACAATGAAAGAACCAGAAGCAGGGAGTATATAGATTTTTTTAAAATACAAAATAAATATTTTCACAAAACCCAGAAAATGCTCTGCTCTGCCTTGAGTCCTCTGTGCATTTCTGGGCACCACCATATAAAAAAGACATTAAGCTATTAGAGAGTGTCCAAAGGAGGACAACAAAGATGGTGAAGGGCCTTGATGGGAAGCCACACGAGGAGTGTCTGAGGTCACTTGGGCTGTTCAGCCTGGAGGTGGCTGAGGGGAGACCTCATTGCAGTTACAACTTCCTCATGAGGGGAAGAGGAGGGGCAGACACTGATCTCTGCTCTGTGATGACCAGTGACAGGACCTGAGGGAATGGCCTGAAGTTGTGTCAGGGGAGGTTTAGGTTGGATATTAGGAAAGGATTCTTCACCCAGAGGGTAGCTGGGCACTGGAACAGGCTCCTCAGGGAAGTGGTCACAGCACCAGACAGAGTTCAAGAAGCATTTGGACAATGCTCTTGGGCACATGGTGTGACTCTTGGGGTGTCCTGTGCAAGGCCAGGAGCTGGACTCAATGATCCTTGTGGGTCCCTTTCAATTCAGGGTATTCTATGATTCTATGAAAATTTTGCAACACATCACCACTAGGACTCTAGAGATATCAAAAGTTAGTATTGGTAAAAGAAAAACTGATTAAGGGCTGAGCAGAGGACAGTGAATGCATTACCTTTCCTTCACTCTGTTCCTGTATTCATCTAAAGGTCTGTTACTGGCCACTATCATAGACATGATGTGCACTTTTATTCCAAAATTGATGCATTTTTTATGGTATTAACAATCCCTTCAACAGATAATGCAGGAAACAGGATTTGAATACATTATTTGCTTTTCTTTACTCACTTTGTTTGATTTTTAGGCTACTTACAATACCAGCAGTATTAATCAACACTATTATTATTATTATTATTATTGTTATTGTTATTATTATTATTACTACTTTGCCCATCTATTTTGGCTGCCTAGGATATGCTAAAAGAAAACTCATAGCTAATTTTGGGGAATATCCTTCAACCTGAAATAATTTAATACACATAACTGATTCAGTGACATTCAGTATGAAGACATAATGTAATAAAAACTCTCCACAGGAAGAGGGTAAAAAAGCCTGCAAAGATAACAGACTTGTTCCTTGTTTATTGAGGTTTCTAGACATTCTTCCAACTTACGCTGAAATTACTTTTTCCTGAACAACAAAACAGTCCTTCTCAATAACTGTGATTGCTTTCCTGTCTTCAACAAGGGGTCCTCTAAGGCAGAGACAAACCCACACATCACATGTCATCATGAGAACTACATGTGTGTGAGCTAGTACACATTTGGTAACACTGGGTATTCTAATCTGCATTAGAAAATTCAAAATGCTACTTCCTATTTTTAGAATTTATTTTTTCTTTATTTGGGAATACCTTGAATCTCCCAATGCCTCATTTGTACTCTATGTTGCTTTTTATTTTTAAAAAGTCCTTGATAGAAAACAAGTTTTCAGAACTTGAATATCTAATCCAATCAAAATGGTAAATTTCTTTAGGTGTTATTAAATAACTATAACTACAAGTAATTAATATTTTAGTCTACTTTACATTTCTTACCAAAACAGCAACACTTTACCCTGAACCCCCTTTCTATTTCCCCTACATGGACTGAGCCACAAACATGAAGCAATTGAAATCAAATAAGGCAATGAAATATAAACAGTATGGCACTAGTGATAGTAAAGTTCTGCTCACCTGAACTTCTATCATTCAATTTAACATTTATATGACTTATCTTGAAATGCAATATGCTCAAGACTGCAATTTCACAGTGACATTGAACTGTGTTCTGTCAATATTCTATCAGACAGGAAATGAGGTTACGAGAAATATTTTTAAAGGCTCTCCATTTTGCAGCAAGAACTAGTGAACACTTCATAAAATATTTTACAAGCTGTCCCCAGTTCAAGTACTAGCATTTCTAGAGAACAACCACAGGGAAAGTAATTGTCAGGAGAATTATAAAAAAGCAAGAGGTGGCAGGATACCACTGAATTGTGTTATTCCTTGCTTATGATCTCTTAGTATGCAAACCTGTATTAGATTATAAAATTATTCTTTGTCCTAAGAAATTCAACATATATTTTGCATTGATATCAGAACGAATTAAAGGTACAACAGTATGGAAGACCGATTTAGAGATTATGAATATTTTAATATGGCCAAGGGTCCTAAGCCTTTTCACCTGTTGTACAAAGGGGTGGTTTATTATAATTTCTTTTAGGCGCCTTCTTTTTGTTCTAATTATCAGCTTCCTGCTTCAAAGAAAATGCTAACATTATTAATTTCATTTTTATCATGCTCTTGCATTCGCTGATAAAGAAAAAAGAATGAACTTTAAAAAAATGCTGTGATGATGCTCGACTTTTGGAAACTGTTTTTGACACCACAGGATTTAGTTTCCCCCCCCCTTTCATTCACTGTGGCTTTAATTTTTTTGCCACAGAGACTCTGGATGCACTTTCAGGCCAAGAAGACATTCCAGTACTAGCAGGACTGGCTGTAAAGAGAGAAGCAGAAAAGAATACAAGTAAAGGAGGGGGGGGGAAGGATTCCTTTAACTTACAGAGTTAGAAGAATTGAGTGAAAAAAGAGTGCAAATTTTTTACATGAAGGTGGAGGTTAACGAAAATGGTTTTGATTTTTATTGGTACAAACAAACCCAGTTTTGATTTCTGTGGTTCTTAACTTGGCTTTTTACTCACTGCATGTAAGAACTTCAGTGGTCTTTTTGCACTTTTTTGTTATTAGTAGATTGGTTCATTAGCATCACAAGAGATCAAAGCAAAAAAAGGAAAGTTATTTGGAAAGATCCCCGTATCACTGTTCGCTCACAGGGAAAGTATGGCATGACCTGAGTGGCTGAGGAAAGGGAAAGAAAATATGGAGGTGAATGGGAAATAAGAAGGAAAAGATGATGGAGAAGTAAGGTACAGCTGCAGTCAGAGACACACAGCTCATCTACTTTTGCTGCTAAGTGTTCCTTCTTGAATTCAAGTAGACAGCACATGCTTTGAGATTTGCTTATAGTGACATCATTAAAAGCTCTGCTTACTCCTTTCTCAGTTTCTGCTTTGCATGAACTCCTGCATCAGCTTATCTGAGTTTCTGCAAGTGAGGGTTATAGCATCAAACCCAAGAACACCTCAGGTCAAAGGAGGCATTGCACTAACAGAATTTGCTGACGCAGTGGCTGATGCAGAGGGGGAACACTGGTGACTGACCAACTGCAAAAACTGAAGCTATGTGGTGCATCAGATTAATGTAACATTTATTTGAAATGGGCTGACTCTTGTCTTAGCTCTCAGAGAAAGTTAATTTTGTGGTTACAGTTTAGCTCTTGCATGTCCACCCAAGAGGACCTCGATGTATTTTAGTGTGATTGACAGGTTCTTCAGGGAAGGCTCTAGGCTATGGCAGTAAAAAGGAATTTGAGAAGCTTTGGCAGAACTCTATGTCTGCAAAGCTGCTGGCTGCACTATTTTTGGCTCAAGTTAGTCACTGGTCTTGGTCTTCAGAAAAATGCACCCGCACACTGTAAAAAAAAATCCAACAACCTTCTGCCTCCTCAATAGAATAGAACAGTAATGAGATGTGAGCAGCAATATTTTCCATAATTTACTATTATCTAATCTTGACCATGATCTTGAATACTACAAGTAACAAATTAGGCAATAAAATGTCCCATTCTACTCAGCTGAACTATGGAAGGAAAAATGAAGAGCCACAAATTCTCTCAACTTGTTTCAAGATTTAACAATTCGCAGTATGGATTTTAGTTTATGTTTTGCTTATGATCCTCAAATTAACAAAGAAAATAGTGAATACAATGTTTAATTGACTAGGTCCTCCTGAATTACAGGGGTGTAGATGAAAAACACACAGAATATTAAAACTTGTTTTTTTCCCACAAATTAATTACAAGGCAAATGCTTATGAATCTGTTCATTTCACTAAACACTCCTTTACTTAAATGATTAGAGCAGCCATGTAGAACTATTTGCAGGATGAAGATCAGGGTGTCACTTAGAATATGGAGGAGACCAAAGCATGGCAAATCCTTAATAAGCAGAGGGAAGAACCCAGTAGCCCAGCTCCAGAAGCCTTTCTGACAGAAAAGAAATGGACTTTCAAATATTATGTGACTGAGCAGGGAATTCAGCCCGGATTTCTCTCAATAGACAAATCCTGGACAAGGACAGACTGAGAGAGCTGTGCTTGTTCAGCCTGGAGAAGAGAAAGCTCACTATGGATTTTAGTATTGTTTTAACCTAATGGGAGCATATAGAGGAGACAGAACTAGGCTCTAGGAACAAGATGAAAGGACAAGACACACTAGACACAAGTTGCAATTCAGGAAATTAATATTTACTATAATTAGTGAAGTTTTTATCACCATTGGGGTAGTCAAACAGTGGAGCAGGTGCTCAGAGAGGTGGGATCTCCATCTTTGGAAATACTCAAAACCCTTCTGGACAACATCCTGAGCAACTCAATTTAGTCAAAGTCTGCTTTGAGCAGGAGGTTAGAGAAGATGAACTCTGAAGAATTTGGATCCCTTCTGATCCAAATTATTCTAGAATTCCCATTAAGTGTTCTGGTAATAGGGCTTTTTTCATAAAAAGGAAGCCATGATAACTTAAAGCATTACAGATTTGAACACAATCCTCAACTGTGCTTTTTCTTTGAAAAGTCCTACATGTAGGATGCAGTCAGAACTAATATAGAATAATACTAGCAAAATTACAAATGTTCAAATAATTAAATATGATGACAGATACAGATTCTTTTCAGTTGATAATTTCATTTTTTAATAATTATTTTCTGCCGCTTGTACTAAACCACCTTTCTAACTTAAGGAGTGAAGCTTGTGTAAATATTTTTATCAATAAAGATTTTTCATTAGAGAGCTAGTTATATTCACACTGAACTGCATAATGAGAATGTAAAAATTGCCCATGAAAAAAGACAAATTATGTTTTGATTTTTTAAAATGCTATTAATAATGTCTTCTTATTTTAATGAAAATGAAATGTTCCATTTTCAATTTATTTGTATTTATTTCTGCTACACTAATTGTACATAAATGTAAAATGACATTATACTACTTTACATGCTTTTATGACAGTATTTCCAGTTTATTGCAATGACATATTGGAAGTATTTGAAGAAATCCTTTTCTAAAATGTATGGTCACAGGAAAATTACACACCTGACCTTTCCTTTTGCCTGAGAATACTTTTTCCCCCACAAAAAGAAATTTCATTCTCTTAGCTAACTGTTTGAAGAACAGTAAATGAAAATTTACACAGAACCTGCACTTTCTCTTTTGTTATCATATATGCCATTTTACTTAGAATCACAGAGTCATTAAGGTTGGAAAAGACCTCCAAAACCATCAAGACCAAGCTCTGACTGACCACCACCCTGTCAATTAAAACACAGCTCTAAGTGCCACTTCCACGGGCGGTGACTCCACCCCTTCCCTGGGCAGCCCATCCCAATGCTCCACCACCCTTTCACCAAAGAAATTGTTCCTGTTGTCCAACCTGAACCTCCCCTGGCACAGCTTCAGGCTGTGTCCTCTTGTCCTGTCGCTGGTTGCCTGAAGAGGCTGACCCCCACCCCACCGCAGCCTCCTTTCAGGGAGTTGTAGAGAGTGACAAGGTCTCCCCTGAGCCTCCTTTTCTCCAGGCTAAACAACCTCAGATCTATATTTAAACAGGAGTACCTAGGTTCTTCTGAATGCAAATTAATATACATACCTGATCTTGTTTTAAAAGCTAAAATTTTAAAGGAAACTATTTAGATGAATGATGTGTATATCATATTGGTCTCAGAGAGAGATACTTCCTCCACTGTAGTGTGTAGATGGGTATCAAAGATCCTGCACAAGGTAAAAGTCCCTATTTATAACATATTGTAAAATATGTATTTTGCATTTGACATTGCAATCCTTCCCCTTTGTCTCAACAGCTTTTCTTTTTCCTCTTTGCCGCCACCATACTATCCTATGATCTGAATAAAAATCTAAACAGACAACAGCGGGACCTACTCAGGAGGAGGTAGTTGTGTGATGTGTAGTGCCAGACAACATGAACATGAAAGCTTTTCACAGGAACACATCCACGACAGATTTTGAAATTCTCTTCCTGAAACTAATTACCATTTTAGAAAAGGCTGGCTAATGATGAAAGAAAACACCTTCTTATCCCATAGCTGTCAGGTTTAAGTAGAGCCTCAAACTCCCAGGCATAGTGTGCACTGTAGGTATCCAGAAACCCTCTGCTTTCACAAACCAAAACAAGAGGCAGTGTTAAACTGATGCAAATTTGTTTTGGGATGGTTTTGCCCACGCCAAATTTTCACCATATTTTCTGAGGTGTTCTAGGCATGAGGAATTACAGAGATGTATGGCAGATGTGTCTGTTATGATACATTAGCCTCTGTCTTTGAGGTTTGCTATGATATTCTCAGTCCTTAAGCATGGCCAGGAAAATATCTTTTCTTAAAAGTCAATCTGCCACATAAGCATTTCCTTCCACAAAGAGAAAATCCCTAGCCCCACAGTGCATCACTACCTGAGGCTGATCTGGGTATGGAACAGGTGCCTTCTATGTGAAATATCTTGTTACTTGCACTATGGGCTTAGAAAATCTGTCTTGCAAGTCCCAGTGGAGGAAGCAGATCCCTGGATCTCTACAGCATCTAACAAGTTAGCTCTATGCTTGCACAGGCCCAAGTTAATAGAAAGCAATAGCAACTGTGACAGTTTTAAATACAGCAGATATTTTTCCCTAAAGGTATTTAGGTCTCCGATCAGATCTCTCTCTCACTGGACAGAAACTAAGGCATTTGAGGGCAAATGGATTGTCTGCTGGGTATAGATCAAAAGAAGCAAGCTTGTGACAGGCATGGTCCTGTGAGGCCAGGCTGGATGGGGCTTTGAGCAACCTGATCTAGTGGAAGGTGTCCCTGACCATGGCAGGGGGTTTTGAACTAGAGATCTTTAAGGTCCCTTCCAACTCAAACCATTCTATGATTTGGCTTTATCAGCATAAGGACATAAAATGCAGTCAAAATAAATAAAGCTCTCTGAAATATCCCCTATCTTTAGCGTATTTTCTATTTAAGCATACGTAAATGTATTGTATATGTTGTATCTATTATATACTTGCACGTTGATATGTAAATGTATAATTAAATATATGTAGTGGTGCAGTGCAGAACCAAAAGGAAAGGTTTTGACAGGCATAACCTAACATGACTCATTCACTGCCTTTCTGATCCCCAGAAGTGGAATACAAAAGAGCGAAAGGCTTTGCTGATGAAAAATTCTATTGTGTTAGTATAGATGTTCTAGTAAACACATAAGCATCCTGACCTATCTCCTGTATAACTCCTGCTGCAGTGGGAGGCACTTCTTCAGTTCCTGAATATATTGCCCTCTGTGAAAGACAGAGTTCCTTGTTCACGCTGGCTTTTGATCCACAGTCCTAACTTGAATAGGTAATTTTTGCCTCTTAGTATCCTAATACAGGCAGCAGCCTGTAAAACACATTTGCTAGTGCTGGTACTGAGCATTCACAAACTTGCACATAATTTTTTCTGCACCACCTACACTCTAGCATGTGCCTTTCACTTTTTCAAGCAATTCCCTCCTTCAAGACTTCTGTAATATTCAGTATACCTCAGCAGTTCAAAATATCCAGCTGCATAGTTTTAATCAGTCTTTAAGGAGTCTATCTTCCTTTGCTTCCACAAGAAGTAATCTGTCTCAACAAAAGTCATTCTAATTCATATAAGACAGAAAATAATTTTTCCTAAGGGGCAGCTGAAATTGGGCCATCCTCTTAGGGCAGGTAGAATAATTAGTGGAATGCACGAGGATACACCTGGAGCATTTTTGGAAGCACACTAATGCGCCAGTGCTCTGTGCTCACTGCGGGAAGGAAGGCACTGAGCAGTGGATATTTAGCAGCACGTAGCTTGTAAACCATTCAAGTGCTCTCCCAAGCCACGGGTATATCATTTAATTGGCAGTGGAAGCATGGTGGCAGATGGACTGCTGCTAATCCAACGACATGACCAGAGGAGGAAGTGCTCCAGCTGAGACCTTGTGTGGCTGATACTGTTTGGTCAGCCTAAGATGCAGCTGCATGCTCAATCCAATTTTATCCCACGCAGCAGAATGCGACTTCTGGGAGAAGCTGTCATCTGTCCCCTGTATCAAAAGCTAATGAAGTTGTCCAGCCCCTAGTTCTCTTTTAGCAGGTATGTGTGCTGGGGCCTTTGTGCTATATTCAATGGCTCACAAGGAAGATTTTAATGTGAGGCCTGTATGGCAAGGAAGGCTGATTAATCCACTTTAGGGGCTCTTTATAGCGTGGTGGAAAGGGCAGCTGACAGAGCTGCATACCACGGTGGCTTTAGGTAAGAACATTTCAAATATTTAGATACCTTCATTTTTAATTCTGGCAAACTTGAACCTATTAACACCAAAGGCTTTCTTAATTAAAAGATGTAAGAAAGGTGTCAAGGAAAGCTTCTCTAAATCTTTCTAATACAATTTCATCTGGAAAATACAATCAGTTTTACAGCCACAATAACTTTAACATTTGAAAAGAATTTTAATTAATGATTGCATATAATACAGGATTTTCACTCAGAGCTTTGCCACCCACAAGCAGAATGATAATCCAAAGACTGAGGAATCAAATTTTGCATGGAACCGCACTACCTTTATACCTCTGTCACAGAAACACAAAGAAAAAATGAATGCCTCGTACTCAAATCTAATACTAAATTCTGTGAACATACACTTTTAAAGACAGAACAACATCTTTTATCCTTGGAAAAATCTGAAACTTCTAAACAGAGCTTGCATGGTGAAGTTCCTTTGAGCAAACAGAGTCAAAGCAATAAATAGTCATAGCCCTTCCCCTGATCCCCATCCATCACAAAAATACAGTATCTAAAAATACAAGCTGCTAGGCACTGTGCTGTTCTTTGAAAGGCAACAACCTCAAACAACTAAAATACTACTATATCATTAAAAACATCAGTCAGTTAGAATTTGCAATTTTAAGAGTAATGGTAGCTGCTGTTTTTACAATACACAATCCAGTACTTCAAATGTACTGAAGCATTACAGTGTACAGTAGTGATGCAATACAGTAAGTACACTGAGATTTACAGATCCACAGACTTGTCTGAAGGGAGGTGGCCATGAGGCCAGAAACAGAACTAACCGGCTTTTGTTAGTTGAAAATAACAAACTATTCCTTTGCAATAACAGTGGTGAAGTTTCTAAGCTATAATGTGTTAGTGCTAAAATTAACTCTCCACATCATCAACAGAGAAAGGATACAAACTGTGACAGCTGCAAAGCAAACTGCTTGCTCTTTATTAAAAACCCCAACAAAAAAACCACATCATAATTTGTTAAGAAAGCATACCTCCTTAACAAAACTTATAAGAGTTTCATCAAAATGATTCTGCACCCCTGAATAATGTAATGGTTAATATTATCCTTTCTGTGATTTTATTGAATAATATAGCACAGAATTCTCTGTTAAAGCTCTTCATGGTTTGGGAGAGGGTACTTGAAAGGGAGTAACTTAGTGCCTGTAATAAACTGTAGGTTAGGTCAAGACACAGGTCTGGGTAGGAGCCCCATTAGCAGAAATTAGACAGAGAGAGAGAGAGGTTAGCAGGAGACTAAATTGCAAGGCAATACTACCAGTCAGTAACATTTGGGAATATGTGGATATTTTATCCTCCCACAGAATCTGCCAAATCTTTTTTTGCATTAAAGAAAAAAAAAAGCAGTGAACAGGAATGCTTCTAAAATAGTATAGCATTTACTGTGGAACAGGTTCTTTTCATGTTTTGGCACAAGTGTTGCTACATTTTGTAATAAAATGGTGTAAGTAAGCCATAATAGTATATATGGCTATGTAACATTACAAAAGTACCTGAAATATTCCAAGCCTAAAGAAATATGAATGCACAATGGCAAGTATACCACATTCATAAACTAGATGACAGCAATTTCTCTTTAACACACTGTGTGATTCAAATTTTAACTACCTTAGGATCAGATGTCAAACAAACATTTTGACTAGATTGACATTTCCTAGCCTACCTAGACAACTTGTTAAAAAGGAGAGTCTTTCAAAGGAAATTACAAGACTCCTTAAAGCTGACTACAGTGGACAATTAACTGAAGAAGGAATTCAGAACAGCGCATTCCACTCCTGCCCTTGGAGAAAGGAGTGCTCTTTCAAGAGGTTAACAGGCTTCCACTTGCTAACTTTTACTTGTGTGAGACCAAACGTAAAAGCAGGATCTCTTGTACATCCATTAAACTCAGTCACTTAGTAAACTAGAGTAATGGAATCCTCTCAGTGAAAAGATGACCTCAGTGCTGCACCATGGGTACTTGCGAGAGCATTATAGTAATTAAAAATTACGCCCCCGACCGAGGGTAATGTGGTTTCATGCAAGTCACTGCATGGAATGACATTACTCTCCATCAGGGGGTAATTTTTAACAGTCATTAGTAATCTTTAAGCTTACAAACACTGGATAAAAAATAGTACTGTGATAGTTTCTTCAACAGCAAGGAAGTAAGTTACTTGAAAACAGATGAGTGGACATCTGTGCGATTCATTAGGGACACATGTTCACTACTTAAACAGTGCCTGCCTTTAAAACACTGAAACACTGCAACATTATAAAAAACAGTAAATAAGTAAGAGTGGGCAGTGGCATTGCAGTAATATTTTGGCATAGGTGATTTACAGGTGGGGAGACTCTAGCTGAATTTAGATGAGAAGTTACGGTAACAAGAAGCTAGATTAACAAGAGTTTTCCCAAAATCCAGACTTAGAAATGCAGGCTGAAGGAGATACATGAACACCTGGATCAGACACTTGGACGTAAGTTTCGGCAGAATTTTAAATGGCAGTAAAGCAGTATTTCCTCTACTATGACAGCTGATTTCAGAAATTAGGTAAAGTTTATGAATTATTGGCCTGTGCAGGTAAAACTGAAAAAAAAAAAAAGGCTTACTCTGTGTCTTGGGGTGACCATCAGAAGCAGACAGAAATGTCTGCATAACTTGGAACATTATGTTTTACATGTCAAAAAGCCTACAGATAGGAATGTATTAATACTGGGGCTTGAATCTGACAAGGACAACTTATCGTCCCTCCGCAGTCCAGCCTGAGATTGTCTCTGCCAGTTCTTTAACTTATTTTTTTCCACTAGGATCTATGAAGTTTGTGTTCCTACACCATGTAAGACTCTCATGCTATTTTTTCCACTTCACTAATATCACTCCTTTCACCTGAGGAGTTCTAAATATTTCATGGAGTTTTGCTAATTAAAACTTACATCACCCCATGTGAAATATGTATGGTAAAGGGACAGACAAAAACCACTTCACTCATCAGTAATACGGATCTTGGAAGGTTAGCAGCAGGCTGACAGCAGTGTTAGTCTTTCCACAGAAGATGGAGAAGGCTATTGCATTCAGCCGACAGTTGAAAGGATTTCAGCAGGATGAATGTTATCACCTAAATGGAGGGTTGGTCCAGGAAATGGAAGCTTTCCATTTTCAAACAACTCTGTTTATGTGCAGCACATCTAATGGATTCAAGCTTTCTATGAATTCATGTCCTGTGTTCCCTAAGTACTGTGTTCCCAGATCTCCTCTGGGCCCACAGCACCTGCTCCCCAACATCTCCCAGCTACCTCTCCTATGGGTGCAATGAACTAAGTAGCACTAATTGCTAACAGCAAGAAGGCTAAAAATTTTAAGTGTCTCCAAGTATCTGTGAATTCCTCGTTTAAGATGATCCAAGAGATGGGCAGAGTGTCCCTCAGCACTGCACAGGGAAAAAGATTCAAACCAAACTTATGGATTTTCAACTTGGATAAGAATTTTAAGAGAAGTTTTCAACTTAAGCTCAGTTCAGACTTATGTCTAAAAGTACTGAGCTTTAAGCAATCACATGATGACAAGGCTTATGGCAGTTATTGATCACTCTCACTGACAGAGTGGGAGCTAATCATGTCTTGCTGTATTTATTTTATCCCCTCTAGTCCCCTCTCTTAACTTAATCTTGCCCACTTTTCCTGCCTGGTATTTTGGATTTCAGGTTCAGCAGTGGTAAGATCATCACCAATTAGGTCTTTGAACACCCAATGTGAAAGTGTGACATGAAACAGCTTGAGTGGTCTTTAGGTATTTTTACTAACAATTTTAAATTAAATAACAGGCAAAAATATCACAGTATATATGAGGGAAGCTCAGTACCCTCTGGAGGTCCTCATCTCTCCCTCCAATATCTTAAAATGGAAGCCAGGGATAGTAATATATTAAATTATGTTTATTTACTTAGGATTTAAACTGGAAGGAAATAATCTGACTCTAATGACTCTAGCAGGACATAATCTGGTACACTAAATGAAATGTTTTAAATTTTCCTAGTCAGGCGCACATTAATGCATCACCTCTTACCTGCTTCATGTAGTTCAGGTCTAAAAGTAGCTTGGGGCACAGACAGATTGGCAGACACACTCACAATATTTTATTTCTGCACTGATCACAACACTTTAACTGCCAAATAAATCGCAATGGCTGGCTTAGGTTCACATGCCATACTAGAGCTTCCCTGCTACTTAAACAGGTCCTAAAAAACATCAGGCAGAGTAACTCCCGGTAATTTGAAGAACTATTTTGCATGCATAACCACATCTGAAATACTTTTATTTGCTTTTTGGATCTAATGCATTTGTTACTTGCAGGTACTGCTAATACCACACAAGTTGAGTTACTAAGAATCAGGAGGTAAAAATAAAAAGAAAGAAACTGCTCAGTTTCTCCTTCACTGTGTACCCTCACCACACTGTCTTTCTACTGGTTTCATAAAGAAAGAGAAGGGGTGTGTAATGGTTAATCTATTGTTTATTCAAAACCACCAACAGAAGTTAATAGACAGTTATAAACTAATTGAGTGCGTCTGTAGTGCTATCTCCTCATTCATCTCGCTTATTCGATTTAGCTCTGTTAGAGTTCCATATGGTACAGTGCCCCTGCTGCTAGGAACAGTCATTCATTGCAAAAAAAACCCCCCTGTAACAACAGGAAGCTAATAGTTTAACTGTTCCTCTAAATTTGTTTGACAAAACTGACATTTAGTACGCCACGTCACGTTGTCAGTAATCTGCAATTTACCCTTAGGCAGGCAGTAGATGCTCATTTTATTTACCTCTCGTAGTTAAAAGCATAATTAATATTCCACTCTGAAACAAAGATTAGAGATTTGACAAACATTGCAATTTAAATTCTCCATTATAGCAAACATTAAAATCAAACATCTTTCACACACACCATTGCATAAAGGACATGTGTAGCTGTAATTTAACTTTTTAGTCTTTAATACCACAAACTAATTTCTGCTGTCAGTTTAATGAGGTGGAAAACACAAATCTTGTTGCACTCTGTGCACACAGGCTGGGACAGTTAGACTGCAGAGAGCTTGAATCAGTTTGTCTCACAATGTTTCAGTCAAAATCCCCAAAGTATTGTGAGCCTAAAAAAGACAAAGCCTAAAAAAGAAAAGTCTTAAAGACTTTGTTTAACAAAAGCTTCAACAAGTATTTCAGGAACAAAAATAGTGTAACACCACAGCATTTTTCTGAATTGCTGTACCATTGCTGAAAAATTTCCAGTAACTGTGGTGTGGGCTGTAACTTTTTATCAGTGCTACTCGTAGCACAAAGCCCAGCTAAATTCTCCAAAGATTGCATAAGGAGGGTGTGCTTCCCTCCTTCCTGCCTGACCTCCTTCACCCTGCTTTGCACACAGTTGAGGTTAGGCAGTCATTCAAGTCATTTAATAATGGGCTTAAGGCAGAAGCAGTTTGCAGTGATTCCTGACCTGGGGTCAGCTGCCAGGCTGGAGGCAGGGGCTTGGCTGGCATTGTCTCTGCCCCTTTCGCAGTACCTTCGAGGCCAGGCTGACATACTCCTCCTCCTTATGCTCCTTCAGCTTTTGTCCCATGACCGTGGATTTTACACGTATAGCAAATGCAAACCCAACTGCAGTGCTCTCTGCTCCCAGTAGTTATGCTCTGTGTGCAAGTCCCACACCAGGCTGCTCAGCGGCGCCCGAGAAACAGCTGATTTATTGTGCCAGATTCCGTGACAACAGGGCACATTATCAAAACTGGCAAAGTAGGGGGAGCTCTCAGAGAAATAAATGACTGAGGTTTTAACTCATGCTAATTTCAATTGAAATTCTAGCTCCATAAATTCTGTGTGACTGATTAAAATTATTAACATGTAGAACACCTTTAGGCAACCATGCTGGCTCATTAAACATGGAAGCCTAGAATTATCTCCACTGTAACAAATGTGTGTGCGGATGTCTGTGTTTCAGAGACATACATCAGGAATTTTTAATTTTTTTTTGAGGAGATTTTTTTCACAGAAGCACTGATTATGCAAAAAAAGAAGAAAAAAAAAAGACAGCATAAACTCAACAAAGAGGCTGCTGTTACTGTCTTCTCAATCCATCCTATGTAGTAACCCACTGACTCCTGACTCCTTCACAAGACTTCATTAGTCACTGCCAACTTCAATCTGCTTCAGTTATTTTGCATTCAGCTCCCAAAGGAAAAGCACTCTCCCCACTGATCACAGGCTAAGCTAAGGATAAACTGGCTCATTTTATAACACATCAAGCTAACATGTCCTGAATCACACTAACATTACAAACCAGGAAAGAAATCTCTGAATGTATCTGACCATGTCACAGTACTAAATAAGAGAGATGCACATTTCTAACACTGGGTCTCCAAAGCACGTTTCAGAGAGGTTAGTGTCAGCATATTATTTCTCTCCTACATGCCACAATGAATGCCTGCACGTAAAAAACCAATCTAATAGTAGTATTATACTTTAGAAGAGTGCTGCTGATGTACAATCTGAGATTCTGTGGATAAATTGTTTGAATGAGCAAATATTTGAAAAGGCTATAGTAATTGCATGGAAGTTATTTAGATTTTTATTTAATTCTAAATGAGATGCAGGTTATGAAGATGTATAAATCAGGAGATAAGCAGCAGAGCCACAAAGGTCAGAATCACAGCTGTTGATAAAGGGAACCTCATTAATCATAATGTAAGAATTGCCATGTTGGATTAGACCTGAGCCCAACAGGTCTTATATCCTGTTTCCATAAACTTCTGGATGTTTTAAGGAAAGTATGAGAGATACCATGAAATGTAGATGTGGAAAAAAAACTGTTCCCAATCTTCTGTCAGCAAGAGATTGTTCTAGATTCTGAAACATCAAGTTTTACATGCCTTCCAAAATACTTTTTTAAACAGTATGTACACCTGAATTTAAACAGTTGTACCTCTGCATATTCTACAAGTCCACAAAGATGTCCAGTTTACCTTTGAATCTTACTATAATCTTGGCTCAAGCAGCACCTGGTGGCAGTTTCATAGTATAATTATGCATTATATTAAAGCTTTCCCTTCTATTTTAAATGCAACTTTAATAAAAAACTGTTTCCCTTATGCTTGTATTAGCTGACTTATGAAGAATAAAAATTATTGGTACAATTTGCTATTAATTAATTTGTTTACTTTTACTGTTCCTATTTTTAAGTTTTTCCTCTATTGGTCAATGCCCAGTGTTTCAGTCCCTGCTCATGTACCTCATTTAGTGTGCCTGACTCCAGAATTTCTCTCCCCCTTCATTATTCTCTTTTGCATGAAGACTGATCAAGGTATGAGCAGTTTAGAGGTACGCAACTTGGATGCTCATTTAGCCCTTCCAGGTTGAATTCTTTCACTATTTTATTCTAAATTGAGTTCTTCCAGTTTGTTATGAGATTGATTGCAACACGGACTCTTGAAAAGCCACCTGAAAGCCTTTTGTGTTTCTGAAATGGATCTTACAAGGGCAAATTAAGACAGGAACTTGCATGACAGGAGAATTTATTTATTTCCAAATTCTAAGTAGCAATGCTTGACTTGATGCTGTTAACTTTTCCTCTTCCAGGTAAATTGAAAGAAAAGATGGCCTTCAAGGAAAATCAAAGAGGCACAAATGCACGTTGGTAGCCCTCACATGTAATTAGTGTGTTCCACTGGCTCAGCATTACCAAAGCAAGAAGAGGGAGGGACTTCTTCCCTTGGGAGTGTCTAGAATGACATAAAATCCATTCCATCCTCAGGGCACCAAATTTTCCATAGAGAGGGGAAAATGGGAAAGACTGACCTTCATTTGAAAAGCTAATAAACGTATGGGGAATGCTCTCAGCTTTCTTACTTGTGTCAGAAGTGAAGTCCCTAAGTATCAGGGTCTTGTAAAATCTGGTTTATATCTGTGGTGCAGGTAGAGACAACAAGGTTTTATGTAAACTATTCAGAGCTGCTTTTGTTTGCCTTTTGAATCAGCCCCTAGGGTCAGCCTAGCAGACTTCAAATACAAAAACTACCAGTGTTCTTACCAGAGTCTTTGGGATCGTGCAGCAAGGTTTGCTCTGTGAATCACAAAAATCACTGCAATTATTTTACGTGGGCCTTGCGTGGCCCTCCCTCTCCATAAACTTCCTCCCTCTGATCATGCTACAACAAGCTGGAGAATCCAACACAGATTGTCTTACTCAGTCAGGACTTTTCTGTAGCTTCATGAGAAGAAGAGAAGAAAAACCCACATTGCAGGCACTTACTTGTTTTTTCCCCCTTGCCCTACTTTTAAGAGAGAAATTAAATATACAACAATTGCTGTGGCAACAGAACAGCAGTAATTAAATCCCTGGCATTTTCATGCTCTTCTAAGTGACACGCTCTAATCAAGAGACCTTTAACTTCTGTGAAAATGGTCTTCAGAAGAGACAAAGACAACTGTGAATAAAGCATCCAGTTTGAAGCTTCTGCTTGAAATGCTCCTATCTTTGAATGATGTCTAAAATTTGTTTCAACATTTGCACTCTAAATGCTGAGATGAAATTTATGAAAAACAGTCTGGTGGATTCTAATTAACACAAATTTATGGGAATTTTTTTTGGCTAATTTAAACAGCACAACAAAAGCATGTCTTATTTCCTGAGTCATTCAAGAAGCTCTTGACTCTACCTGTGCCAGTCTTTTGAGGTATAATTGACAGAATTCATGGGAGTTCAAGAAATTATAGAATCCTTACTGATAATGTCTTTTCAGCCTGCTCTGGGGGAATCTACCGTCCAAACATTCAGCTTACTTTCTAACTGTGAGCCATTGCAAATGTTTTGCTAGAACTGACAGAACTAACTTAGATTTCTAATCTTTTGCCATAAAGCTTCTTCTCAAAGAAATGCAATTTTCTCAACATGGAAAATGTCACCTAATATAAGCTCCACTTAGGAAACTGAAGTTCATTATACACCTAAAATGAGACTCTATCATATTACACAGAGTATGCCAACATTATGTCCACAGATGACTAGGTAGGCAATTAAATATGAAAGCTAACTGAATAAACAGAGGTATTTTTGGCAGTCTAGATCATAGCTAAAAATGTCTTTTTTTTTCCTGATCTGTCAAATTATTCTCATATGTGTGTGTAATACAGATCAGTGTACATGTATCTTTCTGCATTACCAGACTAATGATACAGGGCAATAAATTATAACAAGGCTTTCTGTATTTCTGTTATATAACCTTTTAAACAACCTTTTCCAACTATGAACTCACATTATATGCAAATAGACAGTTAACTGACTTTACCATTATATGTTTAATTTGATGATGCTTACGGCTTCTTTTTAAAACCTTTCCAAGTGAACTAATTCATTCCATAAACTTAAATGTGCTCTAGGACATTACGGAATTGTAAATTGTTTTTTTCCTTCACAAAAGTCTATTAAAATTTTTTGAATCTGCTCTGCCATTGACATTTGGGGGTAATGAGTGAAAATCTTGCATTGGTAACTATGTGAGTGGGAGCTATGTGTGTAAATGCTCGACACATCTCAAGAGTCTGTACCTCAAATCCTTTGTGAGAAAATTTGGTGGTGTAATAGCTATAGGTTCTTGAACTTTTCTTATCATACTAAATTATTCATTTATCCCACTTATCAATTCTTTGAAGTGCTTTTAGGAATTGAACAAAATTTTCCACACACTCTCTCATATTCCTCTTAGAACATGCAATTTACAAACCCAAAGTCTTGGTGAGAAATGCACAGAAAGCTCTGAAGGAAGTGTTTTACATTCCAGAAAGGCTAATTTCGGCATCTATCACTGCATTAGGTAAGTCAAAAGCACTTACTTATTGTTCAGGAATTTTGGAAACTATGATTTAACTGGTTATATCCTCAAAGAATGGCACAATCACAGCCATGGTATTATTTTAACACTTTCAGGGGTGATTTGTGTCAGTACAAATATAAACAAAAAAATCTTCTTGATTTGCTGTGAAAGTGGAATTGTACTGTATATGGGTTCACGGCTTTATCCCAAGAAGGGTGTGAATTGAAGCTCTGCTGATTGGATTGGCCACAGATTTGCAGTAGAGAGTAACACAGATGAAGTTTCTCATCAGAGGCCTCTTCTAGTGTAAACACATTTCTCTTTTATCTCTAGGTGTTTCTAAAGTTCCTGGGATTCTGCAGTTTTCTAAGATGCTTGGCAGCTAGTTGAAAACGGAACATTTGCAAAAAGCTCTTCCCAGTAAAGTCCTACTCATGCATGCTGTGTTTAGGCTGTGTATACACTGTGGGAATGTTTGTATGTCTGTGATGGATGAATCATTAGGTAGATAAAGCTAATTGAACAGTATAGAACTGCTGTGTTGAAAAAATTAATTTTGCCTGTTTCAGATAGCACCAAAATATATTTCCTTGACAAATGAGTACAACTGTGATGGTTTGGTATACAAGGCTCTTGCCAGATTTCAGTCTTGAGTGGATGCTGTATCTCAGTTCTGTGAATGCAGCAACACTCTCAGCATTTGAGAACAATCATTACATTCCACTGGGTAAGTCATGAGACTTGAAGTCCCATAACCCATCAGAGAGAGCATCATTCTGGGGTCCCCACGTCTTAGGTCCCCAGCGTAAGAATAACCTGCAAAGTGAATCCAGAAGAGGGCCACAAAGATGATGAGAGGGCTGAACACCTGTCCTAAGAGGACAGGCTGAGAGAGCTAGGGTTGCTTAGCCTGGAGAAGAGAAGGCTCCAGGAAGACCTTATTGCAGCCTTCCAGTGCCTAAAGGGAGTACAGAGAGCTGGGGCATGTAGTGATAGGAAAATGAGAGAAGATAAGTATAGACTAGGTGTTAGGAAGAAATTCTTCACTATAAGGGTGGTGAAGCACGGAAGTATGTTGCCCAGAGAAGCTGTGGATGCCCTATCCCTGGAAGTGTTCAAGGTCAGGCTGAGTGGGGCTTTGAGCAACCTGGTCTAGCAGGAAGTGTCCTGCCCACAGCAAGAGGGCTAGAATAAGATGATTTTTAAGGTCCCTTCCAACCCAAACCATTTTACAATTCTATGATTTTGCTCTTTTGGCTAGAATATCTATCTAATTGACAGGGAAATTAAATAAGCTCTGAAGTATTTAACTTGGCAGTATTTGGGTCAATAACAGCAGAGAAACCACTCCATAAAAGCAGAAGTAAAGTTACAAGCAGTACAGGTACAAGCAACCTCAGAAATTAGATATCTTTTGAAGTTTTCATATAATCTTTTTGAATACTGTAGCTATCTCCATTACTAGACCTGAGCATCACAGATCACAAAGAACTAAGGGAATTCAAAGGAATAAAAGTAACTTAGGATGAAAGACAGTTGAAAAGAATAAATCAGCATACATGGAATAATAGGCTGAAGATGATGTATAGATATGGTACTTCCAATCCAATCACTCTTCTGAATCAGATGCAAATACAACTTCAGGTAAGTTTTAAATGAACTGCAAAGACTGACCTTTCTTACCACACCTTCCATTCAGCACACTTTACTGATGCAGATACCAGGCTGAGAGCCATCTCCTTTCATCTCTGAATCTTTCCCTCCCTCCTTTCTCCCCTCCTCCACACAACCCCCACCCCAGAAAACTGTTACTGACATCAAGGTATGCTCGTCCCTTTTTTGCGTTTTGTAGTCTTTAAGCAGCCATTGTGCTTTCAAAACTAATCTTCTTTCTATTTATATATCAATAAAAGAAAGCCTAGACTGCAGCATTTCACTAAACAACTTCAGGGATTTGAAAAGAAAACAAGCTTATTTCACTCCAAAATGTCAAGATTCAATTCACCCTACCATGCTATTCAGCACACACAAAGAAGGGATAAAATATATCCCAGAGTGTAGTGAGTGACTACCAATGACAAAATGTCACATTTAGGTAGAGAGCTATTGATAAACCTGGGGGAAGAACAGGAAGAAGTGGGTACTAACGACAACAATTATACACACACACACCCCTGAGGGGCAGGAAAAAAAAGGGATTAAGACTGTAATCTGTGGATCTACAATAAATATTAACTGACACTAAAGCAACAGAAAGGAGTTCACTATTGTCTCTGTTAGCATTCACAATACAGTGATAGCATTTGTCTGTGTTCTGTTCTATGAAAATAACAACAGCAGTTTAAGTAAGTAGAGAGACTGTCGGAAGATTTTTCAAGTCTTTTTTCCCCCTCTTTTCTTCTGTCTTGGAAGAGTGCCTCTACTCTAAGGAGATGATTGCAAAATAATCTAAGGAGGACACTTTCAACTTCAATACCAGCCACTAGAATTCCTCTGTGCCTTTTTTCTGCCATTTTCATGACAGTATGTTTACTAAGAACAAATTCATAGACATAAGCCAAGAAACAATAAATCACTCCTATGTATATAATGAAGGTTGGTCTTGAAAGCATAATTTTGAACAGTCTGCAAGGAGCTAAACATTGGAGAACTGCCTTTCAGCTATTAAAGGTATGCTCTACATAATCTGAAATATTTAATTAGTTGCTTATTTATCACATCAAAAATGCTAGCAAAAACCTCTGCTGTTTTAATGCAAAGGTATTTTGATCACACATGTTTTCAGTAGACATATACTGTACCACTCAGGGATTTATTCTATTCTTGTTTGCATTGTGTTGTAATGATTCCAAGCAGTTCAAAGGAGTAATCTAAATACTGCAAAGCACTCAAAGATCCACGTTTATTTTCTGCTCTCAAAACATCTACCTTTAACTTAGCTTTAGATTAGCACAAGACTGTATGTACAGCCAGGAGAAACAGAAGACACTATCTGGAGGAAGACTGCATGTCAGCTAAATTAACAAAGATGGAATCAGTGCAACTTGCTTCAATGAACCAGTTATGCCTTATTCTCCTCATCACTGTGAAACCTTCATGTCTGAGTGAAGACCCAGGACTGTAGGAACAGTGATTATAACCTCTAAGAACCCACAGATCAAAGAACAACACTGCCAACCAGCATGCCATGCCACCTCTTGGTCTGCTGGATAGCAGTTAATATGCATACTATGCGTACTAAAAGGCATTCTCTGTAAGATTGCCTACTTTCTATTATTAAACTTCACCATCCTCTCTCCAGTACTTTTGTCTCCAGTTCATCCTCATTTCCTTGTCCCCCCTGATATTTATAATGCTTGCTACCCATCTGTAAACTTCATTGGCACACTTCTGGGGGTTTTTGTGACATGATGAATAACGGCAGGTCAGTCTTTAGAGTGACACTTAAGAAGCTCCTATGTCAAAAAAGGGGTTTTGCCACTAATATAACCAAGCATTGCCATCTCTCGTTTGATCACTTGCGTGCTTCCATTTCTGTAATAATTGCCATCCTGCCTCGTTTAAGTAACACACATCCAAATGGTACTGCACCTGTTGTCTTACTGAATACCAGACAGATTGACCAATTACATGCCTGCTGTGTAGAAGATCATTTATAGTATTACACAAAAATATCCTATTAATTTAGCATGACCTACCTTGGTAAACCTACTTTGATATGATTTACCTTTAATCTCTTTTCCAAATTATTTTATTAAAAAATGTTCTGAAGTCGTGAATAAAAGTAGGATTATCTAAGACAACAGTTGCCCACGTTTTTTTTTTCTTGAAAACAGAGACTATACTCAATATTTTCCAGCCATACACAACCATTCTGAGTCAATAACACTATTAAAAGCTTTTGCTAGTGGACTTGTCATTTCATCTGACACTTCTTTTGGATATTGAGAAGGTGCATCATTTGCTTCCTCCAGCTTAGAGCATCAAAAACTTTTGAGTTTTGCTTCCACCATGCAGGGGTAATTTCCATTTTTAAATTTATTTTCTTTATTTTATTTTTTTATTTATATGTTAATTTCTGTACCTTTATTCATGGCAGTCATTCTTCCTACAAGCATTTATCCCCATGCTAACCACGATCATAAGATATAAACACAGTCTTTGTTCAAGAAAGCCGTTTCAGCATGAAGACCAGGAAGAAACAGCACAAGAAAGATAAATCATACATGCAGAACGGATATTATGTTGTGTGGCTCAAATGATTATACTCACATCTTTGATGATTTGCTTGGTGAGTTAAGTAATAATTGAACCTTAAGGTAATAACCTTAATTCACAGCTAAAAGAAATTATTTTTGAAGAATACTAATTGTGCTCATTTTGTGGTTTCAATCATCCCTGGGCCTGAGTATGCTGAGTGATGGTGCTCTGATGTAAAATATCACACTGCTCTATTCCAGAGAGACACAGAAAGTCTGACTTGTCCCAGGACATGCAGGAAAGGTTTTGACAAAGGCAGAAATTTTAACACAGCCTCGGGATGCAATTTCAAAGTAATCCTTCTCTCCTTCCTATTCAAAGTCCTATAATTTAATACCAAGTTATACACATAGTTCTAGTATCAAGAATTTCTGGTAACACCTGAGAGCACATTTAACAAAGAAAAGACCTGGGTATATTATTTCTCATCAGATTATTATAAGCCATCAATATGATGCAGCCTTAAATAAGGAAATTCAGTTCTTGGCTGTAACAGGACAGGCATTTCCAGAGACAGAGAAGTATTAATGTCAGGATTGTCAGTGTACAAGGGACTGGCAATAGCTTATCTGGACTTCTTCAGATTTAGAAAGCCCCCCAAAATCCCCTCAAACTGGATCAGATACGAAAAAGGGGTTCTGGGTTATCTGGGACAGAGACCTTATTTAACAGAGGAGAAGTTTCAGAAAGCTCATGTGAGGAAATAAGTTCCTCACATAGAGATATGACACATGACACACCACCTGTAGCTAGGAAGAACTATATGTCTTTGACAACTAGTAGCTTGGAGATAAAGAGAACCACATAAATTAGAGGTCAATGCTGCCATGAGGAAAAAAAAGTCCTATCAAGTGTATGTGCTGCAAGTAGTCAAATATGGACCAAACTTCACAGCAGAGGAAGCTTCCCAGTACATATAAATTTATGAAAGCAATTTTATGACATTATTACTGAGAAAGTAGGATTTAGATTTGATGAGCCTTCTAGTCTGAAGATCCTACATTCTTACAAATTTATGTGCTGTGATAATCAGAATAGCAGGAGCAAAATTTTCATGCATGACATTGTGCATGTTTTTTTACTGATTTATACAACTTGGCAAAGTAAGGTATCCCATATCTGGATGGAAGGTGCAATTTTCTGTACACAAAGTTTTTGTGCCGGATAAATTGTATATTTATCTGTTGGAATTCCAGTGGGGGACCAGTATTTGGCTATTATGCAACCATGCAAACTTGGTGAATTTTAACGAAGTTTTTACACTATTACAAGTTACTTTCTTCATAAATCAGTAAGAGAAAACCACCCAAGATGGGCCAAACCTTGATAGTAGGTAACTAATAAAAAGGCAGTCAATAAAAGTGGAAGGCAGAACACAGATAACATATGCTACACCTTTAGCTTGTGACTTAGCTTTCACTCATCAACAACAATATTTGCAACTGAATTAAACTGAAAGTAGAACCTAAATGAAGAGTGTTTGGGTTAAATGCAGCTGCCCACCCTGGTTAGGTAAAGTAGCTTTACGAAGCAAGGGCAGATGCTACCTGCGTTACCCTGTACTTGCCTTGTCTGATTTATTCCAAGCAGAAGATTTGTAGTAAGAAGTTACTGAGCACAACCCTCTGTGCCAGATTTCAGCAGAAATACGGCTGATCTTTAGACAGATGCGAGTGCTAAAGACAGTGGCAGACATACACAAGGTGTGAGTTAAGGAATGCTGATCACACCTAAGGTTTGAATTCAGTTCAGTTAGCTGCATAAGGACATGCTTTAATGTGGTACATCAATGGACACGTTATGAACCCCGCATCTCACGAACGCCTTGCCTGAAAAGGTCAGGAAAAGAGTCTCTGATGTTAGAATGGATCATACTGTACCATACTAGAATATGATTGGTGTATTATTAATTAAAGAAAACCACTTCCCCCCTCATTAAGTGCATAAGGCTGAGAATTGCATATTTACAATCATCACTGACTTCTACTGAGAGTTACCCACCCTCTGCTGCCCAACACAGTGTGCAAAGGGAGTTTGGTGATTTAGTAATACTGTAAAATGGAAACCCAACGCTGAATCCAGCTGTAAATGAACAGGGTGAAGCACAAGAATGTGCTTCCTAAGCTGAAGCTTTGGTGTTTGTTCCTACTTTCAGAGTTTTGTGCCTGTATTAAAGGACTAAAGATGATTTGGGATGTATACAAAGATGTGATTTAGGCCTTCCACGACTAAGATGGCTATTTTTTCCCAGGAATCAAGGAGAAAGTTCTCTTATTACTCCTCAGGAGCAGAAGGAGAGAATATTAGAAACAGAACAGAATTGTATGTCCATTGCCTTTGCAGTGGACAGAGATAATCTCAGCTAAGGCTGATTGTAAAGGCTTTACCTCTAAGATATCTCATTTAGAACAGTTGAATCAATACATTTCAGATGTATTTTTCTGCTTTCACAGTGGAAAACTGCCATAAAATTGACTTAACTGGGTAGTTAAGTCCAGTTAATGGCTAGTTTGAATCTCCAAAGCATCACAAAGCAGTTGGAGTGTACTAGTGAATCTGGCATTTGCAGTTTTATCTTGTCTTTAACAGCAACATTCTGATTAGGCTCTCCTATGTCTAAAGTATATTAATTTTTAGCCTCAAGTCTGTATTGAAGTATTTTGAAATAAATTTATCGTGTTGAATTGGATTTTGTGATTAAAAAAAAAAATCCAATTAACAAATAAAATGCGCTTTCTCCAATGAAGTCTTTTTTCCCCCAATAAAATTACACAGTTCATATTTTATAGACTTAATATGTACACAAGGTATCTTAGTTTTTCAATTTATTATTTTCTTTTTCTTTCCCCCCCACCTCTTTACACCAACTGCAGGAGCAAGCAGCTATTTTTTCCAGATCCTGCAATTTAATGTTGAACAAAATATCAAGTGCTGGATTATGAAGTCTGGGGATTCAGATATAAAATGGAAAATGGTTTCTCATATGTATAATTAAAGAGACAGCCAAAAATATCCCTTAATAGAGGATTTATTTTAAAAGTTGCTTGAGTTATGTATTTTATTTTAAATAGGGCAGTTTTTAAAGGTCAGTGAATGTTGGTCTTTAATAGGTTTATAGCAACTGGGGGCAAACTGCAGAGGCAGGTCAAGATGCAGGAAATCTGCAGAACAGTCTGGATGATGGACCCTGAAAACATCTTTTGAGATGTCTGCTTACATAATGTATTGCCATGCAAGGGTCATTTGCAAATTAAAGGCATGAAAATGCTGATGCTACTCAAAAGTATATTAGCAGAACCACAAGACAGCATGTGGCCCAATTAATCTTGTGAACTCGGCATTAACGTATTACTGGATCACAACGTAGATTACACATTTATGAGCATATCAACATCCAATGCACAGTCAAGTATGCCCTGGAGGACCTCTGAGTGTAATTTTCTTCTTCAGATAAAAACAAAGGTTTCAGAGCAATGGCCAGTAGCACCTTCAGGCTCAACAAGAAATAATGTGATCATATTACTTCCAGTTGCCACAAATGGCTGCTTCAAAATTCTACCTCCAATTTTAAATTAAGTCTATGATTACAACTATTAGAAAAGAGAATCCATCTACAAGGAATTAATCCAGACATATGGAATTTAACATTTACCATGTACACATAACGGTGTGTTGCCAATCACTGAAGGAAAGCATACCAATATATACCTGCACAACTTAAATGGTCGTTATGTTCTAAATTAAACAAACAATAATGACATCCTGCCTGCCATGGTTGAATCGTGTGTTTTCTAATATTGCCTGTAACTGCCCATCATTACTTTCCAACTTTACTGTGGATTAATGAAATATTGAACAGATGGGTAACTATCAAATCAAAGGCAGAGAAGGAACAGAATGTATGAGACTGGGATCTTAGATCATGCTTGATATAATCTTGATATAATATTCTCAGTACACCTCAATGCAGAGATACAGTAACTCTTTCTTGCCCTAAAATGATTATCACTCATTTTTTTTCACTATTTTTTGAATCAAGGAGCCTCTGTGCACAACATACCTGCTTTGAGAGCAGGTCACTGAAAAGCTGAAAAGCCTGCCTTTGAACACAAACCCACCCGACCAGTTTCCAGGCCCACAGCTACAAAAGGCCCCAAGATCTGCCCAACAATATTCAAAAGATCTGACAATGAACGTGACAAACACACGGCTTGCTTTGCATGCATGTCCCAGTTGTGATGCATGGCGACTTACTGAATAGGGAGCAATCATGCTCAGTGTTTCTAGAAACTTTCAGGCAGTCCAACCAGCTGTGAGACAAATTTGCCAGTGTCAGAGAGTCTGACACAAAGTAGAGCATGAAAATTTTGTCTTGCCCTCACTCTAGTTTAGCCCAAGATGACCACAGAGTATCTATGATGCTCTTCCATCTAGAACTGATAACAACTACAGGTGAAACAGGAGACTTGGAAACAATTTTAGGGTCCTGCCTTCTTGTGCATATCTTGAAACTATACTGAATTGCATCTGCCTAATTCCTTTCACTCTCCGTGACCTGGCTTCATGGAAAGGAAACATGGAAAGATCTGGGATGGAGCCCCACAGTACATGCTCCTTTAAATCAGCCTACATATTGCCAGCATGGCTCATTCATGAGGAGACCTCAGACTCAGGATACATCCAGTCCAGAACTGTGGGGATGCAAATATGTTCCTTCCAGCAAACTTTCACAAGAGCTTCCTTGAACACATAGAGAGGACTTGCTGAATAATTGCAACACAACTGATAAGATTTTTCACATTTCATTTAGTGAAAAAGCTCCACGTAAGTCAGCTGTAAACGGATGATACAGCCTCATCATCCAATAAACAAAACAGAGCAAGTAAAGGTTAAAGGTACTGTTTGTGAGGGGTAAGTGTCAAAAATTTTTTTGAAAGGTCATTCTGAATGACAAAAAGTTGCTGAGGTTATGTCCTACTTTATTTCTAAATATCTTAGGATGTTCTGCTTACAAAATACATATCACAGCTGCTCCTACCTTTTGTCATAATGATTTACTGTGCCAGATTCCAAACACCTGTGATTGCTCTATCAAATGCATTTCTGAATATAACAGGACATTTTGCTAGAACAGACCCAGTGATTTCCATACGATGATGTGATGTGGGGATAAGTGTCATCAGACCAGCTGTCCTCACAAGGTTCCTTCCAACTTTATTCTGTAAGCCTGTATCTTACCTACTGATACTTCTGATGTCCAGAATAGCTCAAACTTATCAAAGAAATGGCTACAAGTAAACAAAGAATTATAAAGAGACTTATCATGAGTTTCACTGCTCCTCTCTAGAAGCCTGAATATATGGTAGGAATTTGTACCGCAGACACGGGGGAAAAAAGAAACTCAGAAAAAAAATTCATCATCATCTTTCTGTTAACTACAAACAAATGCCTATGCCATTTTCAGACTGAGTAGACAAGAAACGATTCCTCTGCTGCAATCACAGCAAAGAAACAAGGCCTAATAAACAACCATTGCTACTTTAGACAAGTCAAGGTGCTCCTGTTCATCAAGTCGTTTGTGTATATTTTTTCCATCATAATATGTCCTTGTAGTTCATAACAGAACAGACAGAAAGCATTCTACTTTTTGTTCTCTTACTTGCTAATAGGACAGGTGTTAACTGTGGCATTACGTAAGTTTATGAAACATCATAAATTGATTTGTTTTGGAGGTCTCTTCTTTTTGCTGTACATCTGTTAACACTCATCCCCATTATTAAAAATTCAGTTTCTACTTGGCTGGCATAAAAAATATGAAAATATTTGATGTGAAATACCATTTACACAACTGATCTTCAAATAATTAACTATTTTCCAAGCAACAGAAAAAATAATCTCTGTGAAAACACACTGCAGCTTTGCCGTATCACCAAGTGTTGTGAATGTCTCCAAAGTGAGGGGTCTAGCAAACGAAAAGGACAAAGATTGAGGACTAAGTCTAGCTGAAAGATGAGATACAGACACCTGACTTTAGAAACAGCCTTATAACTGCCAGCTGTATAATGAGTAAATATCAGGTGAACATCAACTCGCTGACAGCTATTGAGAGAAAAACAGTTGTGTCGAAACAAACGGGTACTGCAGAACTGACTGTGGTGGGCTGCTCTTCTCAGTAAGTTGCGCTGGCTGGATTCAGCTTTTCTGCAATTTACCAGGTCTCTTCAGAAAGACGGTCTGCTTCTTTGCTAGAAGTAACCTACCGAAGAGTTGCCTGAAAGTGAGGTTGGTTTGCAGATCTGATTTGCTTATCTTAGACCTGTTTGGCATAATTGCATATGTGAGAGTAATCAATAGATGCCTGCAACAGTGCTGCATCTATCTGAATGGAGCAAAAGGGAAGAACCTTCATTAAGCAAGTGAGGTACTTTCATAAGTAAGTAAGTCAAGAATTCTCTATCCTTGGAGTCAATGCTCTTATATCTGGATGAAGGTTGAGCATTGAATAAATAAGCCGCACTATGTGCAAGCCACACATACATGAAAAAAGAGCACCTGATGGCTGAGGGACACATTCAGCTCAAGTATTTTTTTAATGTGAAAAACAGACTAAGATACAGAATGCTGCCTCTAGCTTAGCTTCTAATGTTCTTCATGAAACATCATTCTTTTTAAAATATTCCATGGAAATTTGTTACTGGAATGCAGCCTTCTATACTGATACATCAACTCTACTTCTGGAAGGTCACTCATGTATCACACTCTTAATCTTGTTAGCACATGTAACCAAGTAAAGGTAAGAAAAATGCATTTTCTGAAAATGATCATTATCTTCAACTCCAGGACCACAGAAAGGCCCAAAGTACAGTGCTCTTTCCTTTCCTTATGGCTGCAGTATCATTTTCTTGGGAACTACTCATCCTTCTCGCTCCTTGTAAAGTCATTTAACACCTGAAAATGCCACAAGATTAAAGTTTTTTACCATTATTTTTCCATGTTGACGTGAAAATGCCATTTCCTTTAACATTCTACATGTTGCAAAGAAAGAAGAAAGATTTCAAGGCCTGGTTCAGTATAGAGTATCAGTATTCACATGCACATTTCTGGCAGAATTTGCTGCAAAATTATGGGTTGGTTTAATGCTATGGAATAGAAAAATGGCAGCTGCTGCTGCTACAATAAAGGGTAGCAAAAATTCCAGCTGTGGATATGCAATCCCTCTTTCAGTGTAATACAAGAAGTGATATTTCCTATGACTAAATGCAATGAGCAACTTTGGCTTGTTTCTCTCTAATCTCGTGTTTTGAGCTACTTAACTTTCTTCAGGATTGAAAAAAACAGATGCTCAATGCACCACTCCTACAAACAAAAGTACTCATGGAATAATTAATGAAAGCTGTGTAATTTCTTTTTTCTATTTGTGAATCAACCCGTAATTTCAATCTCTTCTGATTTCTGTATAAACATTTATTTTTAGCTTCAGAGATGAAAAGCTGACTGGCTTGGAAAAGAGACATTCAAAAGAAATAAGGCATAGGAAAATTTAATAGCTATTAGATATAAGCATAAAAATGCCATCTGTATATAAACTCCAAGCAGCATATAAGAAGAAAAAAAAAAAATGCAGCTGACATGTTTAAATGTCTGTATTTCACTGGTAAATTAGCTACTGTAGGAATTTTCTAGTACTAGTAGTAAAAGATATGACACTGTCTCGTAGTGGAGCTGATAGATGGTGAAAGAAACATAACACTGTCCTGTTCCCTTAGATTTGCAAAGGCAGAATTTAATAACAGAATGCCTTGTTGCATTATGTTACAGAACTTAACAGTTCTGTCAAATAGTTGCACTGAGAGCTGCAACTTAAAATTTGGGCCATCCTGAAGCTTCTTTGGACCTCCTTCTTCAAAGTTTTTTATGCCATATGTGGAAAAAGAGTAAATTACATCATCACAGCAAGCCACAACAGGTGGCAGGTCTCACGTTCCTGCTGTACTCATCTCCACTTTGGCAGAACTAGAAGGGTGACTGTCTGGCACAATATTGTGACAAGGTGTGTGGCTATTGGGTCCAAAGAGGAGAAGGATCACAATTACTTTTCTGCCCACAGAATACCTTTGCTGCTGTATCACCAAAAATTACAGTCCATGTGTTACCAGCTAATTATTTTTCTGGTTGAATGGATACATGTGGATATTATGCTGTAAGAGAAATTTGTCAGCAGCTGAAGCACTGTCAGATGACGATTTTCAATGCTTTTCCTTCTACTGAAAGTGCTACCTCTGTCTCACCGATATTTTCATTCTCTGGTTTGCCTCCTGGGACATTTCCTTAGCTATTCCTTTTTGGGGCACATTTGTTCCTTGATGAAGCATACAGCTGTGTACCATCTTATGGCTAAACTGAGGAAAACAGGATTGCTCATTAGTTCCAGCAGCCCAGACTTCATCCTGGCTCTCAGGTGAAACTGAGAGTGATCATCCCAAAGTCCAGAGGGTTTGGGATCCAAACTAACCAGTATACTCAAAAAACTAGCACATGTGGTGCCCATCTGTCTTGCGGTGGAGTTCCTGCAAGAAGGGCTTAGTGGCCAAGGATGCACTGGTCTTCCAGGAAAGCATCAGGATGTGAGTGGGACGATATGGCCAATTGGCTGTTACCCCTTCACAGTCATTTCTCTCATGTCTTACTATCTGGTGTCTCCATGCTGCTTCAGTTGTCTCCTGTAGTAAAGATGGGAAGCTTTAATTGCCTCACGTCTTGAGACTTGTCACCAGCAGAACAAAACACCCTGAGGCACCCCAGCACCAGCTTCCAAATTTTCTTCTCAAGAAGTTTTGTTGCGTTACAGGACAGCCATGTGAAGAGCTGCACTGCTCTTTTTAAAGACCATCCATGAAGAGATACTGACTGGTGCAAAAAGAGGGGGAAAGCTTGTTTGAAGATGAAGTCATAGCAGGCCATGAGCTCTCCTGCAGTGAAGTTTTATAGCTTCTTTACATCATCTTAAACCCACAAAAAGCCCACTTCAGGATGAAAGAGCGAACATCACCCATACTGCATTACTTCTACAATAGTCTGTAATAATGATGTTATTAGAGAAAAAGACAGGACTGCATCAGCCCCCTTAATTTTGAAAGCTGGTGTATATGGACCACCACCAAAATGTTGGCAACTAGATGTTAGTAAGGCTTCATCCAAAAAAAGTCTCACAGTCTCTTCCTCAAAGCTTGATAAAGAGCCACAGCTCAAAATCAACAAATGGAAAAGACTCCAAGGAGGCACTTATTTACTAGGCATTGGGACAAAAACCTGAGGAGGTTTATTGTGCAGAGCTCATGTACACATACACTTACAGAGCTTCAGACTACAGCTTGCATAGAGGGACAGAGGTATGAAATACCTGATGCCAGTACTCTGGCACTTCACTTCCTTCACTTCAGATACATCCTCAAATAATATAAAAACAGACTTGCATTACTTTCTGACACAACCAAGGTTCTTCAGTTTTGATCTACATACAACTACATTAATAATAGATTAAGGGCTGCTATCAAAGCATGATCACATGCTCCAGAAGGAAGAAACTACAAAGTACAGCTGTCAAATCACTCTCACTAACTAAAGCAAGGGCAAACTACCTGCATCTAAACTCCTAGGACATTTGGGGGTCTATTCAACCTCTCTTTAACTTTTCATTCCTGACTTGAATGCACATGACACAAACTAGCATTCTCCTTCTTACTGACCTTAGATAGATAAGGAAAGCACAGACTTTTTTCTGTAAAGATGACAGTATCATCATAGGACATAATTCAACAAATCAAGAGCCTGCAGAGAGCAGGAGAAACTGTGACACTAGTATTTTGTTAGTTGATACTGAAGAAATAGCATGTGACAGGTTTACTTAGTATCTCAATTCAGTTTCTCAAGGATTTCTCAATACTGAGAGGATGATATCACTTCAAAATGCAAAAACTCTAAGTAACCATTTACCTCCTTCTTGTTTCCTTGCTAACTACGCCGCTGTCTTAAATATGCAAACTAGTCTGTTTAGCCTGATTTTAAAAATAGCTGCTTTTATTTACTTTCTGATAAGCATCCAACAGCAAAACAAGCAACAAAAAAAGATAGTCCTTCACTGTCTTCCCTTCTGCCAGAGTGCACTGTGAAGTCTGCAATGTGGACATTTCTCAACACTAAAGAGAAACCAAGCACACAGAACTTAGTAAAATTACAACAAATGGCTAAAATACACATAGAAATCCCCTTTTTGTCACAGACACGATCTGCATGAATATTTACATAGAATCATAGAATTGTGAATGCTGGGAAAGACCTTTAAGATCATCAACTCCAATGGTAAAATCCTTGATGACAGGTACTCTGGAGGGCAGTGAGATATGGGAAGATGAAGACAGACCAACTTAGCTCTGAACTTCTGGTGACTAATCAGCAATCATGAACCAGGACAATGACCTTTCCTGCTGATTTTTGTTCCTGGTTAGCCACTCCAATATATACACTTTTCTTGGCTCTCAGATAATGTAAGATAGAAAAATTTTTCATTCAAAGGAAATTCACAAGCACCAAAATAACATCAAGTGACTCCTCATAGTGTATTACAACTTCTTGGACTACTGCAATTTCTCACCCATATTAAAAATTTTTGAGAAAGAGAACTGATTTGAGTTTAAAAGTCTAGATTCTCCATGAGCAGACAAATACAAGAGATATATTGTGAAAATCCTACACTATAAATTAAGCCTAGATTTTCACTAGACTCTGGCAGGACACAGCAGAAAAAACCCCTATTCTCCCAAGAAGGTCTACAAAATGAAAACAAACCCAACATTAAAAAGGGAGAAACACGTGACCAAAATGTTAACCTGTTGTCACTATTTTTAACCCACTCGGCAATAATGTAGTGATAGGAAACACAAGAGATTAAATTACGTGGAAAAGGGCACTTCTCAGATGAAAGTGCTTCCTGTTTACAACAGAAGAAGAAAATAGTGACAAACCTGATAGAATATTAATGGGATAAGCACTAGGACCAGCGTAGGCATTTCTTGTGTTACTAAAAACCAGTGTGAGTCACAAATAAAAGGAAAGTAAGTTTTAGTATTTGGATCCTGTATTAAGGATGTGCATTCCTCTGTAAATAATCAGAATGGCAGTTATATGCAGAGTTCGTAGCTGAAAGTGAAAGATGTGATTAAACAAGAGTAGCATATCTTGAAGTGCTCGTAGTGGACAGTAACCTTTCATTTATCATTGAGGTTAATTTCCATTTCTGAGGGTCACTGACTTAATCATATTCTCTTGAGTTAATGTTGATCTTCTTTAATCATAGCACAAAAACATTTAAGTAATGCCTGTCTGAATGGAGCTAATTTAATCATATGACCTTTTCCATCTTATTTTCACCCTGTGGCTATATGACTTCTTCTAACCAGACAGCAAATTATTGGACTGTAAGTGGCATAGTAGGCTTAGCTAATTTATTCGTGCACTTCTGAAAATTATGAGATGCTAAATTATTGCATTATGCTGTTTTACTGCTTCCATACCTTTATCAAAGGAAACCTACTATTGCAGTATCTGGCTTTACACAACGATCGTTTCTTTTGTCAAAAGAGTAATCCAAGTGCAAAACAGTTCAAGCAGTAAAGCTTGGATGCTGATTATTCCTACTGTGGGAAAGGCAGCTCTGCAGCCACTGAAGTGTCAAAGCAGCTAGTGTCAGAGAAAACACTTTACACCTCCCCTGGTGCTTTTGCAAGGGCTACTCCTAAGAGAACACGTGTTTCTGCAAGTGTATGTTGGTAATCCTGACTGAGCTGGTGATGTCTCCATCACTGATTTTCAGGTACTAATATTCCAGCAACATATATATTCAGGCAGTGCTGGCTCTCTGTTGAGAATCACAAAGACCAAACCTTCTCAAATCCAAGTGATGGTAAAGGAAGCATGAAGTACTCTGCCTCTCTGACTATCAGACCTCTGATGGCTCTGATACCACTGCTTTGCAGCAGTTAATAGCAATCAAAATGTAATTAATGTGGAGAATATGGCACCCAAAGGATTAAGAACTTTCATCAGCACTGGTGGCAGAAACCAGACTTCTTGATTCCCATGCTCTTTCCACACCCTATTTGGAAGCTTTTTTTAAAAAATCCATTGGGCTTAGATTTTTATGTCAGGAAGAAGCTTACTGGAAAGAAGTGAACAACAGGATTTCTGAAAGGATAACTTCAAACAATTGCAAAACTATAGACCATATTGGTCTGAAAGTTTCTGCCGAAGTAATAAAATTACAAAACCTCTGGAAATTGTTGGGAAATTGCAGGGCTACAAAGACAGACTTCCACTAAAGAGCCAAGTTTTTTATCTGCCACCACAGCTCCATCACTCTTCTGTTCATTTCTCTTGTATGGAATGCCAGCAGTTATGGCACTATCTAGAAATCATCAAAAATTGCTTTAATCAGCTATTATTTAGATCTGAGACATGACAATAATGTTCATGGTGACTTTATTGCCCTACCAGAACTTTATCTCTCTTTGTATTTGATAAAAAAATGTACAACTGGGCCATGGATAATTCTCAGAAGTCAGCATGTAGGACAAAAGAAATGTCTTTTATGAAATCAAATCTACATTCTACCCATGTATGCCGAGCAGCATCACATTATTTATATGAAACACAGTAAACCAGCTAATTTATTACAAAACACAAGACAGTGATTTATTAGTCCTTTGTCACGCTGTGAGAAAATCTGGAGTCTCTCGAATTTTAGTCTCATATAGTTAGGTTTTGCAACACCCTAGCAATTCTGTCCAGTTGAATGTCGCACCTGACTCCATGCAGAACACAACCCTCTAATCATCAGGCACAGAGAAGATGGATCCCTATTCTGTAACCTTTAATTAGTACTTAGCTACATTACGCATGCCGAGGGCAAGATTAGCCATAAATGCTTCCAGGGGCACTGTACACTTACTAGTAACCTCTGCACGTAGAAAGTATGTATTTCACTCAGAACCAGCAAGTGGAAAAATACGCAGCAGAGAGGGTTGGACAGCATATAATTAAACTCGCTTTGCATATTAGGTGAGCGACTAAAGTAGAAGCCATTACTCTCTGTCTTGCAAAGCACCTCCCAAGGTTGCTGCAGCAGAACCAGAGAGCTTTGCAACACCGGGTACAGGCTGCATGCGACCGGTGAAAAACAGGCTTTGTGTTCTGGCAGGGCTGACACATCCAAATACATCCAAATACAGGACCAGATTCTGCATGGTGCTGAAGTCAATGGGAACTGAGGGTATTCAGCACTTAAAGAAATTCACACAGCAGGCTATCAGAACAGGCCTTGTTTTAGCTATTTTAGGCAATCAAATGTAAGTGGTTATGCTGAGTTTGTTTTACTCATTTGATGTTGGCTTTATCATTCCAGGATTTTAATGCAGTGAAGCTTTCCACTGTCTAGTCAAATTACCAGATGTAACATACGGTATTTTCTTTAAGGATATGATTTTAGGGAGCATGCTGGTTTCATTACATTATACAGTGGGGGAAAAATATATTTATAATCTTAAAAATCTCATCTAATACAAAGCAATCACACTCCAAACAACTAAAGCAGAATGTTCTACTGAATCTTTCAGTGTTTTTTTCACGCGTATGTCAGCATGTAAATCTGAATACATCATCATGGACTCACTCTAACTCAAGCTATGAACGTTTTTGGTGAACAATACTTTCTACTTCTAGACTCCATGTCACTGAAATGTCAACTAATAGTGATGCTTATAAATTAATTTATTTCAGGTACTCTGTAACAACCATAATCAGTCATAAATCCTTTTGCCCTATTTGCATTTACTGAATTTGCCTTAATTATACTGTTGCCTAATTATGAAGCTCAGTCTGGAGGGGAACTCGCAAGAAGCAATGATGCAGAAAGCAGAGGACAGTTTATTCCACTTCATGGATTTACAACTTTCTGCTACCGCAAACCACTTGGAACAGACTCTATTTGTGAGGTCATTAACATGTAAACAGTGTCACACCGAAGACGCATAGCAATGACCTACCATGCTAATGAAAAGTGATATTGAGTTTGCTAATTCAGATAAGGGTACACAGATTGCCTTTTCTCTAATGTGCAAGGGCCTGTCACAGAAATAAATGCATGGTCCTTGTTGCAATTAATTTGATTCTTGTTCTTTTAAAGCTTTACTTGTAGATTTAATTAAAGCTTTCATGCAGCACACAATTTCAGGAAGTATCTATGTTTAATGGCTTTTTCTCCTAAATTAAAGAAACGAGTGAAGGTTAAGATTCAAAGAAGAACAAGAGAGCATAAAACGAAAAGCTGTGCTTAATACAGTAAGCATTACCTTGTTTTTACATAAGTAAATACATAGTATTTATATACATTTCTTAAAACTAGTGTTATATTGTGGCTTTCATGGAGAAATAATTTTCAATTGCTTAAGATAATTTTTTCATTTTTGAATATAAAATACTGCATGCTATTTCTCAACCCAGAGGTGAATATTTTAAAAGCCTAAATTGGTTTTTAGATAAGAAAAAATAAACAAATAAAAACAGTGTTTTCTCAGGAAACTAAAGAAACAACCCCCAATGCAGAAAATTCTCATGCAGACATGTAAGTCAGTATTTCCTTAATTTTACTCTGTTAAATGCTCCCACAGAGTCATTCTATCTAAGCAATAACCCTCTATAAATATCAAGAATAAAAATAATTACAAAAAAAAGTTGCACAGTAATAGAAGGATATTCTGATGTTCTGAGACATGCCTCTCCTTCCCTGTTCTGAGGAGAGAGATGTCAGGACTTTTGTAAAGTCTTTGACAAAATCCCACACAACATCCTTATTTCCAAATTGGAAAGACATGTACTTGATGGTGGACTATTTTGTGGATAAGGAATTGGCTGGATGGATGCAGCCAGAGAGTTGTGGTCAATGGCTCTATGTCCAGGTGGAGGCAGGTAACGAGTGGTGTCCCTCAGGGCTCTGTCCTGGGACAGGTGCTCTTCAGTATCTTCATCAGTGACACACCGAGTGGGATCAAGTGCACCCTCAGCAAGTTTGCAGCTGGACCAAGAGCCCCTAAGCAATGCAGTTGGCACAAGAGAAGGATGGGATGACATCCAGAGGCAGGCAGTGAAAGGACAAGGGGTAATGGCTTTAAACCAGAAGAGAGATTCAGATTAGATGACAGAAAGAAATTCTTTGCTGTGAGGGTGGTGAGACTCTGGCACAGGTTGCCAAGAGAAACTGTGGATGCCCCATCCCTGGAATTGTTGAAGGCCTGGTTGGATAGAGCTTTGAGTAACCTAATCCAGTGAATGGCATCCCTGCCCAAGGCAGGGGGGTTGGAAATATGAAATCTCTAAGGTCCCTTCCCACCCAAACCATTCCGTGATTCTATGACATGGAGAAAGAGCAAATGAGTAGGCAGCCTGCATTAAGTATCAAGAGACAAAGCAGCACACAGAGAATGAAAAAAATGCAATCTTAAAGAAATATTTTTCAGGGCATGACAGACATTATAGTATCTGGGGCAGGGGAACCGGGGATAAAGAATAGGAGAAGTAAAAGGAGGAGCAGAGGAAGAAGAGAAACAGATGAAAAAGTAAACGGCCAGGAGAACAAGGAGGCAGGCCTACGAGCTGGGCACATACGTTAGTGTTGAAAAACTAGTTGGAAGGAAGACGACAACAGTAGGATCTAAGGAGTACATTAGGTAAAACACTTTTTGGACAGATGACTGGACAAGACACTTCCATGAATGCTCAGTACTACTACCTCAAAATAGTTTATGGTGCTTTGGATTCCAGCAAAAGGCAGTTGAAATTGCATTTACCTATTAATAAAAAACAATATGCTCCCTGGTCTTGCTGGGAGCATGTATTAGGACTCAACATGCAGCCAATGAACTCTGTTCTCTATTTAATTTATATTTTTAGAACATAAGAGTAGGTAATCCCTTTGGTTTACTAACACTCTGACGTGTTTCTCTTCTTTTGTCAAATTATCTTATATAATTTTAATCATATTAAAGTGCAGACATGACTCCTCCCTACTACCTTACTTTCAGGTGAGCAGAAAGGAAAGTCCTTCTGCCAGTAACACCTGGATGTTATAGCTAAGGAACAGGGCTGTAGTCTATCACATATCATGAACACGACAATCTAACCTGAAAAATGTCAGTAAATACAAAGCATTCAGTATTTCATCTGCTTTTCAAAATACACTGTAAGCTGGAACTTAGTTGATCTGAAGTGACCTTTCCACTGACAATTTCCAAATAAGACCATAAATGGCAAAATACATGCCATTATACCTAAGACATAAGTAAAAACTATGTAGCTGCAGCAAGTATTGTAAATTGCATTATTATACTCAGTAAGAACATGTTGGTGAAATCCATACAGGAAGATTTTATTTTTGGCTACTGATGTCACCACACAGGAGGAAGGAACGCTATCACTTTGAAATAGGAGGTGCAGAGTGGCGTAACTGCTCTGAAACAGCTGATTCTCTCATTCCTATTTAACTGTGAAATGCACAGGTTGGCAAATGTTTGCCTTTGCCTTTTCTTCAGACAAGACACATGCCTCTGGTAGCTCCAACTTTTGTCTTCGTGATCAGAGGAATCAGGGATTAGGAATAAAGGAGAGAAGCTACCTCCCTCTGCAGGTAAGCTGAGTATAATCGAGACACCCCCAGACATTTGGTTCAATATCTCACCAAGGGATCTCAGTTCAAATGAAGAAGCAGCCCTGAGCTTCAGCCACTAAAAAGAAAAATAAAAGTGCGTCTTTATGTTCACCAGCTCAGTACTCACAGGAGCAGATATTTCACAGCACAAGCCCTACAAAACTCTGCTCTGCTCAAACTACTGCTTCTTTTTATTTGGAACACTGTGTCTGGTTGGCACAGGAACTGACAGAATTATGCAAGACTTTCCTGACAGTCCTACAGATTTCTCTCTGTAGCCTACACTAAATGTTACAGTCTAATAATAATAATAGCAATAATAACAAATCCTTTCTTGCACATTTGTAAATGAAATGAAGTCATAATTCTAATATATTATGATAAGTCTCATAAAAGATATATTCTTTTGCAACAGGGTGTCTGGGGCTGAAGAAATGCTAGGCAGGCTTTGCTAGATATGCAAGCACACAGCACAGTCCATTCCTCTGGTTCCTTGCTTGATTAGATTTTGTGATGTTCATTTTCAAAGCTGATGCAATCTTCCCAGCTACACTTTGCAAGTGCAATACTGCCCTGAAATCAGGAAGGATCATGGTCAGACAGAATCCTTGCACAGACTCTCAAATGAAACCAGAGGGTAAGAGTCATCATGAAGAGAAGAAGAAAGCACCTGAGATGTGGTTCCTTATCCTCTCATGCCAGAAACAGGTAATCAGTGCAGGAAATCAATGACCAAAAAAAATGACAGAAAGAAAATTTGGAAATGAATGATGATTTTGGTCATCCAGATATTACAGAAAGCAAACGGCCACTCTTCCTCCCTTCAGGGATCTGTCAGTCTACACTTTAAGGGAGCTCAAGGTGTACTGTAGGTGAGAAAGGGAATGTAAAGGAAAAGTAGGAAAAGAAGCCAAGATTAGAACATTCTCCTTGTGAAATTAACAGTCAACAGTGATAGATGCTACCTTGAGGTATCATCATTAACCTGGCCATAAGCCCTGCAGATAGGCTCAAGAAATATATTTCAGGTGAAGCATCTCTCAGGGGATTTCAGATAAAAGGTGCAACAAAAAAAAATGTCACTCAGTAGAAGCTATCCCAATACTAATGACTACAACACCTCAGCGCCCTGTGCTGGCATCACTCAACAGACACCAACATCTTGTTACAGTTGTTCTTATCTGTTATCACAGAGGAGAATAAGCCTGTGGCTTACTGGTGCTACGAAGTCTTAGGCTTAGATTCACTGTGTGATTTCTTCTACCCATTTTTCTTTAAGCATTTTTCTGCTGCTTGTGCTCCTTGAGACCAGGAGAAATACAATGCATCCTTCACCTTATTCCCTGTAGTCCCATCTTTCGCAGGCATATTCTGTCAATCAGTTCAATATTTCATAATGCCATTTTGAAAACTAACATCCAATCTTTTAGGAAAAATACAGGCCTTTACCAACATAAATTATGAAGTGAGTTTAGGTCTTAATATGCAGCATAATTTCTCTACTTTCTGTTAACACATTTATGATCACATAAAGTGTAATGGCAGGTTTCGCTTCTAGAGAAACTAGGTTTCCAACACCATTATCCCTTGTACAATAAATACTAATACTAAAATATGAAACTCACCTTCCTATTTGGATATTTAAAATGGAAGTATTTAAAGTCAGTTTTGAGCTATCTGTATATACAGAAATGCATTTTCAGAGTAAAAACCACATAAATAGCACCTTTTTTCCTGAGGGAAAAGTTTTAAACAAAGTGAATGAAAATGATTCACCTTATACCGTCTTTGAAAGTATAACTCAACAATGATGGTTGATAATGGCAAAATCTCAGTGTCTAGAATGACTGCTGTTGACAGCAGGCATGATAGATTTGGGAATCAAATTTTTAAGAAAGCTAAAACCTAATGTCAACAGGCTAATTGAAGAATTTGTTCAATAAAGTTTTATAGAGAAGACAGTCCACCCTGGTACCAGTACCTGAACAAGAGTCACATGGGATGGTGAAACAAATATCAAATACAATGGTAACTTCTTAAATACACACACCCGTCACTATGATTTCTTTCTCTCCCAAGTATATGTATCATGTCTCAGTGTAAAGACAGGCTTTCAGGCTTATCCTACAAGAGTATATGGATTCCACAATTTCTAAAAGCAATCTCAGTATTCAATTCAGATCCCATATATTAGTTTAGAAAACAACACAAAGCTTTTAATAGCATGGAAAGAACAAAGACGTCTCTAGGTTGAGCAAGTATTTATTTTTTCTACAGTTACATTGTTTCCCACAGTAAATGTCTGATACCTTCACCAAATGAGCAGTGTCCCCTCAGAGGACAAAAAAATCTTCAAACCCCAGCTCATCTTCAAATTTATTGCTTGACACTAATGGAGCACAGACAGTAATTTGTGCTGTGGTTTAGGAATGGCATTCTCCCATTTAGTGTTCTCACTGAAACCACTCCAAATCAAGAGACACTTGCTCACTCCCACCTCCCCCTCTCTCTCCCCCTGTGGCAGGCAGTCGAGGAGAACTGGAGGCACAAAAGGTAAAGGTTGAGATAAGAACAATTTACTGGAAACAGCAATGAGATGAGAAAATGAGCAGTAACAGCAACAATACTAATGACAGAGGGTACAAGGAAGAGGCAACACAGACATCCCCCCGACAACACCGGCCACTCCCTCTGCCAGGCTACTCCACCCCAAGCGGCCCTTTCCCCGTCCCTGGAAAATGATGTGAGGCAGTACAGAATAACCTCCAAGTCCTGGCCATGCCTCCTCCTGGCGACTGCAGAAATTAACCCCGTCCTGGCCCGAACCAGGACAGACCGTGTGACCAGCAATCAATCTCTTCTGACACTTCACCTCACTCTCTCTGCAGGGACTTGTTTTGAAAAACCCAAGCTTGCAGCGCCATCCAGATTATGGGTTCTAACTCAACACATCTGGGATAATTTGGCAAGTCTGGGTAACTTCAGAAATGACCACGGGCTTCTGACACAGGTATGGAAAAAGTAACCTGGAGTGAGCATCTAAACAAGCCCAGAAAAGATAAACTAAGCAGAGCTACTCCTCCACATGAATGATCTGATCTCTGCTGCACTTGAAGGAAGCTATTTCGTACAGTCAGATCACTGTCCTGGGGGACTCCCACACTTCAGAAAGAGCTAGCAAAATTAAAATAAAAAAATTACTTACTGCTGATCAGGCTGTTAAGGATTATTTACAATTTTTTTTTACAGTGAAATGGTAATGTAAGCCTTGGCTATAAAGCAATATGATCAGATCCAAAAGAATCAGAAAATACAAGGAATCAGGATAGGAAATTATGACTACAGATAGATTTTTAAAAATTATGCTGTGTATTTTAATTGAAAATAAAATCCCAATTCTGACCCTGCTTGGTATCTCTGAATAAAAGCTAGATATTGCACATCTGTACACAAAGCATACAGCACATAGCAGAAAAATGTGTTTTTTAGCAACGGTGACTTAGTAGAACACCCTTCTTGCCTTATTTTAGGCACTAAATATTATCCAAAGATTTCAGTATGTTGGCACTGTAGACTTTGAAACATGCAACAAAACTCCTGGAATATCCCCAAATCATTTAAGTCTGGCTTACAAGACAATTACAGAAATCCACAGTTATTTTCAGTTATGTGATTTTATGATACCAACCTACATAACTCTGCATATTTAAAGATGCAGAAGAGATCACAGGTGGAGTCTAACAGATCAAACAGTTCAAACAATTTTGTGTTTTTCTGTTCAATACTCCACATTTTCTGTTCAATACTCTCCATCTACAAGATGCAAACATGATCCTGTTCCAGTTCCAGGGGCAGCTGCAGTTGAGAAAACAGGACTGTTTCTAACATCTCGCACTATTTTTGAATTACTACAGAAGTTTTAAATGTGAAGACTGCATATTCTCTAGAATTATCCAGAAATCACTGTTAGGAGCTTTGACACCACTGATTTTTTTGAAACGTTATTACTTTAATTATTTGGGTAATTTTGCAAATCTACTAACCTTGTGCTTTCTGCCCTAAGTACTAGGTCAATGGCAATGGGACCGGGCAAACGAGCTAGAAATTCTCTGTACAGAGATCCAGAAGCCAACACTGAGTATCTGCTTGAAGCAAGAGAACTAAACTGAGAGCAGGCTCCCAGGCTCGTGAGCTCGAGTTAGATACACAAGAAAAGAATACTTCAGCTGGGCCCCAAACTATCAAATTCTTGTGAAAAGTAGGGTATGTTTTCGTGCACATTTATATGAAAGAGCTCAATGTTTGTGGAATGGGTTTTCTTGCAGGATGCATTTTGTTCCCTGTGTCATACACCAAGTACGAGGCAATAGGCTTCTAATCCTGTACAGTCCCTTACAGTAATATTTCAATATAGTATTAGGCTTCGGGATCGAGATTTCCATACAGACGATGCACCTGTGATGACTTCTGTTGTAGGGCACCTAACCAGATGATTAGTGCTGGGACAGACAATAGCAGATTACATGCTATTAAGATCTTAACCTGATTAGCATTGCGTAAGAATATTGGGTAATAACTGTCTCCTATTTCCCTACTTCACCTTTCACAAGCTGAAATGACTTGTGAAAAGACACAAAAATATAATAACATTATGCACCTAACTGCTGCGCAGCGCTGTTGTTGCATAAGTACTTAATTTTAATAATAATCATAACATATCATTTTGATATCAAGCTCAAGCTGAGGAACAGCATCAAAAGCTGCCTTCACAACTTTGCATTTTAATTTGGTGTACATCCTACTCACAGCAATATAATGAAATCTTTTATAGAAAGGAACTTATAAAAACTACAGTCTGTAACTATATGCCCAAGAATCTGGGGTAAATTGAATTGCCAAACTATCAGGCAACAGTGTCTGGAGTAAATTCCGATGGTCCAAGCACTCAATTTGTTTTTCAGATGCTTGACTTTTCATGAAATGTAGTTGTTAGCTCCTGACTAATGACTAATGAGCTCCAAGGGCAGAATCTTTATAAAACTTAAAATCTCAAATACAAAAGGCCAATGGTCAGCACAGTGGCTCTTGCTGTCGCCTCAGCAACAGGCCTGCCTAGTCCATTTAACCATAATTACACAACAAAATACTAATGTACTGTTCCTTCTTCAGCCCATGGCGCAGGGGTTTTGCCCATCAGAAAATGTGTCAGGAGCAAGCAGTCGTGCCAGTGCTGCCTGCCATGCTGAGAACGCCACTCATTGCCAGTGTAACTAGTGACACCATCTCCCTTCTTCTATTTTCCCACCTGGAATCAACCGCCAAGTCAAAAGACCTGCTGCAGAGTTAATGAGCACTATTAAATTTGCTCTAATCTTGAGAACAAAAGAACTTATAGAGGACTAACTGTGTCCAGACAAAAAAAAAAAAAAAAAAAAAAAATCTGCTGCCTGACTGGAGTGAAAGGTAAAAAATGCACTGGTTGTCAGGAATGCAAGAGTGGGAGGAAAGATTGGCAGAGGCACTTAAGCCCATTAAAAAGAATTCTCAATAGCAGTACTCAACTCTTTTTTCCGTAATATCTATTGACTGGCTAACTAGTAAACACAAGATAAAATAGAAATAATTCTCTGCCAAATGTGCACAGCTGTAGGTCCACCTCTGATGATTCATCAGCAGCTCTAGGCATCTGCCAATTTTTTCTTTTTTAATTTTAATTTAGGATGGATCGAGAAGTGGCAGAGATTGCAGTCTGCTAGGGAAAAGGAGCCCACAGCACACAAGGAGAGCAGCACACAAGACAATAGTAACTATTTCAGTGCATAGATGCTCACTTGGATGTTACAGCTTGCATTTACAATGACTAATCAGTAAATTTGAATACGATACTCAGTATAGAAGTGGTAAATTAGCAATGGCAGAGTACTTGAAATTATGTTTCTCAAAATATAGAACATTTTATAATCCATACCAACTTCCTCAGCTAAAAATAAAACTGTAATGAATCCTGCATTCATCTAAGATTTCCACCAATTTCAGTGAAATTGTGTGATACGTAAACAGGTGGAGAATTTGGTCCAAAATATTTCCTCCTACTGATAGCCAATTTTGACTGCACTTTTCAGGGCTCTTACTTCCCTTCTTTTGCCAAAAGGGGAAAAAAACACTGCAAGGTCAAAATCCCAGCGTTTCTTTTGGAAGAGTTAATCAACCCAAGCCACAAAGTTACTGAATTTGTACTACACCAACAAAAAGATCTTTTCTTGAAGCCACTAGGAGAGGATTTCAAATAATCCTGAGATGCCCTATTCCATCCACTACTAACAGTCTCTGTGATTGCAAAACTAGGGACAAAACCTGTTTGTAAAACTTAAAGAAACCATTTCAATTCATGCATTTTCCTTTGTCAGTGGAAAAAAAAAATAGAATCAAATTTCTTTGAATAATGAAACAGTGTTTCATTTAAGTTTCCATTTGTTTCCATTTTTTGACTTAGCCTTGAGACATGAATCATATTAAAAATTAATTTAAATATATTTACTTATTATGGCAAGAACATACTACATGGCTTACTGTATTATATTCTTTTGACATTTTAAAGAACTACATTTAAATGGTCCCAAACAGAATTTTCTTTTTTTAAGGCCTATTTCATGGAAAATATGTCTTTTCATCTCAGGAACAGAAACAAATTTTGGAATACTCTGTCTGTGGAAGAGCTAATTTTTTCTGACCTCCACATTAATATGCTGCTGTAAACAACAGTTAAAAAAACTGCACTACACATAAAGTGTCAAATAAGGTAATATGAATTACCAACCACATGAGCAGTTTCAATAGTCTTAGAGAATTTCAGCTATGAGGTTTAAGTTTTAGCTGCTTTAATTCATTTGAAGAATGGTTCTGCTTACCAAGTTTTCAAGACAGAAAACAGTTAATAATTTTTCCATAAATTCTATAAATCAATGTTTGATGCTTTTTTGAAATATAAACTGAAAAAATATGTATTTAAAAGGTTTGAAGAGCAACTAGAAGGAAAATGAGAAACTTTATATTGCTTTTAAATAAAAACATTACTGAAACGTGTTCCTTTCAAGAGCATGCCACCACCAGATGTACTTAAAAACTGGTACTAAAATTTGTCTTATGCAAGTCACACCCTACTTCTGTAACTATGTAAAAATATCTCATAGGTTCCCATAACTTTTAAATCTGAGGTTTAAAGAAAACGGATAACTATTGGACAGCTGATTTTTGCTGCTGGCCCACAGGATTATACAAGATTAAATGCATTTCATTTTGCAACTAAGCAAGACCCCTGGTATTTTGCTAATCTATTATGTACTCCTTGTACCTGGAAAGCAAGTAAAAGCGAATCGCCTCAGAAAGGGATTTGCTAAATTCACAGAGGAACCCTTTTCATTCATCATGTGCTGACAACAGGGAACGAAGCGAGGCTTTGGGTAAATAAAGAAGCCTATAATGGTATTACTAAGGACTGTATCAAACCAAAAAAATTGTTACTTACTGAAAGTTATGCTTCCTCCTGCCCTCATTTTTTAGTGCTCTCTCCTTTGAAATTCACTCCAGAAATGGTAACTCATGATGTTTATGCATGATCATTATTCATGAAAAAGTAGTAATATGTACACAGCAACAAATGGAAATGCTTGTACATGTCTAACCAAGGCTATAACTTCAACAGAACAAACGAGAAAGAAACTGCAAAATAAATCCTAAAAATAGTTATTTAGGCATGAAAGTTTCTCATTGACATGGTAGTGATATTTATAGCTACTACTTCTCAATTAAGAAAATTCTTTACATAATGTTATTCAAAGGACTCTAATGCACAGTATGAGACAAAAGAAACTCTTACAAAGCTAAATATTTAATTACATTATTGACCATGTTGTCTTTATCCTGGTAAAACTTTTACAAAGTATGTTTTTATAAAGGACCTTTCAATATTAGCATTCACTACTTAGGCATGGAACAACATGGCAGAAAATGTGTCTCTGATGACAAAGAAGTTACTTACAGGTAATAAGTGTAGGAGTGATAGCTTCTTCTGCCATGATGGTGGAAGGATTAGGCAGTGGTGGAAAAGATGAAATGGAAGGAAAGAAAAGTCAAATATTAATGTATGAAAAATCAAGATGAAACTGAGACCTGAACTGGTGACACAAATGAAAGGTAGCAGGAATGTATATCTGGGCATATCATGCAGTGTTTCTGGAATAGACAGGTGACATATCCAATCTCCATAACACTTTGAGCAGTACAATATATAATGCATCTCCAACTGTTAAATCAAACCACCTTAAGGTACACCTACTAAATAATGTTAGATATTTAATGTATGTTTATATCTGCACACACTATGCACACAAATATTCCCAATTAAAATGCTAAACCACTTCCAGTTACACCTCAGCTGCATTAGGAATAAGGATATGGAACTTCTAGCATGGTGTTAGAAGCTTAGGAATAGAGAATTTCAGAATACATTTTAAGTAGCTTCTCTTCCAGTCACAGCACCGTAGAATCTTAGGCTATCCCTTTCTTCCCTTAAAGCAATCAGTTCTGCCTTCGAAAGGACTTGTTTCCAGAGGGGACGAATCAATGGCCACAGCTCTTTTAATATTTCAGTTTTTAAATAACCTTTTAAATTCAGAAGAAAAAGATACTTTCAGTCATGCAAATAAAAAGTATATTCTTGTGGGCTAAAATATTGGTGGTATTTCCCCATGTGGCAGAGATAAAAATAAGAACTGATCTTGTATCCATGTTATTCCTGCCCACGTGAATGTCACAAAGAACAACTTGGGAGACCCAGCACCACCACCCTGACAAATATGGGCTCAGTCAGTCTTGCATAACCTCTTGCACAGCCAGATAGTCCACCTAGATATGGTCTGTGTGAGCATGAAGCATAGAAGCCCTCCAGCTATGCTCTTCTGCTTTACATCCTTCCCTCCCTCCCTCCCTCCCTCAGTTATGGGCCCACTACAAGCAGGTCTGCAACCCTCCAAAAAGGGCAAGTTTCAGCCTAAATGAATTCCACATATTGACTGCAATTAAAACAAGGCTGGAGATCTTAAAACATCTCTGAGCATCATGTCAACTAGCATTCACATGTTGGTAAGATAAAAGACTGAAAGGAACCATGTAGGCATTTGTAATTTTTACAGCACATGCATACAGCCCTTTGACTACAGAGGAAACATGTAAACAGGCCTTGCAAAGGACTATAACTAACATTAACTTGCCTCTGGCTACATGCTTCAGGCATCCCTTTGAAAACTAGGCTTTCATCAAATTTTCTCTCTCATCTTCTTTGTGTGAAGATGCCGTTAGAAATACTTCCCAGTTTTTATTCCCATTTTTCTGATGCAAACAGTATTGTTCAAACACAAGAGGCTATACACTGAATATTTAATCACATGGCACATCTGGAAAACGTATACCTGCTAAAGTTGAGTTTTAAAAGATATCTAAGACTAGAGTAAGGGGCAAGCTGCAAAACAGTTGTAAGCTTCTTCCACCAGCACATATCCTGTTGCATTCATTCAGGAACATGGGATCAGGTCCTATCAAAGCACTTACCAGCACTGTTAGCAAGGGGTTGTTTTCTAGTTCAGTCCTATTTCCCCCTACCTTTCTTTTCAGAATTACTCATTCCCTCACTTTGATTTAGCATCTCATGATACTGCCAACCCTGTTTCTTGCCATATGTTGCCATGAGAGAGATTTAATGTAATTAGCACAAATGTTCTCATACTTCTAAAAGATGTATAATAATTTGAGAAACAACAATAAATACAATTAATCAGTGAAGCACTGCTGGTACTTAGATGCAGAATTCTGCCAAATATGTTACAGAGATAAATTATTCCTTATGAAAAAATGCTGAAAATCCAGGAGCTTTAATTTGTGTAAATGTAACTGTAAATGTAAATTTGTGTAAGATGAGAAAAATTGGAAGTCTCAAGCTCCAGCTATTTTTATATTGCTACAGTTGTGGGTTTTTCCATATAAAAGTCCTTGTAAAAGAACACCAAGGTTTTGACTCTCAAAAATACCATACACTGAAAGAAACAGGTAAAAAGAATACATTAAAGTCCTGCAGTAACAGAAGGTTTATAATTGCAAGGCGTCAGGCCACATGCTAAAGCACCATTCATAACTGAATGGATTTAGCTTTTTTAAGAAATACGGGCAAGTTCCACTTTTCCTCCTACATAATATATACAAACTTAGGTTTCTGTCTATGTATGAAAAGTCTTTTTCTGTTAAAAAGACTGATGAAAAGATTTTGGCCAACTTAGGCCAAATCTTCTTATGATCATGGCTCTTCAGCCACATCCCAGTAGTGAGGTTATTTTATGTCAATAAACTTTTTCTGCATATAGTGACAATATTCAGCACTTTTAACTCCTTTAGGACTGAAGACATAAACTAATTTCATGAATACCACTTGTAGAATAAGGACCCCCTATAAAATTTACCAAAACCAGCACAGGAGGCTGGCTGCAGGAGGATTGACCCACCAGAACGGAAACTTCTGGAACTGTGTCATCACCACAGTGTTTTCTTTCATCATCTCTCTTTTGTAGTTTGCCTACAGGGAAAAACAAGGTTCAGGGAGAGGAGGCTGGAATTTTCCTTTAGTTTTATTATCTTCATTTTCTATCCTAAGTGTTTGAAATTGTTGGAAAAGGTGTATGTATAACTGAACAGCCTGATTTGCTATCAGGGAATAGGAACAATGCATTCCCAGCCCAGCTCCACTGAGTGCAAAAACCTTCCTTATCCACTGCCAAGAACCAGGGTCTCTGACTTAAACAGATGCCACAATTACATACATTAGAAACTCATGCAAGGCTCAGACACAGAGACAGGTGAAAACAGAAACTAAAAACAGGCAAAACAAAGTAACATTTTTATGATCAGAAAACTTCATTCTACAACTGAAGCAGAAGCCAATGGAATAAAATTTTAATAACTGCTTCCTTACTGCACTCCCACTGCAGCAACAAGATGGCAGCCCCAACAGAAGCAGCTGCCCTAAAGACATATAAAAGGCTTTTAAGCAAATGCTGGACCATTCACTTACCAACTTATGCAAATTTTTAAAATTTAACTTGAATAGAATATTTAAGAAAATAAAAGAAGGAAAAAAGGAAAGGAGAAAATAAAGCAGTAAGAGTCTAATTTATGCAAGTCTTGATTTAATTGCTGTTGCTTTTCCAAAGGTTGTAGCAACAGTACTCTCATTTTCACTCCTCCACTTTAAGATGACCAAAAGATGAAGTTACTTGGTGCATTCTTTATTTTTCATGTTTTTATAAAATCCTATGCAAGTACATCAAAGACTAGGCCTTGCCTAAGATTTAACATGCAGGATCAGATTCAAAATCCACTTTATTGTGGATCAATATTGTGGAAACACATGTATTGTTTTTATCTAACTTTGTGTTAATTCTTATGTGAGAGATACAAAGCACATCTGAGGAGAGGAAAGCCTATTGGCATTATTCTAGCTTCACAAAGAAGAATCATCTCATTGATATGACCATATTGGTGTTAGGAATAGCTTGCAGGTTCCTAGACTACTTTACACGACACCTTTATGTAAGAATGCTAATGGATAAAGAAAAGACAGAACAGAATGGATAAAGAACTATGAACAACCAAGTGGAGAGAAAAAAAGGAAAGCACTAACAGTCTGCCCCTGACCCATGTGACAAGTTTACAAATTTTGTTTACTTCAATCAAAAGCTGAGTGTCCATACAGAAAGTGCTTCAGCGCCCATGATGTTTCTACCCTCACTAGTGAATCCAAACCATGCACTGAATTGCTAGGCCACCTAATCTCTCTGTGACCTGGTTTATGATAGAACTACTTCAGAAGACCACTATATAGTGAAATTAATAATGCTACCTAATGAATATTAGTATTTGCAGAACTTCTCTATCTACTGCCTTCATAGTGGCCATATCCAAAGCATGTCTGTGCTGCACTGAAAACCTTGAATGCTGGTCTTCTCTGCTTGGCTACTGAATTACAAGTTCAAGAGACTGATCTATGAAAATCTGTGGTGCCTGGCACCAATCAAGCAAAGAATGGTTGTTGAGTGAAATGAGGGGGCACATAAGGAATGTGCTGGACGAAGTCATGGTTATCACATAAGTGAAACTGCTTTCCAAATCTCTTGACAACGGAAATAAATGGTTTGAAATTAAGTTTATTAAGCACTGTGAAGCCCCAGAGACAGAGTAAGTTTCATCTACTGGTGCGATATGGAGATCAAGTACACAAGACTCTTTTCTGTGGAAGAATGAATAACACATACTATTTGCTTTGGGATATGCCTTGGGATAGTGGAATGTGAATGGGATATTGCTGCAGCCAACTCCAAACAAGACAAGTTTCAGAGCACGTAGACTCAGCGCAGTGAAACCCACCATTGTAGCCCAGAGAGTCTGCACATAATAGTGCAGAGAACAAAGTGGCTCTCAGCAGAAAAGTGCCGCTGAATTACAAGGTGCTATTTTATTTTTCACTCAGATCTTTACGCCAGTAAAGCTCCTGATAAAGTAAATGAAATAAAATGATCAAGTGCAGAAGTCAAAAGATACACTGGCTGATAAGATTGTTTCCCAAAGCAGCACCTAAAAAACTGCAGAACTGCAAAACCACTACAGTCACACTAAGCTTGTGGCATGATTTATACGTTTTCTTCAAATGCATAATGTATACATGGTACCTGAGCCAAGGTGAAACCATAGGGGCCCTCAGCAGCCTAGTGGATTAATGCACCAATAACAATCTATTGAATAATCGGTTCATCTTCTGCTTAAGTCATGAGTGTAATTGTATTCAAGATCTTCTACGCTACAGCAGATGCTTTAGAGGCTTGGGACACAATATACCCACCTCCCAAAACTCTCATTAAAGCCTAGTCACATCCTGTTACACAAATGAACCATTCTTACTTTTTAATATTTGCTTCAGCTCATTTCAGTTTGTTTTGTTCAAGGCTGCAGCATCATTCTGGGATATGTTTAAGTTATTGGTCTCATTCATTCTGTACTACACAATGAAATTGTATGCATTTGGCAACAGAGTTCCTGGACTTGTATTTTCAGTAGCTCCATCTCTGCCACAAGCAGATTTATTCCAAAAACCAAGGAAGATCACATAACACACTTTTTCTCTAACAACAGAATTACTATGAATAATAATTACTCTACTGTGGTAGACAGAAGGAATCAAGTATCCTTCTGCATTAATGTAAACACTTAGGATCTGAGCCCTCCTGCCTCTAACAATTAGATTATCAAAGAGTTTTTCTCTAGAGAATTAAGCAGGAGCTGGCATAGCATCCATTTAGCCAGAGACCCAGACACCTTATTCACTTTGAAACTATTTGGATCATTTTGCAGTGCTCTCCCTTCAAGATTAAGAATAACTTGTCTCCCTTGGGTGAATACATTCTACCTTTGGCAGAAGCACTTAAGGAGAGGCTCAGAACTGGAACAGAGAGAATGATGAATGCTGGTCAGGAATTGTGTGAAGAAAGATTGGCTAGAAAATCCAAGAAGCCTTCCTCCCTGCATGCCAAGTGCTGTGTCTGGCCCTAGGGAGGAGTTTGGGTATTCAACTGTTAAAATTGAAGGTATGAATGATGCAAGAAATCAGAAGTGGGAAGAAAAAAGTACTGCAAAGTCAGAACAGATTCAACCCTGCCACACTGTACTTTATTGAGCAGACTTGATTACTGGGTCAATTCCATTGCCCCAGTCAGACTCACCCTGGGGCTTAAGTCTCAGTCTCTTCTGTATGGCAGCTTTGGAGTGCTTTACAAACCTCTTGTCATGACCTAGCCCCCAGCCCTGGCCACAGCTCACCTTTCTCTTCATAGAGCCCTTCTAACTCATGGCCCTGCTTCTGTCTTCAAGGAGAGTGAAAAGCAGCTACTTCTGTAGCCTGCCCTGAGGCACTGTCAGACAGCTGCCTCCTTTGCTGTGCACCTCCACTGCTCAAATTCTGGAGAAATTCAGGCAGCTCAGGGGTTTGGACTACCTCAGACCTGCCAAACTTGTTAACATACAATTAAACCACAAAGGGTTCGGACGAGCCAAATCAGGCCAGGATTGCTCTCAAAGGAAAAAAGGGAATAATAAAAGGGGAATAGCAAAGAGGTGAGGGGTTATGGGACACAGTAAGGAGACTGGCAAAAGTGGAAGGAGAATATGTCCCTCAGCCCCTTTACACAGCATTCGAACATTCCCAACCCCACCTCTAACAGCCGCAAAGCTCGCATTGCTCAGGATAAAACCTAAAACCTTAATTCTATTTGCTAATTAATTTCTCCCATCCCAGACTAAGCTTCTAAGATCATATGGGGTTTTTTCTTATCTATGCCATCTCCCTAGCTGTATTTTTCCTGTTTCTATTTTACCTCTTACAGTGTTGAGAAAGGCAAACAGTTTTAAAAGCTTTAGACTTCTAATAATGTAGCAGTTTTCAAATGATATTCAAAGCAAAACAATCTCAGTGCGTGAGTGTGTTGAACCAGCATTTGGAAACATTCAGCACCACTGTAACATTTTCCTTTGTTTTCAGGGAATGAAGTTTATGCAGAACAATACAGACCTCATTCTTAGCACAAATTATCTCAGCCCTAGCTCCTGTTTGACTAAGGATTTCTTTCACATGCAACAATGAAATTACATCTAGCTTCCAGCTGATCTGTTGAATAGGGTGGAGACTCACAGGACAAGGTACTCTCCTATTATTAGAGTCCATCATGCAGTACTGATATAAGAAGTGTTAGAATAATTAACCTCGAGTTGTTATATATAAAACAAAGACACAAACATTAATTCTCTGTGGGCACGAAGGTGGCTGGATACTTTTACCAAGAGCAAACTGAGTACTGCCACAGGAGATGCGATATGAATATGGACATAGAAAACATCCACTAATTGCTCACCTTTTCTTCATTACCAGCACGACCCCCAAAAATATAATGACGAACAGCAAGATGCCTGCAATGACTCCAGCAATTTTAACAGTATGATCTGTCTGCTTCTCAGGCTCCGGGTCTGGTTTTCGAGTGGCAGCCCCTATGGAATCAATAAAAGAAAAAGAGGAATGAGAAAAAGAATAAAGGTGTTATTCAAAGAATAAAGGTGTTATTCTTTTGATGTTTATACACGTAACTTACTAATGTCATTAATCTTATCCAGGGCCAACAGATATCAATGCCTGGCCTTTTAAGAGAAAATCCTGCTTTCATATGCATTGTTGGGAATATAATTCTTCATATTTTTCCAAGACATTTTGTAGGATCACAATACAGGTGGGATACCACTGCCAGACCTGACCATTTATAGGTGCCTCTTCACAGATTCACAAATTTCTATATTTTTATTATCTGTGCTAGCTCTCTTTTCTTTCTTCCATTTAGAAACTTGCTAACAACACAATAACTATACTAAGCCTTTATCCAAATCTGATTTGCTGGAACATTTTCCTCAATTATTTTTCATAAATGAAGCTGTAATTCCGTAACATATTAGCTTAAACACCTGGAAAAGTGAGATAAGCTCATTTACCATGCATTTTACCCACAATTGTTTTTTTACACAATAGACTTTTTTTTTTTGCCTTTGGAAATCTAAATCTAGGTCACATCTGGTAGGAAAAAAGACTCCTTCTAAGCAATTTATTCACAAAGTGGGAAGCAGCTGATGATCACACCACTGGCACCTACATTTAATATCTGTTTAAATGAGATAACCAGTGCCTTACAGCAGCTACTGTCTTAGCTCCTCCAGCTTCTCCATTTAAAAAAATAACACCGTTTGTACTGTTTACTGTATAATGTGATGGAATGTCAAATCCATGTCTGATGAAATATCCATTTTCCCTACTAAATGAGTTCAGGATGAAAAACGTTAAGGAAGCAACATTCAATTCACTAAGCTGATTTTATTTTTTTATGGACTTCCATTTTTTTTTTAAATCAAAATGCGTCAGCATTCATCATTTGAGGCACCATGCCATAAAGTGGACACAGGGATTCATGGATCGCTTTCCTGCTATAGCTTTTTTGGGAAGGGAGAAGGAAGAGTAAAGCCTAAGTGAAGTGTAATATTTTAAGACCACATTCTTATATCACTGTCTGGGTTTCAGAGAGGATTCTGATAGCACCAACTATATTTTACTTGTTTCTCACTTTCTCTTTCTGGAAAGACAACAAACTAATGGTCAATTTACATGAAGAGATATTTTCTGAAAAGTAGAATGAAAACATTTCCAACATTTCTTCTCAATTTTAACCAGGATATTCTAGGATGGAGAGTACTTCTGAATGCCCACAGCTACACTTCTGGCCTACATCTTCAAAACTCCTTGCCAGGAGGAATGCCAGAAAAACCTGCCAGAAAAGGTAATAACCATTAATCAAAACATATCTAGAGCTAACTGCAGGAACCAGGTTCTTTGGAAAATTCTGGCCAAGGTACTTTGCATGAGTGATAAATCAGAGAAGATGATGTGCTGCCTGTTCCTGTGCCCAGTCCCACAAGAATATCAGTTTGATAAAAATACACACATACTGTTCCAAATTGGTAAAGACAAAAATTTGACTTTGTGTTTTCTCCAATAAAGATGTATAAAATTCTGTTATAAACTGTCCTATTTTTATTTTCCTGTATCATATACAAATAATTTTGTTAAATTCTGTATTGCTGTACTCTTCACAGCACTCAAAACTGCAGTAGATATTTAGAAGACATTTAGAGCATGTTCGTGCAAAAAGCAGCTGTTGAGCTGAACTTGGCCAACAGGAAGCACTGAATCAAGTCTGATGCAAATTGTAAGACATATGAAGGACTCCAAAGCTCTCTTTTAAATCTAAACTCCAAGCAAGAAAGAATGTTAAGTCAAAAGCAAGTAGTATCTTTTAAGATGCAGCTTCTAAGACTGGTTCCTTCCAAAGCCTATTCTTCATTATCTCATTCAGGCCACCCCACCCCATTGGAATACTCATCAGTAATGACTTGTTAAAAACAATTTCTGCCTTATGGTTTCATTCCTCTCATTAAGGCTTCCAGCATTAGTTTTGGGAATATGAGTGCTTAACAGTGAAATTAAGTAAAGGCAACTGTTCACAGTACTATCCAATGTGTTCCATCTCAGTGCCATGTCTCTCTTTAGCAGCTCATGGTCCTCAGTTCAGTGGAAGCAGCTACACTTCCACTACACGGAGGAGACAACAGCAAAATCATATTCAAAGCACACACGTTTTCTGCATATGATGGAGCACAACTTCCATGAAGTGCCTTCCATGACACAAAGCATTATCCTCTTGGGAGTCATGGACAAGCTGGCAAATCCACCACCAATGCAAAATCTGCAAAGAAAGGCTACACAGGAAGCGGCACAGAGCCTAACATCAGGACAAACTCCCATACTGCATCATTTATTGATTATCCAACTGAGGAACCATCTCAAATTGTCCATGAAAAGAATTGTAATGCCACTTTGAGTTAAAAATAGGACAAAGCTTCTCACAGTGATGAACTCAGCTGTACTCACAACAGAGGCTGTCTTAAACTGGAAGCATGATGCTTAACAAGCCTTTTAAAAACTCCTATCATTAATTACTATAAAATAATCAATTCTCCTTTATTTCCATTCAGCTGACATGAATGGAATTTTATTTGCTGACAAAATGATGCTTCATTCTTGGTGTTAATGGTTTACAAAATCTATGCAGGCAAATGAAAAGAACTTGCCACCTTTCACCTTTCTTGAACATTCCTTGAGTCTTTTAGTATTAGAAATTTGGGATTAACTTTCTGCATTTTATTTAATGCCGCTTATTCCTTTAACATACCTCAGTTTTTCTACAACTGGATTTTAGAAAATTGCTGTGTTCTACTCTTCATCCCCCTTAGCATTTTGTTTGGTTTTATTTCAGCATCAGATGGATACTGAAAGTTTTTTACAGTGCATTGTTTACAGTGAAACATGCATCCCTTTCTTCAGTGTAGTGTTCAGCTTTGAACCCTTTACAAATTAAAAGCCATTCAAATTTACATTTTAGCATTTATCAAGACTGAAATGTGAGTTAGTACTACCACTTCATTCAGTTTGCTTTTGTCCCACTGAAATTCTTCAAAGTCCTATGTGAATTCTGCTAACTCATACCATCTAGCATCGTAATCAAGAGCTGCTGCCCCAACACTGACTCTTCCATGCATTTAATAAACATACCACACAGCATCTAATATTAAATCCTAAAGTGCATTAGCTATGACAAGCAGTGTCACTTTACCTCTGCCTGGTTTCTGTCTGATAGGTAGATGCTGATGGAGTGATACTTGCCTCTCACCTCATAATTACTAGCTAACTGAGTTTTAACCCATACCCACACAGCCAATTGCACTGGCACCATGGAGAGAAGGGTGAGCTGTGCCTAAGGGGATCAAGGCACCTTTGGGCAAGTTCTGAAATTCATTTTGCCTCCTGATAAACCGCAATGTCCATTTGTGCATTTGGTTTTGTCTCTATGTTTTCAAGAGAGATTTGGAAAAGTACTATTGCAATCCTAAAAAAAAAAGGTGCTGTGATTTCTCTTTTACTCTCTTGTACTGACAGATACTAAAAATATTGAGTGAAATGTAATCTTTCATTACAGAAACAGTGTTACCTATACACTATTTTATCATGATGATCAAGTCTCGGTGTTTTATCTTTATTTTATTATTGTTGTTTCAACCACTTGGTCTGACACAGTAACTTTTAATTTCCTTGATCGCCCTAGAGCCTTTAAGAATATATAGCTACAAGATTAATTCTGTGTCTCCAGTACAATATCTGTATTTCATGAAAACAGGTCTTTAAGTTGATGCCAACAACTGAGTTATGCCCACTGCAACACTGGATCTAATGATTTATTTGGATTTTTTTGTTCATTTTACTTTTAAGATTTTTATTCTACCTTTGCATACAGACAACGGACTTCAAGCCTCGCACAATAACCTCACTTCTGTTTTCTGAGACTGTCTGGGCTAGTGGAGCTGCAAGAATCAAGGCCAAACTGACACATACACTGTGGTGCACCTCTAGAAAGACAACAGGTCACTAAAGAGCAGTGAGTGCAGCATAGCTCAAGGGAACTGCTTAGAAAATGAAGGGATAAGGAGATGTTTCCTGCCGGTTTAAAAAAGATTAAGGTGCTGACTTCAGAAAGTCGTTCTTGATGAAAACAAACTAGAGTGCTTCCTGCCAGAAGTGAAAAACAGAGATACACTTATAGATAAACCCTAAGGTGCTGCAAAACCCAGCAAAGTATTTCCCCAGGCTTCCTGCGCTGAATACAGTGGAAGACAGTAACATTGCTTGGTTCCACACCCTTAGATATTTACTTTTGTAGTAATTCTCAGAAACTACAATTTCTCTTTTACTGACTGATTTCCCATACTTTGTGGCTCTCCCAATAGAAGCATTTAAAATGTGAAATAACTTTTTTTCCCTTCACTTAGAAAGAATGGCATTCAGCTGGCCTGACTTATGACTTTTCCACATAGATCCCATTTTGTTCCATACATTGCAAGCCCCCGTGATAATATTTTTAAGTACTACCTAGGAAACATCTGAAGATAGTATTTCACTTATTTTTTACTCTCAGACCTATTCCATTAGCTTTTTCTCAATACTGGAATCTCCTCTGAAGTTTAGTCATTACTCTACCAGCTCATGGCAGCTTACTTCATCTTCAGAATGAGAACTGAATTATATTCTAGTTGCTAATATTTAGTGTCTGCCAGAGTTTGAATTCTTAAATGACTCTGTGCAGCTAAATTTCTACTCCCACACAATAGAAGACTGGGTAAAAAAAAAAATCCCTCCTTTCTTTTTGAAGAATTTCTAGTTCTGCCACTTCCTTTGGTGGAAAATTTCCCTTCCCTTTCTCCCTCAGAAAGCACGAGTATCATGTTATCATCAACCTCAAAATTTCATAAAGAATAATCTCTTGCAGATAGCTTATGAATAGAAAAAGGTGAAACAGAACTACTTTTCACTAAAATGAAAGCTAAGCTGATTGAAATATGTAAGCAAAATAATCATTCTTTTAACTCAGATGCGAGCACTATCTTGGTTTTCAAGAACAATGAAAATGTTTTCCAGTAAAAGAAGTGGACCTCTACCAAACTGAATAAACACTCTCTCTCTTTTTCTCTTTGTGAAAGAACAACGTTTGGATTTGCTTTTCAATATTTCTTTCCCCCAAAAAATGTACTTAGAAATGACTGACCATTTTACAGAATAGAATGACCAATAAAATAACCCTGGCTCAACAGTCTAGGAGCTGCTGGTTATACTTACAAAGAGGGGGGTAAGATTAAAGCTGTTACTAATAAAAACTAGCTAAAGATTGTTTTGTCTAAAGCAGTCTTTAAAGAATCCAGATGTTTCTTCTTCTATTTGAGTCAACAAATAATCCCTTCCATTAATTAACTAGACCAGTTTCATTTTATTTCTCCTGCTCAAGGCTGATCATAGTTCCTGCCTTTGTACTTCCTTTCTGCAGCTTTACACTCTCAAAAGGTACTTGCTTGGTAAGACACTTGCAAGCCTTTCCAACTGCATTTCATCCATAGGTGTTCCAGTGACTGATGTAACAGCTAACCTTACAAGGCTTTAAAGTAATAATACAGTTAGTTCAGATCATCCTATTTTCCAGTCAAACTTGAAACTAACTTTTGAGTTAGTAACTACCCTGTGATTTTTTTATGCAGGCAGTGAGATTCAACTATCACATCTCAGCACCTACTTTGGAGTTACTTCATAGAGTGAGTCTGGAAAATGAAACATTATACCCCTGTGTGACAGTTGCACTGTGATTAGGTGGCAGAAATCATGCAAAATGGTGCAAGGCAGAAGGAAGGCAGAGAGATAAGATGCTTCCCTGGGAACACCCATCACTACGATCCTATTGTCCCTGCCACAAAGTGAGAAGACTGAAAAGATCAGAGAACTTGGCTTTAAAGACTCTGCCCCCGCTCTCCAAGGACAACACGAATTACAGAGGCTACTATCATTATTACTCTCTATTATTTGTATGATAGTAGGAGCTAGAAGCTGTAAATCAGACTGGGAGCCCCACTGTGCTAAGAACAGAGCAGGCACACAGCTAGGCAATCTTTGCCACTAAAAGCACACTACCTAGCTGAGCTAGGCTGTAATAGGCAGGTGTAGCAATCACAGGGGGAAGGGGGAGGCAAAAATCCCTAAGAAGAAGCATTTGCAATACCCAAATAATTCTATCCTTCCTGCTCTTTTAGCTAGCTGGCATCACTCAGCATTTCCAGTTAGTACCACAGTAAAAACAGATCTTCCAGAGTGATTTGAGGGACAGACTTTTTGTTTTTATTGATGATGTTGTTTGGGGTGTTTCAAGGAAGAAAGCCACAGAGAGGTTCATAAACATAAACGCAGGAAAAGCAGAGTTGCCAAAGTAAAGGGCTGGGATAAAAGGCAGTATGACAAAGTAAGAAACAACACTAATAAGTCTGAGCTAGTATGAAAACAGATGCTCCACAGAGGTAGGTCCTTATAAATGTCAAATGACCAACAGGAAACCCAATCCTGTATCACAAACTGCAAAACACACTGCAACAGGGTAGCAGTGCAAAATGTCCTGTTTCCTCCAGAAACTTCCTCAGCATTTCTCCCCTCACCTCACCCATGGCTGCAGAAAATGGTACCCTCATTTATAAATCTGCTGCAGCAGCATTATCGATGCTGTGAGAGACGAGCCAGTCCGACATGCTTTTATTTGTGTTTCAAGTTCATTCCAGATGCCAGGATTTGAGCCTGTCTTGGAGAAGACCCAAAACACATACAGATCTGTAGATGAAATGAATTACCACCCCAGCTCTTCTGTTTGTACTGTAAGTGACTGGCATTCAGTCCTCATCTGCTAGCCAGCATGTATTCTGCTAACAAAGTCTTTGTTTTATTACTCCTGGTAGAACTCCAGCTAGGAGAGAGAGTTCTCCCTTGCCATTACCCACTGATAGCTTTCCAATCAGTGCTCCTCGTTCTCCTTCAAAACTGCAGGTTTTTGTCCATATGGTAGAAGTTACGAGGTGTTGTTGGGCAGGGTACACTTTGTGCCAGACGGTGGTTTTGATCAGCATTTTTTCAGTTTTCTCTCTCTACCCCATGTCTTGAATATATTAGTTTTGTAAATGTCGCAAGAGCAAGGTCTGTTTACTTCTCTTTTTATAGTATTTTTTCCTTTCTGTTCCTGGTTTCTTTTGGAAATGCTCATGTATAAACTGCTTTTCCTACATGGCAGAGACTATGTTTTCCTTCTGTTTTGCTAAGCATAGGAGCCATTTAAGTGTTGAAATCACCATAGCCTGATTTTCCCTCCTATGATGTGCTCACCAATTTATTTTTTTAAAGTCTGGGATAGAGGGCAAGCAGCACTTACATTTTAGCAGGAGAGCATTTTCTTTGCAATTTATGATCATTGTCACGGTACATAACTGCTGTGTACAGATCCTCTTATCCTAAAAAAGTTTTCTGTACTTCCATAGGACAACCATGTTGATTTGGTAATTTCTTATTGGTGTTTTTTTAAATGCAGGAAAAAAACAGACTTGTTAGAAGGTCTGTGGTAAGAAGGGAGTATCAAAATAAGGCTCTGCCATGTAACAATAGTTATGAATTATTAATTTTGTTTGTGATATTCTTTAGGAAAATGTAAATATACATGACAAAGAACTGCATGAAAAGATGCAAAGAACTATTTCACTGATGAATACGACTCATTTAACTGACTATCAAATGAACTGTGTCTCTCACTGGTGGATGATTCATGTTGGTGCATATGAGCAGAAAGACTTTTTTGGTTAAACATCAGCGTTTCTGGTTGTCAGGAATAACAACATTCTTCACATAACATGCCTAAAACAAATGAAGTTCCCAGTTTGACACATATCTTTTGGTCTCATCACAATCTATTTTTAACAGGATTTTAATCCAGACTATTTAGACCGGATTTTTTCTGGAGACTGTGGTTTTTTTTAAAAAAAAAAACTTAAGCAAGCAAGTCTTGATAAACAGCTCATTTCCTCCTTTGAAACAAAGCCACCAACCTTTCTGCTAGCCCTTCTTTGCCTTTTTCTTTTAATCAAAGAAATTTAAATAATTAAAATTCGTAAAAAAATTTCCTCTCTAGTGGGCACCCAAGGAGTTGGAAGACCTCATTTATTCGGGAAAAAAGTGTAAGCCCTCATACTTTAATAGCACTGAGATCATTAAGGGATGTTTAAAGCACACTCAATAGCTATACCACAACCAGAAATTATTAACAAGTCCTGAATATACAGACACAGTGTATCTCCTTCTTGGAAATAAATAATTTACTAAGGAAAAAAAATATAACGTCTTTGGAAATTTAAGCTCTCAAATGGCCCAAAAGGGTACTCCCACACACTTTAGTCTCTTTTATGAAGAATAAAGGGTGGTTGCATATTTATAAGTACTCACTATGTGTGGCCAAAGAAGCGGCCACAGTGGTGCACATCACTGACCTCTATGCCAAAAAAGGGAAAATTCATGGCAGCATATCTGAAAACAGACCCCGCCACTGAAATAAAAGTTAAAATCCTCCTGACTTCTGTGGAAAGATGAAACTGGGCTTCTTTACCAACTGCCCTCTGACTACACAAACACAACAATGGCCAAATATGATGAGACACAAATTTCTAATCAAGGTTGACTGAGCAGTAATGAGAATATACTTGCATCGCATTAGCTGTATGCATGCAGGTCTCACACTGAATAAGGATGAAGAGGCCTGAGAAAAGAGGCTGAAAAGTTTCAACAAGGGTTGAAACTTTAGGTGTCTCCGTACTTTGAAATACAGGGCTTGTTCCCAGCTGATGCTCTGTGAAAGAGGCCCCATTTGCAGCCATTGGAAGTGCAATTGCATCTTACAGCCCTGACTTCTGTGAACAAGAAGTCATAGAGGTACATAACTTACAACAAGGGTAGCCTTTAGACCTAAAACATTTGATTTTATGTTTTTTGACACAACCTCAAACCAACAGTACTCAGAGTAGAAGTGTAACTCTCTCAAATTAGCTCTAAGGAAATGAAAGCAGACAGTCCAGATTGATCCTGTCCACACCTAACACAACTTCTAAACAAGTCAGCACCACTTTCAGGCCATCCCTATAGAAGTGGACAATTTATCATCAACCCCACCATGGATATCTGAGTTTCACCTATTGCTGAAGGAGACCTCTTGTTGACTCTCGTGCTTTCAACACCAGATCTACTCCTGAAAGTATACTGAGACATGACAAGAAATATCAGATGTCACTGAAAATTTATTTCAGCTATTTCCTAGAAACAGGAAAGATTTGAAGCCTGAAGGAGACTCTGCCCTCTTCAGGGGAGATAAAATGTAGTTTTCTAGTACTCAACTGGCCTCCACCAAGCAGGGAAGATATGAAATCAGACCACGGTAATGTTTCTGAAGCTGACCTACTCAGGGTGAAACTCAGCTACAGAACTGGATGCTTTTGGCCTGGACAAACACAGCTGTTTTATTTTCCATCCCTGAATGCAAGGGATCCCATCCAGCACAGGAACAAAGCAACCTGAAGCTATGGGTAAGAAGTAGTGCAATGCGCTATCATCCTCTGATCTTGCTGTCAGCCAAGGACTTAAGCAGAGGAACACTAATGAACAGTTCCAAATGGAAAGTCAGGGAAGGCATGGTTACTTTGCCATTAGGAGGAGGGAGGCAGAGGATAATGCAGTATCCCTGTGGGAGGTCTGAACACCAGTGGATGTTTTGGCCTATGCTGCCACTGGCTCACAGATGAGGTTGATATTCCTGGTGACTCCAGTCTCCCTTCACACTGTAATCCTCATGAAGGATTCTTCAGAAATCCTTCAAAAACAATCACACTTGGAATTTACTTATCGTTACTCACTATCCACATATTTTCTTGAAAGAAAGCATAACATAGTTCATTCTACTAACAAATAAATGGAATTATACATGTAACGACGCATGCAGAAATAGAAAAATATGTTTGTGATAAATTTATAAAAAGTAGGAAAAAAGACACAGAACTTTTTTCATTTAAAGCATTTCAGAGTCAACACTGTTTTGGGGCAGGAAGGTCGGCTAGAGGAACTGGAAAGGAGAATCAGCACAACAAAGGGAAAATAATTCCACAGAATTCTAAATCTGTCTTTGTGCCAATACAATGTAGCAGCTCTTTTGTTCACATTTCAGAAATGCTTACAGTATTGCCAATAAAAAAACCTAGTCAGACTGAAACAATGTCAAATGCACCAATATTCTACTACAGGGACAAGAACAGACTAGGCCTCCTCTGAGTAGTTATCGCTGATTTACATTTTGTTTTTCATGTATTTCCTGGAGGCTCTAGGGCTTAAAGGAAAATCTCCACTTGTCCTATTTGATTAAGAATGCCTTAAACAGTCATTTTTATCATCAGCTTCTTTCACTTTTAATTATTGACACATTTACTCACAACCAGAAGAGGTCTAATTCAATGACAGCATACTGAAAAGTGCAACTATTTTGCTTCAAAAAGGTTTATAGAATACTTTGTTTGCTTCTCACCAGTTAGAGTTTACTATTTTTCCTCTGTTTCACTTTGTGCTTCCAATGTGAACTCAAAAGATTAAACAGAACCAGAGTACTTATTTCCCCTCTTGACAGCTTGAAACCATGCAAGACACCAACTTCTGGTCCCTTTTATGGAAAACTACGACTCAACTTTCATTCGCAGGGGAGTTTTCCATGTACGCAAAAACTTCTTAGTGCTCAGCACTAACAGAAAATCAGACGAAGGGAAGGAAATGAAAATTAAAAATTTTGAAAAATAAAGACTTGAAAATGGACAGATATACCTGAATGCCTTTCCCAGAGCTCTAAAATCATTGGTTCTTGCAGTCAAACTCCCCTTACTGCAAAAACAATATTTTCTGTTCCAAACCAGAAATTTTCTGTTCTGAAACATGTCTGAAGAAGAAGGTGTTAAAAACTCATCAATATCTACAGCTGTGGCTTACAGTGTTGAATTGTTACTCCAAGCAGACAAATGTGGCTTAGATATTTATTAAGATTTCAGTTATTTCAAGGAATCTGAATTGCTGAAACATTATTTTACCCAAGACAGTATGTTCTGTAACTTTTGCTTAAAGTTGACAGTATTACTCTCCTCTTTGCTGCACTGCTCTATTTAACTGTAACACATTTGAATGTTCACCTATACATTAAAACAGAGGCAATCCATATAATATTGCCTTAAATATTTGTTAAACTCTCCAGTGGTACAAACACCAGATTTGCAGATTCCAAGAACTACAGATTATTTTACCCACAACTGGTCCCACATTTTATTTCAACTTAAAATTCTAATTGCTTAGCCTTTTATGAGTACAGTCAATAACTACAGATAGTAAACACTGAAATCCACAGGTTTTTTTAGTTACTAATTATATCTCTGAGTTTCTTTGTCTTCCCTTGTCTCTCCTTAATTTTTCATTGTGGTACATACAAAACATGTTCAGCTTCAAATGTAAAAATGAGAGCTGTATTTTTTGTACAGAAATGAAATAACACACTATATGACAGCTATGCTCTAAAAAATACCTACTGGTATTTTCGCTTTGTTTTAGGTTTTCTGCTTCCCTGTACATTGCTGACGTTGAAACATTTTGAAGTAGATGTAATACTGACCAGTACCAGTACTACACAGATGGTAGAGATTCCTTCAGTTTGTTAAGAATTTATCCTGGTCAGTTCATTCATATCATTACTTTCATGACTGGGTTTTATGCTTCCATTCTCTGTAATGAGATTAAGAAAAGCACCCTCTCCCCCCAGACGAACCTCAAACAGCCTCACAGATATCCTGACATGAAGATGACACATTACCAAGAAAATAGATTATTTTTTAAGCTAGGATGAATCAAAAAGAACCATCTTTAGTGGCTTACGTTAGATTTGGATGACTGTCTTCATGAAAGAGATATTAGACACCTGGAATCATATTTTCCTCTCAGCTATGTACTGGAATGCTCAAACTTCCAGACTGGTTTTGTTCTTGGGAATATAACACAGCTCCTGCAATGACTGACTATTACCTCTGTGGCAACCAACTTTTTGACTCCTCTGAACAAAAGACAAACTGTTTCTACAGTGGAAAATATACCTAATTACGCTACTCGCCCTTCCTAAAGAGTAGTGAAAGGTTGATACTTTCTTCTAGTTCATGGGATCTTCTGCAGCTGCTCCTGTCCCATGTCTGTAACACGCTGGCTCTGGCGATGCCGTGCCAGGACAGCTGAAGAACCCACACCTCCTTGGCCAACCACAAGCATCAATGGCCAGAGCAAAACTGCTGATATGACCCCCTGCAGTTTATCCTTCCTATTCTCCTACTCATGCAGGGGAGTTGGAAGGGTTCCACTTCCAGAGAACATTAAAGTAACTATTTATTGTTATTATTATTATTTTAAAACATTATGCGGAGTACTTAATACAACTAATAAAATCACACTGATAACCTACTTCTAATCAGCTTGGGTTCTCTATTGTGTACAGATGCCATTTGTATTATGGTTTTTTTGCCCACTTGTGAAATGTTATTAGCATTATTTTTAGACCTTCTTTGTCTTATTGTTTAACTTTAGCTCGTCTTCAGGTGCTCTGTGGAAAATGCACTTACGTTTAAAAGCATAGATGCTTTGGCTGCACTGTCTTACAGAAAACCTGACATTCGGCTCTGTAATGTACTAGGGGAAATAAAAGGGAGAAAAGGAAACAGCAGCTCCCATGGCACTCCTGTATCCTCTTAACATTTTCTTGTAACTATACTGTTTTATAGATAAAACTGTCACTGCAAAAATGACAAATATAACACATAAAAGAAGAAAAATGGGCAATAAATCACAAGTGACACTCCAGCCCATTGAAATGCATTCAGCCAGTGCTGCAGAAAGTAGGAACATTTCCTTGTTTTGCATTCTGCCCAGCTGAGCAAGAGGACCAGAATCCTTGAACAATTGGTACAACAATCGCTGGGGCCATCACATAAAAACAGGCTTAGAATTTCACTTTGGAGAGTCAGATCCATTCTCATTCTGCTTTCCTTGTCACTTGACCCTGCAGCAGCACTGCACTACGGCCTTGACATTACAGCACACAGGTGCTCATTCTCTTCTGGATAACTATTCACAACTCCCGCTAATGTAAATGTTGTCCAGAAGTATCAAGACAAGAATAAACTCCTAAAATGATGTATAGAACCTGCAGACAGACATATCTACACAAAGGTTTGTTGTTACAGACAGCACTCCTGTCTCAGCTAGGAAATAGTGGGTTCTACATTGCCCAAAATAGCATGTCAAGTTTCAGCACGTCAGAATACATCTAAATCAATGTTACTTGGTTCAGGATGGAGAAAAAATGAATGTGAATGTCTGTCCAGTCCATGTTGCTACACCTCAGATGCACTGTAAAGCACAGCAAATGAGGTAAATAGCAAAACACTCCTTCACAAATTTATGCTGTTAGTTTTTGTGTTAATAAACAAACTGTGTTTTCAGTAATGCAGTACAAAACTGGAGTGAATCCCTTAACATAAAAAAAAAAAAATCCATGAGGTTGAGATTTAATCAATCAAAGATTTCAGGTTTTTTTTTCACTTTTACGGTGGAATGGCTGAGAACAGAATGTGACCCAGAATACAGCAATAAATCTTGCTATGTACTGAATGCACATGTGAAGAAATGGGTACATTTTATTATGGTGCTAACTTCATAAGGGAGAAGAAACCAACTGGCATTATTTTATGACTGCTTTTAACTTGTTTATAAAATATGCTGATCATCTAGACCTTAAGGTATGCAGGGTAAAAATAATTTAAGTTTTAAGCTTTTGCCCCTCTCTTTTTAAAAGAAAAAAAATCTTCCCAATTGTTAAGTATCAGTTACTTTATAAAACTTCTGACAGATCTTTCTGCATTTGATTTGTATCAAGAATTTAATGTATGAAGGATGTACAATACAGAACTCTCTCTCGCAGCTGGATGTGTAATTAACGATGGGTCGTAAAAAGGGTGTTCTATGGAAATCAGTCGTAATAATATCCAGGGAAGTAGTGGCTGCTCCGCTAAATCACAAATGGAAATACTTTAATTTAAATGTAAGTAGCTCAGACATATTTCAACAATTAAGAAAATGCCTGAAAGAATGAACTCCCTAATCATGATTCCAAGCATGCTATTTTATCAGAATGCAGAGAGAACAAAATATATGAGGGCCAAGTGAATACCAAATATGGCCAATTTAAACCTATTAGATGAAGTGTCTCTAACGAAATACTGAAAAAGCTGCAAATTATTTCAGCCTGTCTCAAAAAGACGGATTTGTTATTAAACTTTAAGATCATACAGTCACTTTTGTATGTGGTAAGTTTTTTTATAACTTTCTACATGATTTCAACCATATGTTAAACCATATTTTTTATGAAAACATGAGACAGTATCATGAGTACTACTATGCTTCATGCCTTTTTTCCCGGCAGACAGGTGTAAGCTAGTTAGATACTCTCCCTGTCTGTTGGAGGACAGGGTCAATTCAGAGGATTTCAAGTTAGTTACTTTTTGTAAGGTAACACTGAAACCTAAACACTATCCCCCAAATTTGAAGTCCTTAGCTACTAAGTTATTGAATCACTGATCATAATGTATTGACTAACAACACTAATTTCCCTGTTGTGGCTTCTAAGAGTCAAAATCACACAGCTGCTTTTACACTAGGTTATCTTATGTTATAACTCAAGGACAACTACACTGTAGGTATTTAAGTGCAACCGAATGGAAAAGTTCTCTTTGCTACACGCCGCAAAGGCAAACTGGAGTGGCTGTCAAGATATTTAGGGCAACTAGCCGGTAATCCTATAAATGGAAGACCTGTTATTTTTACATGAAAAAGGAAGGAGAAAGGAAGGACAAAGAGAAACTAATAATACATTGTTTATAAACTGCACCAGTATGAGGCAAGATGAATTGATGACGAGGATGGAGGAAATGAGTGCAAGCAGAATTGGCTTGCAAGCTGAGCCATATTATCATGATATTTGTGAAGAGGAAGACCTTTCAAATTTGGTAACGATATTCAGGAACGCAGCCAAGATTTTAAATTTCCATTATGCAAGAAGCATCAACTTCCAATGTAAAGAAACCCGAAAATGCCATCCTTGACCTTCCCACTGCCAGTTATGTATCTCCTCAAATGCTAAAAGATGAAAGTAATTCCTTGATCTCAAAAGTAATTACTTTGGTTCTGAGCAAAGAAGTGAGGAAAAGGCACTGAACAGAAAATTCTAAGTGACATTTAACAGTTACAGCTGTAGGGCTTGGGGTAACTACAGTTACAAACAGCCCTACACTTTCACATAAACAAATCCTTTTACATGTAAATCCTTTCCATGGTCTTGAAATTTATAGGAGAAAAATGTGGGGACAATGTGTATCACTCCCAGCTCCCTCATGTGTGGTCCAGCTTCCATAAACCTCCTTTAAGAAAACCTTTGTGTTTCTCATGGACACTGCAGATCCCACTACTGCTGTACTGCCCTGAAGTTGAAAAGCCTGCCCTAAGGACTCCTAGACAGGATGTCTCTCTAGAAAAACAGGAATTCTTGTTGCTGTTGTGGGACAACCATGTGGGTTGGGTGAGGTTTCTTCACTCATTATTGCAGTTGTGTGGCAAATGAGGAGTGAGATGTCTTCTTTCCTTTTGAGCCCAGAGTCCTTCAAACATGAGATGGGGTTGGGAACATGATGAGGGGATTTCAAATGCTTTCTAATACATTTCACGGATAGCCATACATGCTGCTGGCAGGTATAATTTGATACTTTCTTTTTCACTATAAAATTAGATCCTGGTAGAACATTTTTTTTTCCCCATGAAAAATGAAACAAAGTCACAGATCTGACAGACAACCACGGACTGCCAATGCCACCAGTGACAAAGCAATGAAATACTTTGCCCGCCATCCTCCGCTAGCCATATATCTTTTCTCTCACTGTTAACTACTGTAGCCATCTCCTTCTTGTGGAACAGGCATGTCTCCAGGGTTACCTACAGCTACTCAGTTTTGCATTGAAACAAATAAAAAAACAAAACAAAAGAAGAAAAACCTTTCTTTCTCCACATGGAAAAATATGTAAGCTTATTTGAATCCTGTGATGAAGAAATCAAAATTAATTGAAGTTCAAGGCTATGGAAGAGATCCTGTCTCTTCAATGCTTTATTTGAATTGTGAAGTAAAAAAATAACTGAGGTATAAAAATGGATGCAGACAAAGCTTCTGCCAAGCAGCAGTAACAAGAACAAGCTACTTCCTGGCATCACGTAAGTATGTTATTCTGGTTAGTTCATATGTTATTACAGAATACAAGTATACATGCAGCAACTTTGTCTTGATTGACAAGGTAACTTGGGCATTATGAATCACTCAGCTTTGTTATTGTAACACATATCCCAGAATTAAAAGCTATAGCAGACATGTCACTAATCCTCTTATCTCAAGATGACTCTGGATACTGCCTCTTATTGACTGCAGCAGGATCCAGATACCAGACATCTGAACTCGGCCTCATCTCTTAGACACCCTCGTAGCAACATGCTAACAACGTGCTTCCCAAGGAACTATTGACAGTATTCTTCAAAAAGGCAATGATTTTATCATACACTAAAAGCTGATGGACTAGATTTACATCCCCTATTAGATATCTCATCACATTTACTTCAGGTTCTAGAGCTTTTAATGCTCTTTGGTTCTGTTTGAAAATAAAAATGTTTGCAAAACCCTGAAAGGTTTTATGCATGGGTTTCTTTCCTGACAAAACAAATCATTTCCCCAGGTTCATAAGGATTTTCTGGTATATTCTGAACCATCCTTCAAGCCACATACAGCCTAATAGTGATTTCACTTGAGTACTGACTTTACTTTGACAATGAGATTTTAAATACTTAAGTCTTGCTCATTCACACGTGTCACATGCTGGGTTATTTTATTTTAATCCTAGAACTCATGTATGACATAATAAAAAGGAATCTATTTTATTTCTATTTTAATTTCTTTCATATTGAAATTTTGCCAGAAAATATGATCTTCCCAACATTACACAGAAAAAAACCTGAGTCCACTAATACTAGATCTTTGTCCTAACTTCCGCATGCAACTCTTGAGCCTAAATTTACAAATTCTAGTGTCTTGATCTAATAACGGAGAAAAAAATAAACAGGTACATAGATATATATCTATATTCAAACTTTCATTTAATTTATGGATGGAGCAAGACTAGATCTCTTTACAACATCAGGCTCGAAGGAACATTCCACAGATCACACACACAATGCGCACATGCAGCGGAGTCGTACGTACAGGGACGTGTGTGTAAGTTTTGGTGCCAAGCACACCACTGAATTTAATGGATCTGAGGAAAAAATTACGAACAGAAAGAAACTTTTAACACAGGAAACTTTTTATGAGCAGAGAAGGAAGAAACTGTCAGGGAAAAGGAGCCGAAGAAAATGAGACAGAATGGGCATGATGACTGGTCTGTACTTGAACATCTGACCTGTTAGCTGGTCGTCGCCTGCAGCAGGGGCGATGCGAATGTATGGTGTTGTAAGCTGAGTCACGATTATCGCAGCTAAGGCAAAGGAAGAGTTCCAGGTCAGCATGCATGAGGGAAAAAAAAGCCAGACTGAAGCTATGCCAGCAAGAAGAATCTTGGTCAATTGATTATTGTCTGAACTTTACAAATAAAAACAAAGAAACTCCCACAAGTTCCTTTTCATCTTCAGTTGTTAGTGTGGTTATTCTGCAAATTAATAAGCTGTCCAGTGTGACTTTCACTCAGGAAAAGGACTCGAAGCACATTATTTACTGCGTTTGAGGAAACTGGAGACTCTTTGGCTCTGCTAGTCACAGCATTAAGCTTTGTAAGTGATAACTAGCTGATTATTCAGATTACTCTAGTACGAACTTCTCCAAGTAATTTGAGTTAGTTTCATTTTTATTTTCCAATTTCAAAATACTATATTTTTCCTATAACTTTTTAAAGATAATTTTTACGTAAACCGCTTTTGAGCTAGTTAAGATTAATTTTTCTTGTACCCACCTGGGTCACTGTTCTGAAAATGCACACACTACACATATATTTAATGTTCAGCATACAGACAATGACCACTGAGAGGTGGCATGCTTTTAATTAGGTATGTGTGCAACTGAGGTCTAAGTTCACAAGAAAAAGCTGAAAACGTGAGTTGTTTGTGCCCCTGAAATAGTCAGACTTTTCTGACAGAGCTATAACAACCACTGTCTGCTACAGACAACTATTACCATGGCTCACATTAATAAGATCTGTTATTTCTTTGTTTTCCGGCAGTTCTATGATTGCCTCTAAATGGTTAAGCACGCTGTGATACATATACATTAAGGAATATAAAAAAAATTAAAAGGTCAGATCCAACATGATGCAGCTGGAGAATGATGCAAAGAAAAAAATATTGGAAAATTAAGGACAAAATTATATGAAAGATCACTCATTTACATAGAACAGCCTGGGTGCTATTAGAAATGTGGCAACGAGAGAGGAAAATAGATCATCTACCATCTGCAGACAATTAAACTCAAAACTGCTGCTGCATAATATTTTGAAATATCCCTCTGCAACACTGAAATGCAGTGTTGATAGTAGCTTCTAGAGTACTGTTGCTATTGGATTTAAAATATTATAATATCCTTTTCTCTCTCATAATTAATGAAAGCCTTCCAATATTGCAAAATTAGAACAATGATGCCTCCCTCTTGAGAACTGCATTCCTAGGAGATAATCAAGATGTTTCTATCCAGACAGTGTTGTAAGTCATATCAGGAAATACAGTCTTAGTATAAATCACAAACCACCACAAAGTTGATAGTAATAAACTTGGAGGAGTTTTGGAATGTTTTCAACTTAGTCTGCTGAGATTTTACAGTCATTTAGCTTGAAGAAAGAGTAGGAATATGAAAGCCATATTTCAAGAAATATATGACAACCTTTATTACCACTGGTACAAAAAGTTATTCCTGATTTTTGTTTGTTTGTTTGTTTAATTATCTTGTCAAAAATAATGGGAGTGGAAACCCTGCAGTCTCCCCATTTGCATATACACCAAATAGTCACAGAGGTCCCAGAAGCCTTTCTCTACAGAAAACTAAGATCAGGAGACTCCACACCACAGTAACGTGCTGTATGAGCCTTCTACTAACAAAGTCAGTGGCAGAGGCTTCCTTTGACTTCATCAGAAGCAGAAGGAGAACGTTCAGCTCTACAAAACCCAACATTCTCATCCTAATTTATACTTGTAATCACTGCAATCAGGATTTTTATATGATCTCTAAAAGAACACATTTAACAGAGGTTTCATTTGTAAAAATGTAATGGTCATAAAACAAGATCATTTTTTAAAAGGGTACAAGCTGAGGTTGTTTAAAATATACTCGATGAAACGAGAAAGTATTATCTACCTACTGACCCTAGATATGCATTTGACCCAGTAGAATTAGGCTGCACTTTTCTGGAGATGGGCTGTATGCCTGTCAATATGATAATAAGCTATCTGGTGCACTTGGTCTCTGATACAGCAACAAGGATTAGTGTCTGTCAGCTGAACACATGCTTGACAGCAAAGTACATGCATTATTCCTGCTGACATCAAGGGGAGGAAAAAGTGTACTCAAGATACAGAACAGTTCTGCTGGATCTGGGACAAGAACACTACTGTTATATTACACTTATGTATTTTTATTTTAGCAAAAAGTAAAGTGTATGGTGGGCCATGGAATTAACACTGCATGGCAGCGATAAAACCAACTCTCAATGATCTTAAGAAGGTCTTAAGGGCACCAACAACTTTATTATCTGGAGATGAGATAATTAAAGGCAATATAACTAGCAAGTGATATAACTCTGCTCGTGACATGTTCTGAACTCCCATACTGGTCCTCACGGCAGACTTCAAACAGGCTAACCATATGTCTTTAATACACAATGAGGTGGCTGGCCAATCTCAGCTGGCTCAGTGGAGCATCTCAAAAGTTGCCTTGAGGGACCTTGATCCTACGAAGGGCTCCCGATGCACTTGGTGCAATCCTCACATTCCATGTCAATGGAATTGCAGGAACTCTCAAGAACCAAGCAGACAGCTGGCTGCGCTGTCATGTTGGTTTTGCAGGTAATGTTTTATGGCACAGGCCTTGATCCAGTAAAATACTTGTGTCTACTTTGAGACGGAGTAGTTGCGACCTAGTCAAGGAGATTATTCTCTCTGCTCAAAATTAGGTACACAATTGACTTGATCAGGGCCTAGCTGGTCAGAACATGGTGCTAAGAACATCAAGGTTGTGGGTTCAACCCTCATATGGGCCATTCACTCAAGAGTTGGATTCGATGATCCTTGTGGGTTCCTTTCCAATTCAGAATATTCTGTAATTCTATGAAAGCATATGGTTTCCCAAATATGTAATAAAATCTACAGTATGTCTACTGATTCCAATGGCCTACACAAGGCTGTAGGTATTTTCAGGATCAGACCTTAATTCAAAAGAAGATTGCACCAGTTTCGTACATGAATGGCCTAAAGCACTTCCCCTAGCTTTAAAAACCACCAGACTTGAACTTCTGAAGATAACAGAAGCCCAGATTACAAATATTTCAGGAATGTTACTAGTGTGTGAAAACCAGATGTTGCAGTGGAGAGCGTTCCCAATCTCATTTGTCAGGAGCACTACAGCGCATCCCTAGATGGACATAACAAGCACACAGAGCTTAAGCAGCTTACCGTCTAGTAGCTACACTGTAGTCTCAAAGCTCAGTGGAAAATGGTGCAAGTCTCTAAGAAATCTGACAGAGTGGTCGGAGCAGCCTTTGCTTAGTGGGGTACAGACAACATGAATGCTGCACTGAGCAGTTCGCTGGGGGTGAACAGAGGGGAGGAGAATGGGAGAGGACAATTTTATGTCTTTTCCCAATGCAGGTATAGTGATTTCTGACCTACAGACTTAGAGCATTTTTGCTATTTTTTTCTAACCCAAATGTGGGAAGTCCAAAGAGGGCACAGAATTCTGCTTTTCCCTTAAGTATCTCTGTTAGATCTAAAGGGAAAACATCTGTACAGACAGCTATTGTTAATACCATATTAAAATACGTCATGGTCTCCATTTAATTCTTTTAAAATTAATACAGATTAAAAATATAATACAAGCATTCAGTTTAAAATCATGGAAATCAATGCTTTACTGTTGCCCCCAAGGAAGTTTTGCACCAGGGATTATACATACCATCAAGGATACCTCTGGTTTCAAAAAAAAAGTCCTCACAACAACCTCTCACATTTTATTATGAAAAAATCTGAAACATTCTTTCAAAACAGAAATGTAGGGAGATTTGTTTAAAATAAAAGCTGCATTTCTCACATCTCCATTGCCAAATGGGTTAGCTCAAATTAGCTTGTTGCTATGGGAGCTATTCCAATCCACAAAGTTACCCTCGCTTCTCAAATGAGAGAGTAAAAATTTTCAGTCAGACAAGTAATTTAAACAGTTGGACATCCATTAGCGATTGGGAATACAAATCTTCAAATAATTTACAATCCATTCCTCTAATCATCTAATCTATGATGATTTCTGATGTAACAGAGTTCACTCCTGGTATCACTGAAGCTACTTGAAAACAACACAGGATTTCACTTGCATCTGCAATTAATCTCTCATCTATATTATACTTGGGTTGAGATCAGATATTTGAAAGATTTCAGTGGTTTAGTAAGCAGTCAGTTAGCAAATTAAAATTAAAACTGCTTCCTTTGGTTTGGAGAAGAAAAGAAGCCAGGAATCTGTTTGAAGAGGCATAAAAATGTATTCATCACATTATGGAGTATCCATAGATTCAACAAGGGCAACTTTATGCTAACATTTCTGTTACTTTTAGGTAATGAGATTGTTATCCACCCCATTTAGACTTAGTGGTGGTGATGTAATTGTGAAGTCTACATGTAGAGGAAATCATGGTGGAATCAGTTCCATCAGGGACAGTCACTGAGACAAGCATGATCTCCTGCAAGGTGCAGTGGTATAGAGATGAAGCAGTTTCTGTTTTATCCTCTTGCCAGGTGCCCAAACAGCCAGGTGGTATTACCTGTTCCTACTCACAGCAGCACATTCTTTCCTGTTCCTCTATTGCAATTCCAAGTAACTGTACTACTCCATCACTTCTTTTTCAGGCTTTTAAGTTGCCAACAGCTAAAGGTACTAAAAAGGTGAGACTACAAAGATAATCACAGACAGATCTAGCCCCCAAAGATAAACAGACCAGCAGCACATTTATCTTTCCCTTTTTGGGGACAAAACCTATAGCCAGCACTGTCTCAATTATACAACTTTATCCCACAAATGGTAGTATCATGTGCTGACAATCGAATAAATATAGCTGATCTGTACCATTAAAATGAAGAATATGATTTCTCTGCTTCTCTTTTATACAGCAATTAAATTGAGGTAATTGCTTACAACTAAGGGGCAATTTTTCACTATGGAAAGTACTAAGCAGTACGTACTCTGCAATTGGCAATTTTACATCTCTACTATATATATATACACATACGTAAGTACAAAGTATTTATTGTGAGATCATATAAAAACCCACAGAATATATTTTAAAAACCCTGTGTTCAAGTAGACAACCAAAAGTAATTAATACACTTATTGATTAAAAACAAACAAACAAACAAACAAATTTCCTAAATCTTCGCTAGGGATGCAAATGATTCTATGAAAATTCTGTAGTATGTTTAGTGATGTGTTTTAGCAATATAAACACTTCTGGAAGTTTGCAAAGACCATGTGAGGGGAAGGTCAACAGGATGAAGTACAGAACACATGACATAATACAAACATACCTTTTGTGGCTACCCTGACGCAGTCGATTTTAGTTTCCTGTGTCAAATAAAGAGGAAAAAGGTCACATCTTGTGTTTTTAAACAGAGAAAGTCATCCATTATTCTGTTCTTGCAAGTACTGATAAAATGTCAGAGAAGAATGCACCTCATTCCATATTTAACTGCTTATTAGCTAACTCCAAAGTGAATTCATAATATGGGCAAATACTGCTTGGGTATGGTACATAAACATTTCACTTAAGACTCCTCTAAAAGTAGAAAATGTGAAAGATATTCACAAGAGCACAAGGAAGTGTTCTGCTTTTTAACTCTGGCAACATAATGACCTTGGGAGATTTTTATTTTTCTTACAGAAAGTATAGTTTGAGGCATCATGTTAGACAATTTTAGAAAGAAAAAGTAATCAATGGTGTTTCACATTTCTGCACTGTTAGTGCACTGTGAATGAGGGACCATTATGGTTTCTGGCAGAAAACATTTCCAGGCTGTCAGCACAGACAGCCAAAGCTTATCAAGAATTGAAGGGCTCTGGGTAGGTCTGTCCAGGAAATGAAAAACAGTTCCAAGAAGAATTAGTCTGATGAAACATGATCTGTGAGGATCTTTTTGCACACTTTTTATTTCAGTTCCATCTACTTCTCTTCCTTTTTCTTTTGTTTGCAGAAAGGGACAAAAAAAAAGTGGTTTCTAATCCAATCAGGGCAACCAAATGAGAAAAAGGGAGATCAAGATGTTACAAATTAAGGTAACAGGACTGGACACGCCAAGACAGATATGCCGAAATCCACTATCAAGTTTGGCTTAAACTTAACAAAAGAAATCACAACATATTCCTGTTCAAAGCAAGAAAACAAAAACAAACAAAAAGGAAGAAAAAAAGCCAGTCAAACAAAGTCACTGGACAGCTTTTAGCTAGTAAGACAGAATGGTTACATACTACTTTGCTTGCATACTACAGACAAAATGTGTGGTTTTCCCCTCCTCTTTCCTGTAACCTTTAATCATGAAGCAATATTGTGTTAGGAAAACTGCTATTTTTTAAACTCAGTGTGTTAAATTTCATGGTTACTTCATTTTCTCATTAGCAACTAAATTGGGCATCCTGCTAGTTGATGCCAATCATTTATTTACACACAAACACTGTATAAAATCACGCCTGTTGCAAGACTTACCCCATTGGCTCTGCTAGCAGCTTGAAAATAGATGCTGTAGCTCTTATGAGGAAGAAGAGGAGTATTCCAGAAACCACTGTAGGTTTTGTTATCACCAATAGTAAAAGGCTGAGCAGCTTGTAAACCATTGGCTGGAATCTCTGCAGCAAAGTAGTACCGGGAATTCAAGAGTGAGGCATTCTGGAAATGAATGGGCACTGGGTAGCACTTCAGGATTTCAGTTGTCTTTTTGGTCCTCCGTGGGCGCTCTTCTTCAACAACAATTTGATAGACACTAAGAGTGTAGAAAGGAAAGAACAAAAGAAACAGTGGTTATTTTAAAACTTGGGCAGTCAAACCATCCTAAAACCATAAAATCATGCCAATATTTACTGGAAGAAAAGAACTGTTAAAAGCAAAGAACACAGGAAGAAAATGTCATTTTCATATTCAGGTGTATAAATCTGTGGAAGAGATTCATGCTTTCAAATTCATTTTGTTTTGGAAAAACAAAATTAGCCATACACACCACAGCTTTTCACACTAATGAATGCACAGAACATTTTCTTGTTCAAACTCTTGTACATAAAAAGGGTGCTTTATCAGTGCTAAAATGTGGAATTAAGTATTGTTTTGTTCATCAAAGCAACCCTAAAGATACAGATTCCCTTCTCTAACCTGTTTATCTTACCTAAATGAAATTAAATTAGCACAGAGATAAAAATGAAGACACAAATTACACAGTGACAGGGACCAGTATTTGCCTAACTGTTGACATTATACGTATTTATAAAAGCAGAGAGTAAAGTAAAATTTCAGTGGCATATTGACTATTGCTGAGCAAGTATAAAACACTTTTTGATGGAAGTTATTATCACTCAGCAAAGCACTTTTACTCATTTTATAGATAACCATATTTTTAAGTTTCTTCATTCTGCAAAGCAGGTAATCTTGCACTTGCAGTCTTTGCTGTACTGGGACCTAGAGAGACCAGTCCAGACCTCCCCACTGTAAAGGTGCTATGGACATTCAAACAGGAACAAAGAAATTGCAATTTCTGCTGTATATGCAAACAGTGTAATCATTATACCCTTGCAGTTGCTGTAAAAGACTGAGTCAGTGCTTTTAAATTTGTGAAGTGGGAAGTCCATGTCTCTAAAGAGGCTTGGCTTACAAGTTTATTGCTTCACTGGGGACCAGTGATTCTTAATCAGTATTTGTCTCCTGGAATCTTGAATCCCAGTAAGCAAGTCAGTCTAGATAATTTATGTCAAAGTGGCAATGTGTCCACATTTTTGCGTATCATCTACCTCCAATAACAATTTATGATCTTTCAAGTTGATGGTACATAAAAACCAGCAATCTCTGGGTAAGGTAAGTTTCTTAAAGATCAAATATCCACAGAGTCTTCTGACATGTTACTGTTCTGTCATCTGTAGGTAGAGGATTATGTTTAAAGAAGATTCTGCCCAAAGTACAGGGACACATGGGCTGAGCTTCTGCAGGACCATCTCAGTCTGCACCCAACAGGGTTTATTGGCTTAGTGATGCCCCTGCACAGCTATGGCTACTCCCCTTCTGAAGGCAAACCTGGTTTAGAAATAAAGACATTAATTGTTCAATGGCAGGAGGGATGGAGCTTTAAGCAACCTGGTCCAGGGGAAGGTGTCCCTTGACCATATNCAGAGTCTTCTGACATGTTACTGTTCTGTCATCTGTAGGTAGAGGATTATGTTTAAAGAAGATTCTGCCCAAAGTACAGGGACACATGGGCTGAGCTTCTGCAGGACCATCTCAGTCTGCACCCAACAGGGTTTATTGGCTTAGTGATGCCCCTGCACAGCTATGGCTACTCCCCTTCTGAAGGCAAACCTGGTTTAGAAATAAAGACATTAATTGTTCAATGGCAGGAGGGATGGAGCTTTAAGCAACCTGGTCCAGGGGAAGGTGTCCCTTGACCATATCAGGGGGTTGGACTAGATGATCTTCAAAGGTCCCTTCCAAGCCAAACCATTCTATGATTCTATAACACCACCGTTTTAGGTCTGCAGAGTCTTCATAGTTAAATATCACCAAGATGCAGAAAACACCAATTCTCTTGACCATGGTAACTGTTTTGTTACCAGACTTACTGATCACGTGCCACAGACCCTGCTGACTATGTTTTTAAGATCTACCATCTCCAGTAGGAGATGCTGCACTTCTATGCTCACAAAAAATGCCCAGAAATTTAACACTGAGAATGCAATTAATACCTCTTCTTCTGCCTGATTCAGACTTTCAGCATGGTGGGGCTTTAGTTTAATGTTAACACACTTAAACCTATCTGCCTTCATGAAGATGTCTACACATCTACAGTTCTCAGAGAACTCAGCAGAAAGAAGGTGTCTACTTTTGGGTCAACCTAATCGCTCCTCAGACTCCATTGATTGTAATAACTAAATACTCAGCTCACATGTAGACATCTAGAAGTGGACACCCCGATTTAAATGTTTTAATTTAAGGCTAAACTTCATGCAGAAATCTAACCATGCATAAATTTAGTACAGCCAGGGACACAGAAATGTCTTGAGGGTTCACTTGAAGGCCTCTGCCTGTACATTTTGCAGCTCTGTGCAACAAAGTCTTCATATCAAGCAGAAATATTTTAATTAGTTGATTAATTCCATGCTGACTAGTAAATGAAGGTCAATCCACAGCAATCTTTCTCTGATCCTGCGAGAACTGATTTTTTAACAAACTAGCCTTGGAATATCTACATTACAATCTTGTTTTTCTATTACAAATCAATTTTTGACATAATTTTCACAATTAATTTTCTAGAACAAAATAGAGTGGCCTAGAACTGGGATTCCAAGCTACTTTAAAGACATCATGTTGGCTCCTCTAACTATTAATTTGCAGTGAATCCACAATAATACCATTTGCAAATTTAAATGGAGTATTGGGAAAAAATGCAGAAGGTGATGTAAGCATTCATTCTTGCAAGGTAGTGAAACTGGATATGCTTGCCTAATACTGCAGCAAATATAAGAATGCCTCAGTTTCACCAAAGCATGATGGATAGTAAACTAAGTTACTTCTTTCTTGCATCATGACTGCATATAAGAGGGACTTCAGACCAGATGAGATAATATGACCTGTTTCAGTACTGGCTGAAATGAGGATTCTCTTAATTTTTCCCTCAGTGATTAAAGACTGTAGATATTTTAGAAACAAATCTGTCACTAAAATGCTCCTTTTCCAATGGTAAATCCATATTTAGTTATAATACATGCACTACTCCTTGTATACATTTTAAATGCCTGCCATCTACTCACTTTCAGATAGTTTAAAGAAAGAAGTAAGTTGACTGGAGCAATTTCAAACTCAAAATGTCTTTTAATCCTTACTCCCCAAGACAAATTAGATTTGCAAGCATCTAGACCTCAAATCTATTTGCTCTTTAATAATTTAAGCACTGAAAGGTCAAACAACTCTTTTCTGTTCCCCTTCATCAAAGTCCAAGTGCTAATGAAAAATAACTAAATCCTATCTGCTGGCCAATTTCCACAAACTGCTGTTTCTCTGATGTAAATTAACACATTATGAGCACCTGGGTCAATGGAAACCTGACAGAATTTTACCAGTGGTACGTTTTACATTTGTACAAATGAGATCATCTTGCTAATGAATTTTACAAAACTACCCCAATTACAATCATAATCCAAAAGCTTTCTCTACATTAATATTGCTTTCTTTAATATGTAACAGCTGGACTGCCTACTCCGAAATGAGTTCAAGCTTAGTCAATTGAACCAGCACTGCACCATGACTCTATTATTCCTCTTATGTATTAGTCAGATTTCTGGCTTGTTTGAAGTTGAATTATTCCTTTTCCATACCTCTATATTTCAGAGAATAAAGTCTTCCTATCTGTAATCCAGAAAATAAGTTCTACACTACAGTGAAAGGTTGCCAAAAGCGTATCGGTGATCGGCAGCACTTAGACTGATCTTTCTGAAGGAAAGAAATGTAATTCAAGTATAATTCACATTACACAGTTGTACTATAGAATTTCAATGCCTTGGAAATTAAACCCAAAATTTATTTTTATAGATTGAAGTTCGCTGTTGCATTGAGAAAGGAACACATGGGAATTATTTTTAACCTAGGATTCAAATGCTTCAAATTTGGAAATTGAAAAAGGTGTATGGAAAAAAAAAAATATATATATATATGATTTTTACACTGCTTTTTATTCTAACAATTCCAAACCAGTTCCAAATTTAAATGATTATGCAGAGATACAGATCTGAACACAATAGCTTTAAATTTTGTTAGAAATTAGATATAGCAGGTCTCTCAGATATTTATTGAAATTGTATTGCTTAAATTGGAATGGTGTGCCAATGTCTGATAAATATACTAATTTTTTTCAGAGTTGAAAAAGAGACATGAAAGCAGAAAGAAAACATATTAGCTTGGAAATAAAAGATGCTCAGAATACTTAGACAAATGACAATTTCAAAGAAGACTTAAATATATATCTAGTCTTAGCTACATCAAATGATGGGTTTTGGTAACCTCCTGAATCAGGACATTATTCCACTTTACTCGAATGCAGTAAATCAAATCTTAGTTAATCAAAGTCTCATTCAAAGTTACAAAATTACTGTCCAAGAAGGACCTATTGTATATAAACATGGACTTTATTCCACCTCATTCACTGAATTCGTCATACAGGACTCCTTAACATGTACAATCTAGGCATTTATTAATTGAAACTTATTAATCTATAATTACACCTCCACCAAAGCAATTGCAAATTACAAAGGGAAAACAAGCTTGATTCCTCCATTATTGAAACATCAGCTCTATTTTGTCTCTCTAAAACAGTCTTGACGCTTTACATAACCAAAGCATTAAAGACATTTTTAGAATTCGTTTTACAGAAGGGAGACGGCCTAGGGAACTGAATATAGACAAAGACTGTCTGAATTTATTTACTAGTCTTAATACAACTGCTGTTCGTGATCCTACGCACGTCAGTTAACTACTATGGGCCTCAGATACCCAGCTGTGGAACGAGAACAAGAAACTTTCTTATTCCATCTGGCCTGCCTCAACTGTTTAAAACCTCTTCAAATTCTTCTTTCTTATTATCCTTGATTTTTTTTTTCTTTTCCTAGGGAAGGTACCATGCCTGCAAAGCTCTTAAGGTCCACTAAGAGCGCCCTTATCAGCTGTGTGAACTGTTGGGCTACCTTTGCAGACTGTTATGGTGACACTCGAGTCTAATTTGAAGTTTTCTGCTCACTGTTACAAGTTCAGGCTTTATTATAAATAGAAAAAGTTGGTACTTTTTATAGATATTTTTCTGTATTTTGACTTGCATGCTTGCTTTGTTTTAATGCTTACAGAGTCAAACAATAGAATAACCCTTAATCTACATATTGACCATTATTTCAAGTTACTCATTCCCACAGCCCTAGTCATCTGCATGCTAGAATCACTTTACTGCATTCTTCTACTAAAGTAGCAGTTCCAGTAGAGGGCAAAATTAAGAAATCCAAACCCCACCCCGTTATCTCAGTTCTAAGTCCATGAAGAACCTGACTGCTCAAACCATCACAGTCTATAGGGTCCCCACAGTTTCAGCTATACTTTTGTAGACCCTGGAAATTCTTCTATCGTACTGCCATTAAGACTTTCAAAATATATCAGTTGTTTTGTTCATGTTTTGCACCTAAAATTCTTTATATATCTTTGCTCGTCATGTGTTATGCAATTTTATTATCTAACTGTTTCTTGAGAAGAATACAGCCTTTGGATAGTTTTTTCTATATAATATGCAACATAACTTCGTCTCTGTCACCACTTTCCTCTGACATGGTCATATCACATTTATATGGATTAACATTGGAGATATTTATCTGTTTCTTCATGCCCTTATATTGCTCTAGATTCTTGTAATTCATCCTATAACTTCAAATGTTACAGTACTAGAAATTATATGTAATTATACATATGTAATGTACCTGGAAACGGAAGAGGGAAATTATTCTTTAAAGGACAGGAATTAAAAATTTATGGTTAGCAGGCAAATAGAAAAAGGCCACATGAAATTCCCACTAACTTTCCTCTTACTGTGCAAGAGCCTGTATATTTGTTATAGGTGGATTAAACGAAGGTGATAAACAACCCCTGATTTATCAGGTGTCTCACCATCACAGCTACACAGGCTCTGCCAGTGGGTCAGGAGTTCTAGCAACACCTAATATATAGTGAATAAAATACACTCTGTGTGCAGTCACTCCCAGAACAGATCCTATGCCAGAGAACCAGCTGAATAGCAGTCCTGTCCCTCTGACCACTATAGAATTTTGCATATTTTATTAAAGGGGGAAGCACACATGGTTCAGCTGCGGACTAGAAGTAAGACCAGGGAGTTTGTGATTAGCAGCAGGACAAATGAGTATACCTACTAATGACAGAGAGGACTGTTTTAGGAAGCCTCCTCTATTTCAGGGACATTTTATTTGGGAGATCAGAGAATTTCTGGGCTTTATGCAAAATACAGCATTGCCCACTATAGCTTCTAAAAAAAGGTGAAGAAGCTTAGAAAAAAATCCCTTGTAGAAACATAATGTTCAGATATGAAAATATAGAACTCAGAGTGAAGAAAAACAAGCAGACTAAATAAAACCTCTAAATTGATGTTGCTGTACCAATGCCAACAACAATGCCAACGAGTATTTTTAAAATGATACATTAATATGTGATTTATATAGGGCGAAAAAAGTGATTTAGGCAATGCTGCAAATAATATTCTCACAACACGTAAGTAATCAAAATTCTTGTAACAGTTCCCATCTAAGCACTTAACATAGCAGTGTTAGAGGTGCATTGCCTGTTTCTTTGGGTGAGTGAAGGGAATCTTAAATCCTTATAGCTTTTTGGAGTGAAGAGAGTCTTAAATCCTTCTAACTTTTTGTTCACATCTTTACTTGAAGCCAGGAGGTTCCATGCAAACAAAAGCTCCACAATCTTTGGCAGGTTTCTAACTCTGTGGAACAGTTGTTGCTTCACAAATGTAGGAAAGGTGCTAAGTCAATAAAATACTTTGTGCTAGAAGCTTGAATGGAATACTTCTACTTTCACACCTGGCTTTATTTACTAGCTTTGCAGGTCAAGAGATAAGTCTGGTAAGATTCTCCAAGGCAGGGCCTGTCTTCATTCTCAGGAAATGCTATTACCGGCACATGAAATTTCCAGCCCATGGGGAAAAATGAAATTCAAGCAATCTTTTGGAATCAGACCTGGCATGAGCATAAGAGAGACTAATATTATACAACACTTCCATTGTCATGCGAGGAGCCCTATTTCTCAGATCAATCACAGCAGAAATACCTAAACGGCTGTAAAGGAGGAGATAAGACAGCTTAGGTTCAGCCCCTAGAGATACTGCCGAATGTAAACTCTCAGGTGTCGTAATAAGCTTTATCTTCACAGACCCAAGTCCACTGGGGAATAGTATCTGGTTTTTAATGTAAAACTCCTAAGCTGCTTTGTGACTGCCCAACTCTTTTGTATGGACAGTCTCAAAGACTTAAAAGTCGGCATTTACAAAGGAGATTTTCCGGGAAAAATACATCCAAGCAAACCTCTCCTTGGCATTCCTACGGTTTTATACAGGAAATCCTGACAAGTTTTCAAATGGAAAGCATTATGCCACTGGAAGTTAAAGATATTTTTCTTGTTCTTTCCTCCAAGGACAGTCACCAGGGGAGGATATGACAACGGGTTCAATTCCCTTGAGAAGGAAAACATACTACATAGTATCTTAATTGCAGAAGAGACAGATAGGCTCCAAAAGTGGTAATTTAATGGCCACCATAAATTCATAATATATTCAAATTCTTTTTCCAGACAGAGAAGAAATAATACATTTCTCTTTTGCAAATCTGGACTTCCTAGGATTAAGAGACACACCAGAGCTTTGGCTCAAAAAATTCCTAGAAGAAAATCTGCAAAGAAAAGGAGACAACGATGCAGGCTCCTTCCACTTTCCAATGGCCAGGTGGGTGCCACCTAGTCCTGATGACACTGGGTGTTTAACTTTTTGCCTTATTTCCTAGTATAGATTCATTGTTTTAGAGAATCTAAGCACACTTGTCAGGGGGGCAGAGAGTGTCCAGCAGATCTTCAGCCCTGTACTTGCAGGCAATCATACACCATTCACAAAACCTTGCTGAAATGTTTCTGCCTTCAGATTCAGTTATCACAAATGACAATCCAAAACATAGTTTTGTTTTGTCAGTAGAGAAGGAGAGAGAGTGTAAAAAATCTTTTAAGGATTTCAGTTTGTAATACTTTGTTATTTAGCAGGACAATAAAGATTGCCAACATGCTGGCAGCAGTAGATAATCTATACTTGGTTTTACAACATACAGCCTGCTGATGGACTGCAGTTTTAACTTTATCCCATCCATCCTTTGAAAAAAATCAGTAAATTCAATACATATGCTAACCTACACTTATTCAAAAGAAGTATTAGTTTACTATTGAAACAGCATATTAAAATTTATAAGAACCATTTGACCGACATGTATATAAGTGGTGGTTAGACATAACGCCAACAATAATTGTGGCACAAGAGACTGCTCTCTTGTTAACTGAGATTTGTGAACTGGCTAGGGAATCAAAACTGTTCTCTCAACCCTCCCAACCCCCCTAATCCTTGATAAATATTGATGAAATGATATTTTTTTTCTCCGTGGTTATACCACTCCATGGTTAATTATTTCTAATTTTTTAAATACTGGTGCCCAGCTAGGACTTGGGAATTGCACTGGCCTACAAGAGTGACTGTCAGAACTACCACAAACAGGATGACAAAGATGACAGGATGCAACTATGTCTTCACAACTGTTATGTACATTTCCACACCTGAAATTCCTTAATCGTCTATAAATAGAGTTTCCCCACCCCTACTCTCCCAGGGGCTGAGTACTGCTCTAGACTGATATGATCCATTTGATGAGACACCATGTATTAGCAATTCTGCATACTTAGAAATAACCACATAATTCTACCTTTCTTTTTCTCCTATAAAGGCAATCATATACATCTATTTGCTATTTAATTATTTTTTCTTTTAATTATTGTTTCTTCTGCTGAAAAAAATAAATGTTCTAAAATATTGCAGGCCACAAAAACCCCCTGTGATCAGAAACAAACTTTTTCTGAAACATTGATAACTTCACTGTGGCTTGTACTCTCCACACTTAATACAGATTTATGTATTTGGCTGCTTTGTATTCAAATTCAAAAATGTCAAGAAAATACATAAATTTTGTAGATAGTCTGTAGACCTGCACAATACAAAGTGAGTACAAAATGTAAAAAAAATTAAACCTACTTAAAATAGTACTGTTTCACAAGGAGTTCAAAGTAGTTTTCTACAGGTGTAAGTAATATAATACAAGAGAACATTTGGCTCCACATTCATAATTTCTTACAGCTATTATATGCTGGACAAGAAAAAGACATCTTTGACTACAGAGCTCCCTAATGTGCTCCATACTCGATCAATGAGATCTGCTAAAAGTGACAAACTAAGAAGGGCACCAGAGATCTGGCAATGTATTTTGGTGGTGGTGGGGTTTTTTTTTCCCCTTGGTATTTTTGGTATTTTTTTGTTTAGTTAGGAGTTTTTTGTTTGTTTATGGGGGTTTTTTTGGTTTGGTTTAGTTTGGTTTTTTTCACAGAAAAAAAGAAAAGTTGCAGATAAGCAATTGTGCATATGAAAATAGAAAGAAAAACAAAGAGAGCGACAAAACAAAACTAGGAAAAGATTGAAATATTCAAGAATACGATTACACAAGGTAGGAATTTAGAGAAGAAAAGAACAAAATAAAAGAACAGATAATGTACTGAAAACAGCTTGACATGTATCATCCTGTTTGGTAAATAAGAAGTGAAAATAAAAAGTAGTAGTGGGAAAGATACAATAAAAATGAAGTCTATCTAATATAGATACCCTTAAAGCATTTTTAACAACTTACAGTCAGTTACTTTTTTATAAATTACACACAGTATGTTTGTAAAAGATGTTTGATTTCATAACTATATTATGAAATCAAATACCTTTTGCAAACAAATTGTGCATAATTTATAAAATCACTTTCTTTCGTAACAGAGTTGAGAAATCATATTATATACTTTCATAAGATTGGAGGGGGGAATTGTTATCCAAGAATAACTGCCTACAAGATCTCTCTACACTCACTGTGATCTACTGAGCATTTTTTTTTAATTGGTCTACCAACCGATACTTGGATTCTTCCATAAAGAACTCTGGTAAACATCAGCTTATAATCTTTTTGATAGGTATGGCACCATTAACTTTTTGGCAACAGTAAAACATCTCTGCTGACAGCTCTTTCCATGTATACGGGACATTCACATTGATCAGGCACTGGGTTTTTTAAAGGCCGTTTGAAACAGAAGATGCTTCAAAGCCTTATAAATAGACTAAGGCACTACAAGTTTTACTGCAAGAAACCCAGAATGTGTATCCAAGAACATGCCCTAATCCCATCTCCATTCCACATGTCATCTGTGATACCCAGCTCCCACCCTCAATATGCTCAGCTCCTTTTAGTTATCTCCCAAACACTGGCTGGAAAAGAGGCAACACATGCTGTGGCTGCTTCTGGGCTACATACTGGCTTGCTGGTATGTGAATTGCAGCTCTCTGCTGATGGACCAAATGAAATGAACTAGCTCATACTCTAACACAGCCTATCCCTTCAGATGCTAATATGGGTCTTTCACAGACATTCCAAAGTATGTGAGACACTTAACTACTTATGCAACATTCAAACTATTGCTTGAAAATTTCCAAGAGGTCCTATATTAATGAGGGGAGGAAGGAATATACAGGCAGATTGACAGGATGATACTTAAGACTTGTTTTCTTAGGAAACCAGGAAAAAAATCAGGTGTAAACTTTTTTTATGCATCAGAAAGTTTAATTCTGATCTTGAACATGTAATGTAGCACACAGAAGACAAGGAGTACTCCCTTTCTTCATTTTACCAGTGAAAAGTTTTATTCCTACTGGGTAATGACTCAGTCCCTCTAGGAACGAGATACTATTGATCTCATTCCACAAGGCTTTATGCTCTTAATTTAAACCCAAGCAGCAATATCACTAACTTAAATGATGCTGGTCTAAACTGAACTAACCGAAAGCTTCAGATCCTCCAGGGCTTTGAGACCGACTTCATTACCAAGAAGTACAAAAAAGGGATGCCTCCTACTTTCTTTACAGTCTTCTCACAACTTGGCTTTAAAATGAATGCAAACCACAGAGAGATTGTGCCGTTACTAATTCCACAAAATAGTCTACAAAGCCATTATTTTAAGATCTTCTGGTGGTCAAGATGGAAAAGATAAATAAAAAAAAATAAATAATTTTCAGAGAGTGAGCTATACATACAGCTGCTTATTACGACACTCCTCACCATTGCCAAGTTGTTCACAATCATACATAGGTATCCTTTCCTCTTTTTCTTTAGAGTGCAAAAGGTTATTTTCACTTGTTTTAACTTTAGATATGAGAATGAAGGGAGCATGATATACTGACTTGCAGAAAGCTAAACAGATTGTCCCTGCACCCACCAGAAATAAAAATGTGCTCTCATCTGCATCAAGCCTCAGGGCTGGATCTCCCAGGCCATCCTTCCCACCACAGCAAGACTACACTTTTCTGTAGCCAGAAACACACTGCAGTTCCTCTCCTGACCATGTGAGGAGGCTTAGCTCCTCTTCACCTCTGCAACAGAGCTCTCCCTTGGGGAAGAAGGGCCTACTCATTCTCTAAGCGACTTGGTTGTGCACAAACAACTAAAAATATTTTAAAAGAAAGTTGCAGGTATCAATTTCAAGAGGCTGTTTCTGCTGTTATCAAACAATGAACAAATAATTTAAAGTACAGAGCTTGTTCTATACTATCCTGCTAGTGATCTGTTCTTAATTTCAGTACTTTCTTCCAGCAGTCGCCAAGCAACGAGGGAAGGAGGAAGAGGGTGAGAGGGAGATGGAGAGAGAGAGGGATGCAGAGGAAAAAAGGGAGAGACAGAGAGGGAGAGGCAGAGGGAGGGCAGAGACTTTCGTGTAAAATCCTGCTGCGAACAGGGATGCCAGTCTGTCACAAGTTATGTGGGAAGCTTTTATAACAAAAACCACTGATCATCAGAGTCAGCTAGGTTTATGAAACATTTCTCTCCAATCTTGTTTACAGATATTTATACGATAAGACTTTCTCCATCTTTCAAAATTTGTATTAAAAACACCTTATTTCCATCACAATAGCTTACAGTAACACCCACCATATCCCCTTGATATGCAGTGTAGTGCAAGGAAATAACTTTGGTTTACTCCAGTTTAAAGGACAAACAGCAAATCAACTTAGATGTTCAGACTTTTACATTTGTCATGCTGTGGAGGTGTTAGTGCTTAGCAGAGCTCAGAGGACAGTGTGTAACTTAGCACAAAGAGCGTATGACCTAAACTGGTCTTGCTCATAAAATACAATAATGAAAACAGTTAGTAGCTGGTCTTGCACAGACCATTTTTGTTAGATGCCACATGTCTGATATAATAACACAACACTGAATATTTCAGTCTTGTAACTTTAATTTCTCTTTGTCCTGGTTTGATCAAGATAAGATCGGTTCTAAATTGCTTTGGAATATTAGCTGGGTACCATGAATTTATTTTGTATTCTCTCAACCACAACTCATTACGTAGAACTTGCTTGGCATCAATAAGTCACTATGGCTTTTGTGTGTGTATGCGTGTGTGGGAGCGCGCGTGTGGCTCAATACCCTGCTGCTAGGCTATTTAGTGATAAAATCTGATATAATAAAATATTAATTACAGCTGAAAGGTTGAGCGAGAAATATGAACTCAATTACAGTCCCATATTGTGAACAAAGGGCACGGTGAAAAAATCCTTTAGTTATAGATGTTTGGGATAATAAAAGAACAACTAGAACATTAGACTCAAGCTGAGTGCTCCCTAAAAGGCCACCTGTTATTAATCTTCACATCAGGCATAGAATTTCAAGTAAATTAGGTCAAGATGAAAGACTTTTGCTGCTGATTTTTTTTTACTTAACTAATTTAAAGATTTCTTTATCTGAGTATTTTTTCTTTGATGTCACTGCAATTTAGTAATTAGAAATTTGTAACAGGCACAAGGACACAGCAATTGTAATTAAAGGTTAGATATCATATATAGTATGCAAAATGATCACCTTATATGGTGGCAAGAATTAGCAGTTTATTCTAGAAGTCTTCATTTCCGTCAGATCGCCAGTTTCTCAGAGCCAAACTGTAGCAGATGTGGTTACACCACGTTTTACCAAGGCTAGAAAGCCTCTTTTTTGGTTTCCTTGTTTTTCAAAAAATACCAGCAGTGGAATATAAGTTATTCTAAGACTTCTTAATACATACATTTTTGTTCATCTGTTTGATTTACCCGAGTGTGAAGTTAGATGCATTACCAAAGACTTAACAGAATGTGACCAGATTGCAAACAAGCACAGCTGTGATCCAAAGTTAGTCCAAATCAAATAATATGACCTTGAAATCCTATGCTTACTAGTGAATCGTAAGAACTAAGAAATCTTATCTATTACTGCAGGCTAAAATGTGCCATTAGATCATAAGATTCTCACTGCCTGAGGAACTGTGTTCTCTATTAACATCGTTTCCTATTTCAACAAATTTTGCTGAAACTACTGCAATATATTTTGGTACCAAGCCAGAAAACAGACTTTCAATGAATTTACATTTATATACTTGGAACAATCCAAAGACCATTTCAAAGCTTCCTAATCAGCTTTATGTTCTTTGCTTAATTTCTTTTTAAAAAGAACACAGAAAAATGATAAGTTTGTAAGTACAAGATAAAAGTATCTCGGTACAGCAAGCAAAGTGCTTTTATAAGCCAATATTACACCATTTAACTCACCAGTTTTCAGGTTGCCAAGGCCAATTTACAGAACAACAGGAAAGCATGGAACAAGGAGTAAAGTCTTGTCACAGTTTAAAAGAACTTAAAGAATGCAAAACTGTCTAAAATAATTTAGTCTAAAAAAGAACGAAGTTAGAGGGGATCTGAAGGAAATACTCAAAATGGAAAGCCATGTCAGGGCTGACTGATCCTTTTCAATCTGTCACAGAGAAGGAAAATGCTGGTGCACAATGGTACTGAAGTACAGATCAATGAGGAAGATACAAAAGAAAATTCCAGGAGTCTGAACACATGCAAACCAATACGCAACAATCTGTGAGATCACACAGCCCATCTTACCAGAATCAGAAGTATCACTTCTGAAACTGCACGCCTAAGTTTCTGATATTCAAAGACAGCTAACTACTGCTTCAAAATTGCTTATGACTGGAATGCAAAGATTCATTACAGCACACTTTCAGCTCCAGCACAGTTGTTGATGGCACCCAAACCATCAGATTCCACGTGGTTCCATCCTGCTATGTGAGGCAGGGTGGAAAGAAGACACAAACAAGGTATTTTTCTTATGATAGAATATGAAGCAATGCTGTTACTCAGTTTTCACACATTATGTACAAAATAGATCTAGCAAGGTCTGACTGACCAGTTTACTGGGATTCTCAAGAAAACGGGAAGGCCAATTCCCACCTAACAGAGACAATCCTAGTTCTTTAAGTCTACATGGGATGAATGTGTTATGTCATTTCCACTAAATAATTCTGAGGTTCAAACATCTCTTTTAAAATAAATACTATACAATGTTGTTTTCATTCTACAGTCTTCAGGGTAGCTGGATGTAATACACTAAAATACTCTACCAGAATTAAAAGGAATGGAGTAACAGAATAAAGCAGCTGTCTTCATGGAAGAACCTGCCCGAGTAATTTCTACTTTCAAAGAAATCCAGAGCCACTTGCAAGCAGGAGATTTCTTCCTCAATAGTCATGAAGAAGATCAGTAGCTACACAAAGTTAGATTATAAAAGCAATGAAGAAAATACTTTGAGAAACAATACGATGTTCTTAAGGAATACGAACACTTCCTCAGATCTAAATCTACACATAAATGATAAAGATATACTGTTGCTCAGTCTCTTGTATTAAACTCCCAATTTATGCATATTATGTGTGACACTGCCTCCTAGAGCAGCAGTTTTCATTCTGTTCTCCACAAACTTCTAGAAAATGCAGTTTGCAAAAGGTAAGAAAAACATACAGCTTATGGATTTAAAATCGTGACAGTAAGATCTGCACATACATTGCCATATCTTCAGGGGTTTATAAATTAAGAAAATAATTCTATTAAGAAAAACTGATTACAAGATTAGGAGTAAGTGATACTCTACTTCAATATTTTCTAGTAAACAACAGACTACTGCAATGCTGTAACTATGCCCTGGAGGGTGTCTGTGAGGTGTGGACAGTCTGCAAATACACCAATGTTCATGGGCATGACTATGGCCAGTTGCACAGCTTTTATTTATGAATGTAAATTAATATGCACATGCAAATTGATCAAGGAGCCTGGATATTACACAGAAATTAAGAAGCAGGATTTAGAGCAGGAGATCAGCTAATGGATTAATAACACTGTTAACACGAAACATATCCTACATCTTCTACAAAGCTGTGCACTGGGAATTCACTACTGAATTGAGCTGGGGAATTAAGAAAATATGTGTGTTAAAATGAGCAGTTTGTAAGTAGAGGGAGAATACTTATTTTCTCCCTTTATTCAAGGATGCCCGCAATCTGCTGCTTTGTGTGCCGCACAGGAAGAAAAATATTTGCTGAGGCAGCTGACTGAATACACAAGCCAATTTCAACAGGTTTTTTGATTCAAAGCTTGAAAACTGTTTACTGCTCATTAAAGCACTCACAGTGGATATGAAGTTTTTAATCTATTCAGTGAGGGGATACAACATGGAGCACGGAGAGACTAGCTCCAACAGATCCACTAGAGTCACTTAAGATGTGGTCTCATTTGTCCATTTTCTCCTTCCAGATGCTTTGTTTTCATGGGAAAATTGGTGGAAGGCAGGACGTGACTGTGCTTCAGTTGCAACTGCAGAAGCCAGTGTTATCACTTAAGCACCCAAAGCACAGGGACATTTTCTCCTGCCGGCTCTGCTGTAGGAGAGCAAGACCACAGCAAAAATAACCACAACAGAATTCTCGCCTCACAATGCTATCGTCTCTTTCCACAACTTAAATGCAGTGGGTTCCGGTCCAGCAATTTGGAAATGGAGATTACTGTGTTCATTTTCATTCTTTCTTCCCTACAAAAAGGCTCTGCGGGGCACTTTAATCAGCAGTGCAGAATGATGCAGGCAGACACAGAAAACAAGTCAGTTTTTGTGGCATCGTACCCAGTTTTTCAGGACTTCTGTGGATAAATATGAGGCTGACCTTCTATTCTGTCAGTGGAGGTATAACTCTTCCTCCTCCCTGCACTGGGAATGACTTTGGTAGGATTAGGTGGCATAGAAACCTTGGCAGCATGACATTGTACAGCTCTTCCCACAGGAAATCTGGCTGTAGATAAAAGATTCTGCACAGTTCAGGATTAGCACAACTGTTAAATACAGATGAGATTTTGGCCTTATGCTTCTACTATCCTACGAGGCTAATCTTGAAAACAGCTTCAACTCTAGATGTGAGAACGCAGTTAATTCATCTTTCCTCATCTGATTTCCCCATGGTACTTTCTCCCTAAATTCAACATTTTTATAACGCGTTACACATCTATCCTACCACTCTCTGAGGCTGTTTTAGGCTGAGGCACTCACACTTCTCCTGACTAAAGAGTTGCTGCTTTCAGCTGTAGAGCCCAGTAAGTGACTCTAATGTTTCTTTGTGTCATTTAATGTAATCCAGTTGAGCAGATTAGCTTTTACTTAGCAATGCTTTAGAGTCATGATGCTTGTTGTAAATGCCAGTGATTTCCTTTCCTACTGAAACAAACAGTATAACAGAAAGTTTTCATGTTAATATTCAGTAAAATGGATACTCCTTCAGCATCAAGTATGGGGAATGACAGTCTTTCACTTGGAGTGCATCTATATAGCTTTTCTTCCTCTTTCCATGTAGCACTCCTCTTTATCCTTTTGTTTCCTTTAATATTACTTGGTATCAAATAAAAGCATTTATTTGTTTGCTTGCAATGCGTGATCAAAACGCTTTAGTACAAATAGTTCAGTGGTTTAAAATGGTTCAATCAAATATTATTTACACTGAGTGTTAGGAATTGCCCCAAATTACTTTGTTCTGGAAACCGCAGTCCTGCCATACATTTAAGTATTACCAACAGATTTTTTTTTTTCAATGCAGCAATTTAGTGTTTGCTAGTGAATAAAGGGCTCATACAAGCTTGCTTAAAAATCACAATACTGAAGAAAAATTCCTAAGGTCAACGGCAGTATGGAAATGCACCATTGTCAAAGAATCTATAGAAAAGCCATTAAAGTGGTACTGATTACTACTGTGTTGCAACCTAAATTATTAAAAAAATCCTATTGACTTTTTGCTCCTTGTCACTCAGTCAACTCTGATCCATGTGAGAATCTTGACAAAAGTTTGTGCTCTGTTGGGGGTTGTCATGTACAGAAAACTGAAAAAGGTACTTTTGGCACCACAGTGCTGTGTGACTTTAACTAGCACCACCTTCCTGACAAGGTCTGTTACCTGTTTCAATTCATCACTGTGTAGAGAATTTCTATTTGAGCTGTTCATATATATATGCTCTCTAAACTGAAATTGTTCTCCTTCCCCTCTGAGGGTTATTCCTCTGATGCATTTTTAGAAAAGAACCATTTCTTCTCTTGGCCTCAGCTGGCTAGCTAAAAAACAAGTCGAGTTCTCTTGGTTCCTACATGTGGAACACAGGTTTTCCATGATCATTTATGCCAAAACACTCCACTGCTGTAGTGCCAGTACGCTGGTATTTCTGGGTAGATCAGAACAAGTCATAGGAGTTCACACGAGGTCCTGCCAGTGTCTTGTACAATGGTGTTCGTAGCTTGTCACCTTTGTGGGAAGCCCCACCTGCTGAGCACAGTCTACTTGCCTATTTCACAGTCCTGCTGTGTTTTGATGATCAGTCATACTGTAAGCCATCCATTCACACTTTCTTCTCCTCTGTCATTTCCCGAAATGAGCCTCTATCTTACAACACGCATCCTCGTTATTAGCTCATAAAAGGCAAACTTTGCATCTCATCCTGAAGGCTATTCAGTATTTTCTGTGCAATGTTCCAATCCAATGCTGCAGGCGGGATTACTGTCAAATGGATTAAAATATGTAATATCTATATTTTAGATCTATAAACAAAACAGGCAGAATGTCATTGAGTCACCTCTCAGTTGATAACTCAGTACTTCGCTATACAGCACAGTGAACATGTACTTGCATCACAGTCTCTGTTTCAGAGCTCTTACGAACCACTTAAAAATACACAGTTAATTTAAATACTTATGAAAGAAAAGGAACTGAATCTTGAGGACCACAAAAAATATGAAGTATACAGCATAGCTAGAGCACAGAAAGACTGATGTGCAACATTGCCAAGGCTTCAGCACTGACAGGGCCCCAGCAGACAGGGCTTCCAGTATGACTGCAAGACTGACTTGAGTGCTCATTTAGTCAAATGGGTGAATGAAGACCAGAAGTGACACCATACTTTTCACTTGGGACACCTCACTCTGGCATCTAGAATTTGACAGTAAAAATACTGATGGGATTCAAACCTTCACAAAAACAAAAGAATTGAGGTAAGATGATAAGCTACAGTGGAAAATCCAATTTCACACAGACAAGGATATGGGAAGTGCACGTACATAACACACATTAAGGTCAACAGTGAAAGCTCCCGGAGACAGCAGTGGGTTTATGTGCCTGACAATTCCTAACCACGGTTTTACAGGAATTTAGAATGGGTCACTCAGCACTGTGGCTACAAACCAACATACAGCTACAGTGATGCACACTGTCAGAAAATTACTTTAAAATGTCTCCACAAAGTACATCCCCATCCTGTTCAACAACCACTGGGGGAAACGTAGCTGGCTCACATACTCCCCCTTCAATCCTTCCACAGCACACAGTAAAATGAAAACAAATCCCTGGCACACTTCAGTAAGCACAGAGCAACAGCACGTCTTTCCTACATTTTCAAGGAGTGCTCTTGGTTGTTTTACATTTGAACTTGGGTATGTTTAAACTGAATCTCCTTCAAAAACCATTCAGTGCAGTAATTTCCAGTGATGTTCATAATTCTTTCACTGTGGTCTCTACATTAAACACCTCTTTCTCTCAAGGCAAGCACCCAGCAGGATATTTGAGCCCCCTACACACTCAGTGGGAGAAACACGTCTCTTTACAACTCCAGCGGGCTACTTTGACATGAAGTAGGATTGTACCTCTCATACTGTCTGTATGGGATGATCAGTGGGCCTAATCAAGGAACCTCCTAAACCCAGACAGAAACAGATACTTACATCTAAAGACACAAAGGCACTTTATTTGGGGTTTTACTGTATAGGTCTACACCTGCTTAAGATACAAGTGTCTGAGCTCTCTCAGGAGAGATGTGACAGTCATAACAGCTTTTTCCACAATAACCTAACAACTCCAGCAAGTTTGCAGAAACCAAACGCTGGGGTTAAATACTGTTTTCAACCTGAGAGGCTTTCACCACACTGCTCCCAAACCCCAACCGTCTGTACAGCATTACTGTGGTCTCCTGCTGAGGCTGGCCTCGCATGAAAACACAAATACAAGAAAAATCAGAGAGCTAGGACAGTGTACATGATGAAAACTGTCTAATCAAATGGAGACTCTCTTTATTCTGTCCATTATTTCTGTTTTTATTTAAATACCATCTAAATTATAACACATTGAAGGTCCAATGAGAAAAGAACATGGACTTCAGGTCACATTTGACTGAGAGGAGCTTCAGGAACTTTCTACTTCTAGTTAGAGGTCTCTGCTGCTTTATTGGAAACAAAATGATACTCGAGAACAGGTTGGTGGCTCAGACTTGCTAAAACCGAGCTGCTTAAAGTACATCTAAGCTATTTATGCAACACTGTCCTCCCTGTTAAATCGCTGAAAAGGTCCCCAGCAGGGCTGTGGCACCAGCCACCTACCACTCTCCCCAAAATTCCCAGACATGAATCAGGGCCCATTCCCAAAAGGCAATCTGTTAAGGAGTCCTACTGCCTGGGAGCTCTGCAGTATGAATACGGACTGGTTTTAGCCTGTTGGCCTCAGTACAAGAGAATGGTACCGGGCATACAAATTTCACTAGTAAATATGCACACCTACGGTCTGAGCTCAAGTATGTTAACCTGAGCGCTGAGCAGCCATTCTTCTGAAAGTAATCGTGAAAATGTGACCCCATCCTGTACCTTGCATACTCAGAGATTGGGCCGCTCATTTTAGCAAGTAGATTTTAGAAAAATGTGTTTTATCAATTCTGACTTATGTTGGCAGTCCAGAGCCAGCAAAACAGTTGTGAGTTCCAAGAGTTAATGATTCACTGGTCAAAGTGTTGCTGGACTTCAGCCTTCATGAGGGAGACTGGAAAAACCCAGTGTTCCAAAGGATCTTAACAAAGAACTAATACAGATGAACTGGACTATCATGCTGTCAGACTGAGAGATAAGCAACATAGAGAAGACTACCATAAGAAATTTTGCAAAGATATGGTCTCCACTGCAACTTACTTATGGCCAGCATGTAGAAGGAAGGTTAAAAAAAAAAAAATAGCAGAACCTCCTACAAGTGCAGCAAATTTTTAAGTTGTTAATTATAACCTAAATCTGTGAGAAAGTATTAGTGAGTTATGAAACTGAAATATAATCCCTTCAGAGTTATGGAATAATCTATTTTCTCTTTTATTCTCGAATTGCTCTAGCTTGCTTTATTTATTATGGATTAATTTCTATTAATTGCTAAAAGACAGATGTCATTATGTGCTGAGTTCTCAGTGACACAAATTAGTACTTAAAGAAATCAAGGATCAATACTCATTTTACCCAGCGACTATGTGAGAAGTCACAGTAAAAGTGCCATGGAAATTTCTGAACAAGCTAACAGTACATGTGAAGCTGCACCACGCATGTCCAGGCAAAAGGTACCATAAATTTTAGCTCAAGTCACACTAAAAAATCCAAGGACAAGTTCTACTGCATAACAAAAAAGAATTACAGCATTTTTATAGCATAAGCAATTACTGCACTGTTCCCTCAATGAAACAGAAATTGACCCTTCTGCTGTAAATAATTATACTTGTTGCTATAAAGAAGTGACAATTATGGGAATTAATAAAACCCAATCCCTTCTCTGCCACAGACATCCTCAAGCAAGTTTACTGGCTGCTGTACAGGTAGTAAAACTATGATTTGGAAAGAGCTGACCCTACAGCACACAATTCAGGCCTTTATGTTTACAGGCCCTTAAGCAATAGAAAGGATGCTCGTAGAAAGCAAATTAAAGAATTGACAGTAAGTTCCCTTCATGCTCTTTAGATCCTGTAGCTGCACAGTATTTTGAAAGGCTGTATTTTGAAAATGGCATTTCAGAATATTAGTGAGTTAGTAATGCTACTTGAACATGTATAGTTACATTATTTCAACACAACCATTTCTTTACTATAAATCCACCTAATATCCAGACTGTTTTACCTGTGAGCTCTTGAAAGGCCAGAGTTCACTTTTCATTTTACTGGGAAGCTTTCCAAGTTCTGCTGATAAATGTACAATTCTGATATTTCTCCTCTCAGCTGTGTCTACATAGGATTTTCTTTTTTCTCATTACTGCATTAACATGTAAAGCCACTGGGAATAGAAGGAAATTACAATAACATGCTGGCATTACATAATGTGCAAGGCAAAAATTGTGAGAGGACACAGCTAAAAATGCAGATATTGCAATGTCTTTATTTGCATGTGCTCTTGCCATGTTTTTGCCCACACAGAACACTAACATCTCTTATTGTTGCCAATCAGCATTCTCCCATTTCAAAACTCATTTATTCACACATTCTGAATTTATAATTATACTCATGATGTCTGCCTTCATAATTCATGCACAGTAACTAACACTGCACACTTACTATGCAACACAGAAACTCAGATGGAGATACCAGGAACTTTGAGACGTGGATTGCAACTCTGAGGCCCAGGCCTGTGGCTACAATGTGCTCACAACAGCAAGGTAAGTGTCTCATGGACTTTTCACAGTAATGGAAAGTATCCTGAAACTTCTGTATTCAGCGTTTGAAATCCTGCTGCTTTCTGAGTTCCAATGATATCTGCATGTGTTTCCAAAGAGCCTGGATAGCTTGCTAGTTTTTATTTGGAATCCTTGATTGCCACTGAAACAATTAAATCTGCTGATCTCCTGACCAAGTGATTGATTTGTGTAAAGATGGTACATTTCAAGAATAAAGGTAGGCTAGTGGCTTTTCTGGAAGGCTGTCAGATTGGAGGTTTCTTTACACCATTTCAATTTCCTGTGAATCATGCTGTTCCTATGCCAGGGACCATGTGCAGACAAACTTAATTCCAGCTGTGATAGTGAACCAAGTATTTACAGAATGCCTTTAAAGGTCTGGATTAGGCCAATAAGAAATGTACATTTCTGTGAAATTTAGGCAATCTGAAGATCTCATGATGTGTCCCTCTGACAAAGTGTGAAAGGAGTGCTTATCGCTTTAGATAACGTGTAGTTTGAAATTTCTATTGTAGTTCCCAGTTGTACTGCAACGTTGTACTATCTTATTATGGCCTTTTGAAGTATAATAAATGCTACTTCTTCAAGGTAGAGAGATTAAAAATATGTTTCAAAATTAAGCACTTCAAGTGAAGAGATGTTTGCTTTATTTTCCCAGTAGAGTTCTTATTTATGCAAGTTGAAGAAGTTGGGCACACAAGTGATAAAGGGGATGCATGGAGAGTACACAGATTGCCTTCACTCTAGAACACTTAGCTTTCAACTCACATCAGTCAAAGTTTATTTGCTTCCTTCTGCTTGTTTTGTTTAAGGTACTTTTAAATTACACTACTTGGCAATTGCTGCAATTCTCTCCCTCTCATCCTGTCTGAGCTTTGCAGCCCCAGATGCTGCTGGACTGATCTCACATACTCACAGCAGTCAGGGCAGGAAGTACTCTGGTGTCCCAAATGCCAAGTACTGCATCCGCAGGTATTTGCTAGCTGACACATTTGGTCATCCTGTTCTTTCATTTCAGACTGGAATAGGAAAGTACCAAATGCTTGTGGTGTCTGTAAGAGTAGAAAGGTTGGCTGAATGGGCTATTAACTGGCCAGAAGAGTTTAATGGGGCAAATCCAGCTGATCCATTATTATCTGTAATAATGTAATATGAAAAAGAGTCCATGAGGCAGAGTAGAGCCTGGATGGTCTTGCTTTCTTTCTTATTCATTTTGCTCCTTTCCCAGTCTGCTCCTCAAAGAGGCTTGCTATCACCAGGTGATTCCAGTATTATCTGAGCCAAAATCTTTGGGATGTTTACTATTAAAGCTTTTTGAGGATGTGGCACAGAATAGCAGGAAGAGGGTGGTATGGGGACAACATGTTGCTGCTTATGTAAACAGATAAAAGAAGTGGAAACATACTTGACCTTTATCATGGCAAGACTGAATAGAAATAGTTGCAAGAAAGAAAACTTGCTTCTCCTGCTGAAGCTGAAACCTTGCAAGAAAATGTTTTTCAGAGGAGGTCACAAGAACCTTTTATAATGGAATGTGACAAACAACCTAAAGTTCTTTCTCACACAGATGAATGTATAAACAGCACTAAATGAGTGCAATAACCAAGCGTTACAGTTCTCTTTCCTGAGTATGAGCCAGATCCGTGCAATAAATTAGCATTCCTTAGTTAAGTATATGGCACTGACCAATCTAAACATTCGCAGAAAATTTGGCCTCAGAGTCTTCTAAACTTTAGGCTAACTTGCCCTGAAGAAGTAAAATATACAAACGTTATTGCCTTGGAAGAGTGAATCCCTCCTCAACAAATGTTGAAGAGCCCTCATAGAAAAACTATTTGCATTTGTATGCTTTTTATGTAAATTCTTCAAACCTTTACTGACTCCTAAATTCAAATATCAGAAAAAAGAGAATATCCACAATGAGACCTATATTACACAATTTCCACGGAGCGATCGTCTTAAATTAAACATTTTTTGTTTCATCTTAAATTAAACATTTTTTGTTTCATTTAAGCCTTGCAAATTACAATCATTCTAAAAATCAAAATGGCTTAGCCAGCTGTTAAAGAAGTGCATACATTCATCATTACTGAATGCATTACTGCTTTAAGTATATAAAATTCCAAAATAATCTCCTTGAAACAAAGACAGCAACAACCACAAAACATGCTGGACCTGAAATTGGAGACAAAACAAGCAGTATTTGGTGTATTAAATATCTGACAAAATACATTTTAATCATGTCCAGTCTTATGAATTCTAAAACAACCTGGAATGCTATTTGGCCTTCATGATTAATGTGTACTTTATCATTGTAAACAGAGCTTTCTGAACATTTCTATAAAGTCTGTTTTTTGAATCAACATTTAAACAATCAACATTACGCCTTCTCTCCTTTGATGTTGTGTTCATTGTGTGCAGATTTTAACTGGCATAAAATAATAAGATTTTTCTTATTTAAGAAGACAAAAAGAATTTAACCACAGCAAAAAAAGCTGGACTTCAGAATGACCTCAGGTATCAGCTTTGTTGACTTGAATAGCAGAGTTTGTGCTCTCCTTTTCCATCTCAGGAATTGAAGAATTTTATGTGTCATGGCTGATGTGTAGATCAATAAAACAACAACAGTCATTTACACTGCAAGTTTAGTGCAGTTTCAAATATCTGCATTAACCAAGCTGGTAGCTGTAGCAGAATCAATAGACAAGGCATCTTGCCTAGCGGTGTGGATAAATGAAGTATGACTAAACTTTTAACACCCAATGAATACAGATTAAGATGATAAAATCCATATGCAGAATGTGTTTTGCAAGCAGTGTGCTTGGAAGTGGAATGAACTATAAAATGTTTGAAGTATTAAGAAATTCTTACTTTCATTTTCACTTTGCTTCACTCAGCATTTACACTCTTAAGTTTGCAGTCAGCATACATTTTATTTTAAGACCTGTTGCAAAGGACCTCGGTAAATCTGCTGCTGTGTGTTCATCTGTCAGTTCTACAGCTTCATGTCACTTTAAATCTCTCCTCCTATTTCCCTAACCACACGTACACTTACTTGGCACACTTTCATCTCCTAATGAGCTCCTTTCTATTGTCAGTGAAGTTTCTGATATGTCACTACTGCCATAGGAGCCAATCATCTTTAGTTTATAATGCAGATAAAAGGAATGAAACAATTTTTTTATTAATAGCCTAATATGTTCATGTTTAAACAATGACTCCAACTTGTATCATTTTCATCCAGATGCTTGAATTCAGAAGGACTACACTATAGCTTTGTGAGATAAAGTCAGACAACCATCAAATAGTTCTGCTTTTAATCTAACTTGCTAAATCGGTTTCATTAAATGTGCTCTAATGTTTTCTGCTTTTTTTCTCAGGTGGTTCAGACTTCTGCAGTGTGCTAAATTTTCTTTTTAAAAAGCAGTCTGAATGAATGACTGGATAGCATTTCCAAAATGCAGACCTATGTACATATAATATATATAACTAATAGTAAAAAAACCCCTAATTGTATGAATTGTATGAATATTCTGAAGAAACCCCAAAACCATTTATTTTCATTCATGCATATATGAGCACACCAGATCTGTATTTCCCAAACAGAAATTATCAAAAGCTTCAGCATCAGGACGAAAATATTTGATAGCCACTCAGTATAAATGTAAACTCTTCCAACAGTAATAAAAGAATTAAGGAGGATACACAATTAGACAAAAGGAAAAACACCCTGTAGCTCTGAAAAATCTTCCTCTCATCCTTGTTTTTTGTTTTTATTCAGAGTATTGAGCTCATTACTGGTTCTTATTTAAAATAATCTAACCATTACTCTGTCTTCTTCACTGAAAATAAGGCATCTTTTATTCTAATCAATGAAAAACTTACACAGTACCATGTATCTGGCAGGCAGATAAACCTCTGAAAACAGGAAATTCATTAATGGATGCTATACAACACTAAAGAGTCCAAGATACTGATTTTCCAGGCTGACTTTTTAAACTATTATTTCTGCTATCATGGTCAAATAACATAAATACTTTATGAATGTTACAGTACATACTGTTTAAATTGGCTAACTTACTAAGAGTTGACTATCTTAAATCTGTGAAGTAAACAAGAAGACTGAATATTAAAGACAGTACCTCAGCATAAAAAATGTGATATGCCCTTGAACTTATAACAGTGCAGTAAGCAATTACCTTAAAGAAGCCACCCACACAACAGAACTATGGCTTTGTTCCTTATCTTCAAAGAACAAGCCACTTGCATCTGGATCAAATCCTTTAAACAATACATGAACACTCAACATCAAAGCACTTTCATTTTCTTCAGTTATTTAATTTAATTAGAGCTAATACAGACACGAATTTAGACACTGATTGCTGTGTAGAAAATCCCCAGAAAATATGTTCAAGAAATCAATCAATTTGGTTTTTAATTTTATAAAGATTTTTTCCCCCAGTACCTGACAGGAGCGCCTCTGCTCTGTGCAGGTTTCAGCAAGACTGTCACAGTGCTGTCAGTTTGATTCAAAGGTGTTTCAAGTTCATATGGTGGCATAGAGGGTGCTAGAATAAGAAAAGAAAAGAGGCAAATAAAATCATTATTCCTGTATTTCTTCTTTCAAGAGCTGTATCTTTATTTGCATATGCAATTTTAAAGGCTTCTTCAAATACAAAGACCATATACTACAAGTCTAAGATGCTTTCTGTTACAATGCAAGTGTGAGACAACTGTTAAATAACTTCAGGAAAAAAATAAAGAACAAATCCCAAATAAAGAAATACCAGCTCACTGCCAATTTCAAGACAGATACTAGTGTGAGTAAGTTTGCAGAAACTATTGAGAATCCATGACTTAGAAATGAAAAGTTATCTTAAGAGCAGCATCTGCAAATGTGCATGCTGAAGTGACTATAGATTTTGAAACTGAGCCCAGCTTTCTCAGTATGTCAGTTGTATCAGGATGCACTCTCAGAATTTCTTTTTCCTGGAATTTTAACTAGTGCTATAACTGTCCTGTGTCTATTGTCCACCAAGACAAGAGTTCATCTTAGTTTGAAGCCCCACTCAGCACTTTTGCAAACTGTGTCTCCATTAAAGATTTACAGTTGTGATTAAAACAAATGATGCCTCAGTTATTGCCTTTTACTGCTGCTACTTTCTTCAGTGCTATCATCTACTCACATTTGTATCAATACAGTGGAGAGAAGGCTACTCAGTTAATTGGTTATTTGACAGGCTGCCGTATCCTTATTGTTCAGTTGTTAATGAAGATGCACAATTAACAGATTTAAAGGCTATAGGAACAAAAAGTGGTGACTGCAATGGTCTCTTCGGACTGCAGGAATAATGCAGGGCAATTAACTTCCCTAAACTAATTCCCGTTAAAAGGGAAAATACATTTGGTGGGGAAGATCTTTTCCTTAGAAGATTCTTCCAAAGATTCATTTAGTTCTTCTCAATTCATATAGTTTCATCTTACTGGATACTTTGCATGTACCATACCAATAGAGTGTATTACGCTTCATATACGGGTAATATGAATCTCTAGCAAATTATTTTCAAGTGTATTTTCAAATAGTTTTCATTTTCCCAGTAGTATCTGCATCTACTTGAAAGGTAAATGACGTTCTCTCTCTTTATCCATAGTGCCCTACATATCCAAGTAAGGACTGCATTACAGATTGCACTGTACTCTGCAACTCCTCAGTCTGTTGTGAAAACATTAAAATCTCCATTGCTTTGCATTGCTATTCATCAGTTTTAAAATATTTCACAAATAAAAAAATTAATCTTCAAAAACCTCCTTGTAAGCGCAGAGGGTTTTATTCTGTTTACAATCCTGGATATAAAGCACTAACATTTAGGCTAATCATTTTAAGTAATTCGGGCACCCACTAAAGTCATACTATTACACACTACTTTAAAGGTTCAGGCACAATTTGCAGTTTTGAATATCCAGAACTTGTTCATATAATGACCCATTCTCAACCTGACCATCCTGAAAACAAGGACGGACAGGAACTGTGTCTCCAAAAAGCTGTATGAACTCTGAACATTTTTTGAATGCTCTGTCATTTCTTGTCCTTAGTCTCCTGCCCACATCTTAGCAAGTCTTTTGATTTTCCTAATTTATGACTCCTAAGTCCCTACTTGCTCTCTTTACTAATTTTAATGTCCCTACAAAGAACAAAACTGTCTTCCTGTCCCAGGAAGAGTTGTGGTTCTCCCAGTCACAACCTTTAGTCCTGGCTAGTTTTGCTCTTCTCCATTTTTCCCTGTCTGCGTTAGGACTCTTCCTCCTCCACACTGCCTACATGTAAAGAAGGAACTTATCAAAAAGCAGAGAAAACAGGAAATATTCACATAACTGTAAAATAAAACACAGCAACTACTTACAGTATATAAGAGTACTATGCAAAACATCTGACAGGCAATTTAGAGATTTTTGTTTAGAAGAAAATGCAGTCTAGAATTAGACAAAGTAAAATGCAGAAATTGATCAAATTGCACCTAATCTGTTCCAAAAAAGAGTGAAACCTTTCATCCAGAAATGCTCAGAACTTCTGTTTCACATCTGTCCAAAATGGAGAGCACGAGCCACATGAAAGAGCCTCAAAGCTTTCCAGTGAGACAATGAGATCACAGCCAATAGCACTGCAAAGAGCGTTCCATATTCAACAGCTAAAATGTCCGTCGTGACTTTTCAAGTATATTAAAAAATACACACATTTTGCTTCTACTTTAAATTCATCAGAGATTGGTTTTAACTACCTAGGGACAAGGCATGAACATTCCTTGCTAGTACAGTAATTAAGAGGAAGCAATGAAAGTGTGGTGCAGACAAGACAGTTTGCAGAACCTCGCCACATGCAGACTTGGAGGTTGGCCTCACCCTCAAGCATGCCTGCAATGCCTCTTCCCACGAGTGAATTTTTGTTGGTGACATATCATTTTAGAAAACAACAATTTAAGATCCAGTACTATTCCCAAATGTCCAGATTCTCATCCCTATTCAACAGTCTCCATTCCTCATTCTAATAAGGGGTGGTCTCATCATCCTAACTCATAAAAAATTCTGTTGTGTCAGAAATTGGTTTTTGACAGAGAAAATTTCTGCTTGGTATAGGAAAGGCAATGGAAAACAAACTCCATCTTTACTGATCAGTGTTGATTATGTTTCATGTTCCATACAGAGTTAATTGTCTAACCTGAAAATTAACAACATTTTTGTTTCTCTATAAACACCTGCATTGGGAATAACTTCCACCTGGCATTAACTGCCCTTTCTTATAATAACATAGAAGAAATCATCCTATTTCTGATTAACACGTGCCAGTTTTTTTCATTCCAGTGAGGACAGAAAATGAGGGATGGGGAAGAAGTACACAGAATGAGAGTAAAAGAGAAGACTTTGTACCCAAATGCTTTCTGGAAAGCACAGTTGACCACAAATAGGTAAGGCAATTTTCTATAAATATTACCAAGGGGCCAGTTTATTATCGAACTGCCAGTTTAATTCTGAAGCAGACTGTAGAGAAGTGAAGAATAAAGGGATTTCAGCCGTAACTTTGCAAAACATTTTGTCATCAATTACATAAGCATTCTGGAGGATGCAATAACATTCCATCCCCTCAAAGAAGTGTTCTTCTGCTTCAAGGGAGGGCTTGAAATATTGGTCAAGGATCTGCAGAAGTGACAGAGTCATGCTGCTGTGTCCTGGGTTGCAGTATATTCTATTACCATTCTCATGAGTTGTTAAAACCAGGTGGGGCAGTGTTTCCTGGCCTCCTCCCTCCAGTCTATCTTTCTGCTAATGGCCCATCAATGCCTTGCCACATGGCTCAGAGATAACTCCCCCCAGACTATCTTCTGTTAATGAGCCCATCAACACCTGGCCTCATGACTCATCATCCCATTGTGGGATGCTCCGCCCAGGGGGAGGAGCCAGGCGTTCCATCCTGCATATAATCTGAGGCTCTGGACACCACAGACACCCTTTCCACTGGATTTCCCAGAGGACAGGAGCTACACAGCCACCACTGGACCTTCTGAGGAAGAGCAGACCCTTTGACCGGACCACCGCTTTGACAGAACCACATCCACCAGTTCAGGAGGACTGCAGCCACCATCTTACTGGACTGCTATTGCCACCCTGATCAGCAGGGTGTCAGGTTGTATCCTGACTCTGTCAGTTTAACCCACGGGTTTTTCTGCCTTTACATTTTTTTTTTAATCATTATTATTATTTCCCTATTAAATTGTCATTCTGCCTTGGTGCCTCCCACTGGTTTGTTTTCAAGCGAGAACATGCTGTTATCTGAAAACCACTAGCCCTGATGTTCTCATCTAATACAGTTTCATATCCACTTCAGTCCCCACGCCTGTTAGGAACACAGGCAGCCTGGCAGCTAACTACAGTTTCTAAGTGAGCTCTACACGAACAGCATCTCTGCTCTACTCTCGATTGTTCATGGCTCATTAAAGAGATTTTCCAGCACTGTTACTGTACTAATTTAGAATCATGTCAAGGCTGACTAAGCTCTGAATGAAACCCTCATCTTCAGGTCCAAAAAAACCCTATGCTAAGTGTCGCAACTGCAGCTGGCACTGGCTGCAAACACATAATTCATAGGGGTTTCTTGAGTGATATGTTACAGTTGTGAACAGGAATTTCAAAATGCTAGCTAATATCTAAGCTGAACTTGGAAGTTCTTCAGATATGGTAATATATGTCACTTTGACATCTACGGGGATGAACGCGTTCTTCCCTTTTTCAATTTGCTGCTTGTTAAATTCTAAAGAAGTAAACAACAAAAGCATTACCCAACTCATTATCATAAGGAAATGATAATATTCTTTGATCAAGTACCTGATATTTTAGTCGTGAACTGATTTGTTATTGGAGGTCCAAAGCCTTTAGCTGTGCTGGCTCTGATGGTAAAAGAGTAGGTAGTGCCAGGATACAGTCCAAAAAAGAGATAGTGCGTTTCATTTCCTAGCTTTGAGACTCGTCCACTTTGATTGGATAAATCTATTTCTGGGTCAAAGGAACTGACTGCTTTGTAGGTGATCTGCAAAAGAATAAGAAAGTTATAAACTGCCTTGAGCAGATGGACAGAGATTGCATCTTTATCCAGTAAACCCTTCTGATGTATGCGCTGTCAGACATTTTATGATAAGCTATCTTACTCTCTTACACTCTTCAAATCCCAAATCCCACGAAGAGGCACAGGAACCAAGTCGTAACTCATATGAGTTATTACTTTTATAGACACAGAGACTTAGAGGCAGCTAGATTACAACTCTAAAGGAAGGGTTCAAGCTTATGTTAATTCCTTCAAGATGCTGGCTTTAACAGTGTCACATTTTGAATTCATCTTACTTGCTGGTTTTGATCAGCACCAGTAACAAAACCAAAACAAACAGGTAAAAACTGAGAAGTAAATAAGAGGGGGTGTAGCCCCCAAGTTCCAGCTGACTTCACTATAATTACACTTTGCCCTGAATAAGGTTAACTGTAAAAAATAAGGGCTGCTTAAGGCAAATTTTTCAGAAATTGGGTAAAACTTCTATTTTAGTCTGAAGCTTAGCTATTACAATTGCTAATTTGGGTTTTTTCAGGTTATTATATTGTACCTAGGTCAGATTCTCATTTGGAGGAAAGAAAAGATAAATGTTAAGTAATATATGCAGAGTGCATATTGTATCCTCAGCGCCTTCCTTGATTCAAACAGTATTTTTAGTTTTCATTAGAAATGTTAATGTAAGTTCACAGTAAAACTTGATCCAGACTTCTTCTATTAATTACTGATTTCTATGCACTGTAATGAGAATTTAAAAATATGAAAGCCTTTTAAAAATATGAAAGCCATTAAAAAATTAGAAAAATAAAAATGATTCCCCCCTCCTTTTTGCTTTTAAAGTTTCATTTTTATGCGAATAATTCCAAAACCCTTACTATTGAAAGTGATAATTGACATTCTTTTTGCTCTACTTATTCAATATAATTTTAATTAAGAAGTTCCATAATATAGTACATAGACACATCCAAGTGTCAGTGTTACATACCTTAAACACTTGCAACTTCCTAAAACCTCTGACCTAATGAAAATTGATTTTTATATGAGCCATCTAATATAACATCAATGAAGTGCTGAAAATTAGTAATAAAAACTTTCATACCATTTAGATAAACCCCGACCTTATTTCAGTAGATAATAGGCACATCCTCTACAAATCCTCATCCATAAACTGAACTCAAAGCACCTTAAAAAGCACCCAACTATCCCTTCTAATTCTAACAGATGACAGAAGATTGAACTACCAACTCTCTGAACTTTTTATCAGTAAAGAAATTAAGGCAACATATTGCACCCATGCATCTCCCTATCTCATGCTAAGTACTGTTATGTCGGCTTGTGGGTCATAACTTTTTTTTGGAGATTTTAAAACAGGTTAGTCAACTGCCATCACAACTAGGTTTGAAATGCAGATTCTGCCTTCTATGTTAGATTCTTATAAAATTTTTGCAGTGTTTAGTTATTAGATAGCTAAGTGGCTGATGTTCCACAGTGAAGTAAGATCCTCCACGGATCATGCAGAACACAGGTCAAGCTCTGAATACGTCTGTGAATACACCTGTCCCAGTACAGCTGATGGAGTTGTGTGTGCATACATTTAAGGGTGAACTGCCTGGGTACAGTGGCTGTACTCCTCAGCAATGGAATTAGACATGCAGGGATGTTCCTCAGTGGAATGGGATATACCACTGTGTGTTTCTATGTACACAAACCCAGCAACAGTAACAACATTAACACTTAACTAAAACAATCTGATTCCTGAATACAGGCAACTGTCAAAGTAGCTAGAAACTTGTTAGCTTTACAAAAAATCAATTCATACGTTTTCACAACATTTTATCCTCTTACAATAAAGTAGTTTTCAAAACAGTATCAATAGGTTACCATTCAATTTAACTTTTCTTTTACACCGTATCTCATTTAGGTGGGGTTTTTTTTAAACAAAGCATTTCAATACCAATTTTGTAGTAAGGTCAGGTAAGAAGCTTAACAGTGATTACTGTCTGACAACTTAATCTGTGCAGTCTTTTGTCAATTTTCCGAAGAGGTATTCAGGCAAAGGTTCCACATGAGGAAAAGTGGTGATTTTTAGACATCTAACAACATACAATTTTTTTTGAATTTGCATTTAAAAAAGATTAGATTTTTTTAAATTATGCCTGCTTGTTTCTATTACAGTAGGCTTCCTGCAATGACTCCTATCTAAATGTGATGTTGACCGCAACCGCTGTCTTATGTCTCTTATTTTTTAACAAATTTGCTAAGATCTGTCTTTCAATCTTTTAAATATTTGATCTAGAGTACTAGAATGTTATATCATGTTATCAGTTTTCTTAAAGCTGGTAACTCAAGGACATGCTGGGTCCTGAGTAATTCACTTCTACATTATATTAATTTTTAAATTGTTACTGTTTAAAAATGAAGTTAATTTTACGTAAACTGTAAAAACACATTAATTTTCTTATGATTATGCATTTTGGAAAAACAAAACTAGACATAAAACGTGGCAAATTTCTAGATACCTCATACAAAGTAATCACACCATATGTTTGCGCTGGCTCTCTCCACTGAAGAAATATCTTCTCTTCAAAGGTACTCCCTTGAATGGATTCAAGTGGCACAGCACTCGGGCCACACAGATTGGGAAAAAAAACCAAAACAAAACAAAACAAAGTGGTTTTAAGGAAAATTTCAAAAGGACGTGCTCTGTTTAAATATTTGTACTGCTGAGGCATAAAAACCATCCCACTATAATTTCCCCAAAGACTGAAGCAAAGGCCAGGGTAGCTCAGGAGGAGAATGATTTATTTAACAAGACAGTGCCATTATGTGTCACCTTCAGTGTAAGAATGAATTAGTGAGCATCACAAACTTCCTGCAAACCTCTATTGATAATTAAAAAAACGGACAAATCAGCTTTTTATAAGGAACTAGGGGATATCTAAAACAGATAGATTTTGCAAATAAAATCTACTTGTGATACCTACTTATCAACAGCGTTACTTCCGAAAGTGGAAAACATACTAAACATTCATACATGAAAATGGACAGGCATTGAAATAACAAGGTATAGTTTCAGAAGACTGAACTAGAAAAGTTATCTTGGAAAGACGAGCCACATATTGCATAGAACAGCAACGCTCACTGACATTAGGGTTGAAGACCTACAACAGGATGGACATAAGGAAAGTGTGAAACAGTCAAACTAAAAATCTGACATTATTAATTTTTCTTAAAGTCTCTTAATGTGGGAGAAAGACCTGTGAAGAGTCAGGGATGTCAGAAGGCTCTGATGCAAGATTTGTCAACCACTCTCAGGTATTTACCCGTTTGCTCTGCAACCGTTGCCTTATCCCCAAGACAATGCAATTTTCAGAGGAGACATGTAAACAGCACATGGACTTGTATCTGTGATTTTATTTTGTAACAACACTGGCAAAGTAATGTGAAAAAAAAAAATCCTGAAAAATGCACACAGGACTGTTGTGAAGCAACAGGCATTAAGGTGTTAGCACTTTTCCACTAACTCCATGTGAAAATCCAATAAAAAGATACGTGTAACATTTCCGACAGAAAGAAGATGGAAGCCCCTTGCTGCAGTAGTTGAAATAACTTCTCAGATCCCTTACTGAGATTCACCCAAACAGTTAAAGAAGAGAAAGATCTGCAAGCAAGACATTTGGTGACTCCTTCCTGTTGACACTTCTGGTACAGAACTTCCTCTACACTTCTGGTAGAACTTCCTACTGTTCCATGCTGTTGGTATGGGAGTTTACAAGGTTTAAGACTTTGTTGTCACCTCTCCATAGCTCTCCACAGAGTTCCTCGCTCCACCAAGTGGAAGCTTCAAGGACACAGGTGATGGTTTCTAAATTGGCTTACCAGTCCTGCGTGCACTCATAAAATGACACCTTTAGGGCAACCTTAATTCTGGGCACCAAATCTTGTTTCCAAATAGGAGGGAACTGGCAAAACTCATTCGGAATAGTGAGGTTAATGATTTATGTGCAAAGGAAGAGGAATTAAGTATAATGTAAATAAGCTGGAAGTAGAGCAAACCAGTATGGTAACCTCTCAAATTACCTGAAGGTCACAAACTATGAGCAGTTGAGCCACAGAGGGGGGTTCAAACACCAGCAGAGGTCACCTAGAGACGTACTCAAACTCTACTGTACAAGGCCTTGAGCAATCTGCTATGACTTGATCTTCTCTGAGCAGAAGGTTGGACTAAATGAGCTCTGGAAGTCCCTTGCAACAAACACGACTGTGTGATTTGAAAAATTATGATGATTATTTGGGTCAGTATACTCTGCTGTTTTACATTCAGACTTATATACCTCACCGAATGTATACAGTACGCTAAAAAGTTGTAATTTTTTTCAAGATATTCTCTCAGACACAGATGTTGATTTTTAATAGGTCCTGAAATAAAATGAAGTTCCAGAGGGCCAGGAATAATAAATTTTAGATAAAACACATAAACATCCCAGACAATAATAAGCTGTTTAGTGTAGTCAACCTACAACTGAACCGAATTAAATTTAGAGCATGTCAGTACAATTAATTCTAATTAAACATTTCTTTTTGTTAGCTATGATTTGTTAAATCTGTTGCATTAGTAACTACATATTCCTAAATTGTTTAATTTATTCCCTCATATATTTTGATTAGAAATTAGTACTACATAAAACCAATACAGCATGTATTAAATAATTTAATAGGCTTAAATGACAGACTTCAAGTATTTATTATAAAAGGAGCTCATCATTGCCGAAGTTTTTATTAGAAGTATTTCCAACATGTTTAAAGTAAATCTGTCACTGATCTGGAAGAAAATACAAATCCATTCCTGTTCAGATTGCAGATGATAAAAATGGAAAGAGGACAGACCTGTTATATAAATCAATGTCAGTCATTTGATAAGGTTCCTTTTAACTGTAAGTGTTTAAAATAGCAAAACCAAGGGCAAAAAAATTAAGGTACACTTGTAGAGGTAACTAAGGGGCTATATATCAGCACAGAGTATTCTGGAAAGGTGAAACTGATTCCTGGTGCATGACCAATTCAACAAGGAAGTCCCATTTTGGTATTGCAGCTAACAGACCTCCAGTAAATTCTCTGCATGTGTAATCAGAATAATATCACAGAAGACTTGGGAGGATGGTAAAACCTTTTCACGCAATATTATTAGAGCATTGAAGAGACACATTACCCAATTCTGCTGTCTCTGCTTCAGAAAAGACATTAGCAAATTACATTATTTATTACTTATTTATTATTACTCAAAATGAAATAAGTTTAAAAAAAAAAATATGAAAACCCCATGTAAGTTGAAAATTATTAAAAGGAAGGGAATATCTGTATATTTAAATGCCTGTATATGGAATATAATGTGAATAAGCAACTAACAGCGTCCAGTGGTTGGAAAGTCAAAGACAGAGAAACTGAAACTGCAAAGAACAAATATTTAGTGCTGAGCACATCACTCAGTAGAGGAGCTTACATGAGGATACAGCTGACAATCACCTGAAATTTCTTCCAACTGATACTGGAACTTTAGAGAGGCAGAACATAGTTCAAGCAGAAGTTACAAGTTTAATGATCAAATGATTAAACTATGTGGGATGTTAAAGGTTATGTGAAAGATCACTGTAATAATGGAGTTTTATTAAAATTGGTGAAGTTGGCGGAAAATGTGTTACAAATTTTAGTCAAAGCAGAATGTGCACTTACACAGAAAATTACGCTATCAGGTCGTGTACCATATATGTGTAAATACAACAACTCACCATCTTCATCGGTTTGCACTACAAGTTCTTGGCTTTCTTTCCGTCCTTCAGGATTCATCAACACTAATTTGATGCTGACATTTGTGTATGGTGATAGATTGGTGATTGTGTGCTGGGGATGTGAACTTTCTGTATCCCAGCTGACTTCCTCTCTCACTTGCTCCTGTCCTCCAGCCTGGTAGCGGTAATGCACTGTGAGGTTGTACCGATGGCACCGTGTGACATTATATCCAAACGGCTCCCAGCAAATAGTGATCTGTCTAGATTTAATCTCCAGAACCTCCAGTCTTCGTGGCCCACGCATCGGATCTGCAAAATTACCAACATAATTCTGCTGTGATTACTTATTCATATTGTAACAGTGACGTGCGAAGTAAGAGGTTGCACAGTTCTACAAATATGACAGATAAGCAGAAACAGAAATCCACTGCTTTATAGAATCACAGTATAATAGAAGTACAGGCTCTGAAAAAAATGGGGAAAAATGGAGAAAAGAGTGAGAAGTGTCTTTGATGAAAAATGAAGAGCAAGCAAAACACCAAATAAAGTTTTTATTTTTCAACTCAAATTGCATAGTACAGTTGAAATGACACTTTTTTACCTGTTGCTTGCAAAAAGTAAGCACGTCCAATTTATTTTTCACAAATTGGGTTAACACTTTCAGAGCAAAAACCTGCACAAAACAAGTATCTAAAAAGAAAATGTGATTTCAGATAAAACTTGCAAATGCACATTAATTTTCTTGCAGGATTATTAATACAGAGGCTAGATGGTTCTTCAGCTATTTCTTATTAATTTGTTTTTAAGTTAGACTGAATGCAATTACTCAATCTCTATTTATCCAGGACATTACGTTAATATTCCAAATTCTTTAGAACAGACCATAGGGTTTTTTTCCACAAAACCTGTTGGAATCCAGAATGCAGAGAATATCTCTCTGCCTGTTTTGAAGGATTTTATCCCTTTGGACAACACTGTCTTTGACCTTTGCCTATGGAGAAAACTACTCTTTGGGAGGAATTAGAATCTACACTGATGTGAACTAGGTGATAGAATATTATGTAAGATTATCACAAGGTGAAAATTTAGGGTCTTTGGGTTTGTTAATATAGTAAATAGATAAAAGGTAAAAAACTTCAAAATGGAGGACTGTTGCTTTTTCTAGGCCTTCTTCTCCTTCTTTTATTACGCCATATTTTGCAGTAGAAGTAGTTTAAGGTGACTGGATAAAGAATTCCGCAGTTCCTGTCTATGCGACAAAGTGATTTATGGAACGTTGGTGGAAAAGTGAAAATATCTTTCCTTTTACATTTTTATTGGATAATTTACCTTTAAAAAGACTGTCTAATCTTGATAATGCAGATTTCTCCTGCATTCTCTACTCTGTGCTATGTCTGGGTCATGTCAGTGACTCTATTTCTCTGATAAGACTTAATAAACAACTATCTGAAAGCAGAAATTGCTGAAGGTCCCGTTCGTCTCTTGGATTCCTGGCAAAGATGCTAAAACTCTCCCCCACCCAGGGAGGCATTAATTAAGGCACGGATTGTGTCAAATGGTGCCCCATCAAATGGTGCCCCGTGTGAGGATCAAACTCACGACCTTCAGATTATGAGACTGATCTCTATTTATCCAGGACCTTACGTTAATATTCCAAATTCTCTAAAATAGACCACAGGGTTTTTTTTCCACAAAACCATTAGCTGTTACTAGTGCAAATATCTCAGTTTGTTGTAGTGGTTTAGCAAAGATACAAAATAAACAAGATATTCCCCTGCATCTGTGCCTTTCTAGAGATCTCCCAGTCGAAAAAGAGCCATCAATCAAAACAACCAAAATCTATACACAAGCACCAAAGACTGTGGTTGATGAAGTAAGATTTTCTTCAGTCCTGCTGGTCACAGCAATTGTGATAGAAGAGTGAATTAAAATTTCCACCATATTACAGCAGAACACTGAGCTGACAACCCCCTACATTTTCAAAACACTGTCATTAACAGAGCTATTATACATATTTAGCAATAATCTGTGTTTTTTCATATTTGAGTTCTCAAAAAGATTAAAGACAATGTCAGGTTTTATCCACTGCTTCACTAGTTAAACACTTAGAAGACTTTTAATGAGTTAGAAGCCTCTTACACGTAAACAAATTAATATGCATCTTCCCCCTTTTATGTTTATTAATCAACATGTCTTCACTAGGAATGCTCTAAACAATTTACACAGGATTTCATCTTCTTACTTTTTAATATAATCCCCGCATGCTTGAAATATTTGTTCAAAGATGTTATTCATCTTAGCTCCTTGAAGAAAAGGTGTTAAGAAATTGCTTGTTCTATCATCTACAAAGCAGGGTATTTTTTCGCCCTTTCAAATCATCCAGCTGCTTTTTAAAATTTTTTTAAATTAATTTTCACTGTCATACAATGTTGATCACCAGTATAGAATGTTTGGCAATTGGTGAAAATATGGCAAAACAAACCAACTTCTAATCCTGGTCTCCTTTCTAGCGACTTGACCGAGAGGTAAAAATGTCCCCCCCAAGGATAAATCGCTGTAGAGCCATTTATCTGCTTCCATGATCAGGCATCCCAGCTAAGAATTCTGGCATCTGGGGGCTTCGACACATTTCTATTGCTACAACAATTAAAATCAATATGAAGCCAATCTCAAGGACTGGCATATGGACTCCATAACTTCCTAAACATTTACTTCCATGTAGTTCAGACATAAACTTCACAGAAAGTGAGTTTTCCTGTTTTGTTTTTTTTTAATTTCATTTCAGTTTCTAAGAACTTTTAGATGAGATGATGAATAGCAAAGGACATTTGAGAGGCGTTGTGTAACTGTAATTGTATCTGAATGGGCTAAATAGAAATAGAAAACCAACAAAATTGAGGTGACCCTGACATACAACATTAAACAACTGAACAAAGCTCCTGGCTGCAAAAATATGGAACAGCCTGCATAGTTCCACAGTGGGCCCATCAGAAAATTCACAGGGGAGCTGAGAAATCATTTTATTATAGACATAATACTAATTCATAGCATTTTAAAACTGAAATTGAGTGGTTGTACAAAATATCTGGATCAAAACCTAGCCAAGATTTCTGCCCAGGAGGAAGGTATTCTTATGTCATGTTACTTTAATAAAAAGTACAAGTTAGCCCTCTAGTTAAATCTATGAGAATGACAGATACATTTTCACCTCCAACAAAAGAGACAAGGGAAAAAAAGAGTTTAGATTGTAAAAGATGGAGACAATACAACTTCCCTCGACATTCACAGGACAAAGCTCGTCAGACAAGGCAAATACCCTGGCTGCTTTGGCTCCTGACTTGATTCTGTAACCCATAGCATCAGATAGGTACACAGCTCATATCTATTTTTCCTATCATTCATTCAGAGATTATGTGACTAATAGGGCCCTAATGAACCCTGTCATTAATGAGCGTTTTAACGGTGCTACTTCAAACCAGAAAAAAAAGGCTAAGGTAACAACAAAATTTTGGGATTAAAAAAAGCCATGTGGCTCAAAACAGCCCTAAAAAATAGCAGTTAGAGCAACAAAAGATAAAAAAGGAAGTTTCCATTTGATCAAGTTAGCACCGAACTTCTCTGGAGGTATCACTGTATACACCAGAGGAAATATTTCATAGAATAGAATCACAGAACCATCAAGTTTGGAAGAGATCTTTAAGACCATCAAGTCCACCTGTCAACATGGCACTGTCACTGTAACCCCTAAACTACTAAACCATATCACCCAGTGCCAGATCCAGATGCCTCTTAAGTACCTCTAGGGATGGTCATTCCCAACACCTCCCTGGGCAACCTATTCCAATGCCTGACCACCCTAACAATGAGGAAAGAAGTTCTAATTATCTATCTATCTATCTATCTATCTATCTATCTATCTATCTATCTATCTATCTATCTCTATCTTTAATGCAATATGGTTCTGAGAGCACAGTACCTCACTTCCAATACACTGGAAGGTGTATGTTTTTCACCAGGAAGGACACAGGATACTTGGGGAAATAAAACTGTTAAGCAGCACTAAAAGAATGACAGCTAATGTCTATGATTTAAAAGGGAAAGCTGAATTAATTATTACAGCATGATGCCTTCATTTAGTTGATTTTATTTTCTACAGGATTTATCACTTTCCCATGGTGAGTTCCCAACTTTGAGTGAAAAAGTAGGCATCCCTGAGAGATGCTGCTATTGTGCTCACGAGACTTGCGCTAACTATCCCCGCAGTAGTGGAAGGCCGTCATCCCAGCCATAGTCTGCTGTTGATACCTTGCACCACGTAAGGTAAGTGACAGCTACACACAGAGCTGTCATTTCACACTGATGATCACAGCTGAAACCACACCTTTTAGAGCAGAAGAAAAATAAGGAGCTTATCACACCATACCGACTGTATTACATACAACATACGCTCCTCACAGCATAAGAGCTATTTGCTGAGCCCTTGCCTCCTCCTTACTTGGTAAACGCCCACCTGCAGAGGTTACACAGCCAGATCTCTCCACTCACTGCAGTTTTCTGAGTGAACTGAGCCTCTGTTGCTCCTCAGTACTCCAGCTATTTTCTTACGCCTTACTGGTACAAATCATGAGGCAAATGGGGAAAACGAGGCCTCCCAATTCATAAGAGAAGAGGTTTTCCTCCCAAAGGAGCACACTGCCTGTCAAGCCTGAATCTTAGCCAGGTAGTTCTTACCCATTCCCCTGCTGGCGCCTGCAGCATTTTTCATACTGCTCTCCTTCTGCCAGCTTCAGCAGGGAGTCAGGCAGTGAATTCTGACAGTTGCAGCTCTGACCTGAGGGACCAGCAAGCCTGGTTCTAGCCCCTGGCACTTTAGCATCCCATTTAACTGGTGATCTTGGCTCCTTTTCTGCTCCACTCTGTTTTCCTGAGAATATGGAGCACAGACTGACAGACAGGATCAATTTCCATTGCAGCTGCAATTCACAGCTCATTTCTCTGGAACTTCACACTATACCTTTTACCACAGGTACAATGCTTTTTCAGAAACTCAATTTCAAAATCACAGAGACATTTAGGTGTATTTTTAGCATCCTGTCGTCGATCATCAAAACCTGGATTTAGAATGAAAACTCAGGACTGGAAGTTTTGTCTTTTCATCACAGACTGCACAGACCTACTGAAATAAGAACATGAAAGGAATGGCATGGTCATTTTCTGCCACTCCATGGGACTCCAGTAGCTGCAGACATCTGGTATGTGCTAGATACTATTTGAAAGGCAACTAACAATGGGAATTAACAATTTATTTCTTGTCTATGCAAATTATTAGTGAAATTTAGCTACACAACAACTCTTGGACTTGGTATAGAGTCCAGATCGGACTCTATTGTCCTTTCACAGGAAGTAAAGGATAGATAGAACAGGAGAATAAACAAATTTAAGATGAAAACTGAATATTTAAGCTATTATCCACAAAACAGCTTTTTAAAACACAATAGTTAATTCATGATAATTAAATGTAAAGACTGCTTCACAGACTGCCTAAGCAGTCTTGTTCAAATCACTTAACATCTTTTCACATCAATTCCCTCTGAGTAAAGTGGGAGCCACAGTACTCTAGCATCAGTATCTGGCGGTGTCACACACAATTTTATGAATGCCTGCAAGGAACTACTTGCACACTACAGTGATGGAGACCACCTACAGAGGAACAGAAAACATGGCTTGTGAGCCAGCTGCTATCAAAGTAACAATATTTGGTTTGTTTCTAGAAAACAAATCTCCGCATTTGTATACATCTATAGTCAACGCACACAAGAATATAGGTAAAATAATTTACTTGTTTGGCTTGTCCTTATTTGATTTGAAATCTAATCTACACATGATTACTAACAGTTTGAGGTTGTTTGCAAACTTGGTAAGACAGTTTTGTAAAAGATCACATTCAACTGCGACGGAGTGATTTTTATACTGTAATTATTCTTCATCTGAGTTCTTCAACAACAGATTGAAGTTCAAAAAGAGCTTTTCTTTGCTCAAAATACCACATGATTTATCTGATCTGATAACAGATCATGGTTTTTCGAATTCCAGTTTGCCTAAAACTGCAGAATGGAGTTGAGGAAAGAAACAATGGACAAGATTTTGGGTGGTGCAGTTTCACAGTTTTTTAACACATTTGTATTTCAGTCAGATTTGTTAATATAAAGAACTGCTTTGTAGTTAGGATTAGAGGAAGAAAAGGAATACTTTACCCACATGATTTTTCATACTGTCCATTATTTGGGTTATAAAAGAAAGGAATCAAACAAAGAGAAGTCAAACAAAGAAACAAAGGGACAAATGACTCATGAACAGAATCAAAATCCTAATATGATGATGGTGGTGTGATTGTACTGCTGAGTCCCACTATTCTAAAGTGAAAACAAAGACTGAGCTGCCAGTGTGCACAAAACTGTTGAAGATCCAGAAACAACCTTTGAGTTAAGAGTGGCACATTAGAGGTTGGTCATCTTACTCATCTAAGAACAGAGCATGTTCAGGAAACAACCAAAAATGTTGAAAACCAGGAAAGAGTAATTAGTGAAATACTGGTGTCATATGAAATATCTCTGCTTCCTGTCATGGAGCAGCCATGGAAATTGATAGCAACAGTTACTAAGGTTATTCAGGTAAACGCAAAAGACCACAGAAGATACCCAGCATCTCCTGGAAAGACTACAAATTACAGTATTTAAAATTCTTACCAATATTTAAAATTACTAACTAATAACATTTCCAGAAGAATACGTTCCTACTTCTGCAAAACCAGATGCCTCCCACAGAAAAGCAGCACTTCTATCAGTCTTCTAAACCTACTCCCTGACACTTTAAAAAATGTTGGGATGCAAGACCTGCAGAGTTCCAGCGCTAATGAAAGAAAGAACTATGAGACAGAAAAACTGAAATGGTAGTCACCTGCAATGCCACAGAGGAAGGAATAATCAGGTTTCCATATATACAAAATGTGCTGAAAACTAGACTATGAATGTTTGCACAAATTCTAGTAAAATGGCTTCTTTTAAATTCTATTATTTTTAAAAAGATTGTCTTCTTTTAAATTATATTTTTTCAATGAAATTCATTTGTTTTCCACAGCCACAATGCCAGTGAAAGAAGATGAACAGAAGGATGCACATATCCTAAAGTTAGCATACCAGCTTTGAGCAGTAGCCTGTGGGGATCCCTCTGCACCCTTCCCCATTACTGCAGACTTAAGAGCATTGAGAAACAGGAATAAGCCTCCTGCACACATTTCCCCCAGCACCTTTACTATCATGATCAGCATCCACAGTGTCACAATGGACAGAAAGTGTCAACAGGACTAGACTGAGGCAAAAAAAAAAATCTCAGGGCCTCCCACCACAGATAGTTTTCTTTCTCTGGACTAAACCACTTCCCATCATCTGAGAACTGGAAGATTCACTTTTAGAGCATGTGCTCATGCTCAGCCTCTATTTCTTGGTCAAGATGCCAACAGTCTACCAGGTGAAAGAGAAAAGCCAGCATCTCCCAAACTACCCTGCTGCCAGGAAGATTACACCTAACACCATTCTTCAGCGTGGAACCAGATGCAAGACCATGCTTCCACTGATTTTATTACGTATTTTGAGTGTTGTGCGAGTTAAACCTTATGTATCTATATCAGGTGTGACAAAAGCATGTTCTCCGAGTTCATACCCAAAGAAACTGAAACTCAAAAGAAAGTAATTACTTGCTGAAGGTTGCAGTGCATCAGCAGAAGCCATGAAATCCCAATTCACAGCCTCATTTCTAACCCATTAGAACACAGAACTGAAATGTGCTTTTTTTTTCTGTAGTTTGTGGCCAGAAGAGGTTAGTTCCAAAATGTGGGAGCTCAGAAAACAATAAAATACTCACTCACAGCTCACAGCAGCAAAGTGAATAGGCCAAGTTCTTATAATAAGCCAGCCTGAATCCTCATTTACTTCACAAATTCAAATGTGAGATATAGTAGAGGTCTACTTTTTCCAGGAAGGATCCTAAATACTAGTATCACCTCATCACTAAGATAATTTTTTCTGTGGTATTTCTAGATGAAACACAAGCTAAGATATAGGAACTCTTGGGAGAGAACGATAATATTTAGCCAATTATAGAAGATTCATGGAAGGCAAATTCTAATAAATATCTAAGGCATCATCAGCTCACTGCTTACAAAAAACAAGTGTAGCTGTTGCTTGAAACCAGATCAGGCACTGAATTTTAGCTTTTAGTAATGTATTATTACAAGCACTTGTTACAGAAACATGAATGAGTGATAAAATCATGCATGAGAAGTTTCCTTAACTTTTTTCCCTTCTCCAGTTCATGGCTACACATATTCCATGAAACCTATGTCTTCAGGCTGACACTCAGTTACAAAATATATTGGTCTAATCATCAATAACACCCTTTTAATCATCTATTACAACCTTTTAAAGGTAGTAACATTTTTAAGTGTTGGTTTCTATATAGTATTTTCTTTCATGAGAGGGCTGATATGAATGTTTCACTTTATAGTAAAATTTCAATCTGAACCAATGTAAATTGAATCTAATATTTCTTTATGTTGTCATTTTATAGGTATACTCTCAATGGCAAATCATTTAAATTCTAATACATTTAAATAAGGAATGAAAGAAAAACATCATTTGATATATTTTTGTCAAATTACCTACATTACATGATTACTCCTCCACAATCAAAATCAGATTTTAAGTATGAATGATACAAACAAGATTACATTCCAAATCTGCAACACAGATTTTAGTTGCTTGTTTAAAATGACATACCTAGCTATTCAGTAATCACTTTATAATAACCCCTTTCATTTCTAAATCTTCTTAGCCATCAGCCACTAGTGAGGAAAATGCTGGCAGTGGTTTTTACAACTACACATTAGTTTTACATTTCATGACAAGCTAATTCTACAGAGTTTGAAAGACAGACAAGCATGTGTTCTTAAGGTTTTCTTTCTTTTTCATGAAGAAAGCACACATCTAACTGAGAAATGAAAAATTAAGAGTGCAGACATGTACTTTCCCCTTCACACATATGGCAGTAACAATTTATCCCAACTTCACCCCGGGAACTGCCATGAATATGCAAATCAACAAGAATTAAAAGGTGGTGACAAATAACTCTCGGAATAATTACCATGGTAAGATGGCAAATAAAGTGCCTATTTTTGGTAGATGTTACCTTTGGTAGATCTACCTTTGGTAGACACTGGATCAGAATGATCTTTGAGGAAAATTGAAGTCAAATGAGCTGTGTTGCATATACTGTCCCTCTCAATTGAATCTATCACAGGCATTTACCCCTTTCACTGAGTTACCACATGACTGCTTTGCAGTGTCATTATTGTCCTTTTCTACCATTTCTCCATGTTTTTTTAACACAGCACGTCATTATCTGCCGATCTGACACAGACTCATTTAGGCAGACGTACTTCCACACCTGTGGCACCCTTCAGAAGCTGGCACAGACTTTCAGACATTGTAAACGTTTAGAAGTTCTAGTGTGACGGAAGAATCCATTTTGCTAGCCCATTTTCCTAGAAATGGCTGGAATACATCTAGGGCATTGTAAGATGGTAAACCATTCTCTTCATACACTAATAAAGTACGTGTATTTTTCACAGTGCCCCAATCACGTTCTGACTGTGACTAGTATTAAAGGTAAAGCATACACTGTTGTTCTGCTGTGTGACAGACCAGCATGCTCAAACTCCTTACGTTTTATGGTACAGTAACTGCTTGAGTTACCCCTGAAGCCAACTGGAGAAAAGATAAACCACTGTGTAAATTAGTGAAGGTTTCAGCTGTTCAATACCTGCCCTGCAAGCAGAAGCCCAGAGATGGTTCATTACGTTGCACAAAAGAATAAATGGGCAGTGCTGCTTCACAGATCAGTCAGAGTAAGATGTAGCAGCGTATTCTGGTTATCACTGTGGGCTATCGCCACTGACAAATCACATTATTTCAGAGCTGTTACTAACAGCGGAGGTAGCTAAATTGGGGATTGAAAACAGAACCTAGATTGAACCTAGATGACAGGACAACATGGCCATATAAATCTACGTAGACGAGAAAATGCCACCAATCAATGTTACTCATCTAAAAAGAGTATTTACCATTCTTTCTAATCTGACATGTGCAATCAACCTTAACCAAATGATGTACAATGAGATCAGTTCTGACAAATAACTCTCAAATGCATAAACCTGGTAAATGAATCAGATTCTCTGTAACAACTGGTAAAAGAAGCTTTGAACTTATATACATGTCAAAGGGGAACAGAATATTCTGTCTTCCAACTACACTACTATGTGCTAACGACTATAAACATGTAAGTACTGTAAAGTTGATAAGATCATCTGTTTAATTTGTGACAAGACTCATTTCCTGAAAGAATCTCCTACGTATCAGTGCTGCTCAGTCTGGATACATGTCCTCATGTTAAGTCCATCCTCAGGACTTCTACAGGAGCTTCACCCAAACCTGTGTAGTTACTAGCTACTGAGTAATTTAAGATGTTTTTTCACCCACAATCTCAAATGCCAGCTTTGTCTTCAATACTGTCACTAACTAAAACGTTTGGCTTCAATATCAGTTGCAACATTCAACTATACATAGTATTTTATAAATTAAAGGTTCTGAAAAGTACCTACATTAAGAGGATACACTCTTGATTATATTGAATATATTCAAACTTTTTTTTTCTGCTATCTAGAAAACACTTCAAGAAATCCCACACATTGCTCCTTCTCTGGTAGATTTCTTTGAATTTTCCTGTGACAGATCAAGAAGCTATTTACCACCAGTCTTTGCTATGCCACTCCCTGTAGAAAGCAAACATAAGAAACTATGCTTGTCGATGAAGGGAATTTATAATGTTATACTGAAGCACAGTACACAGAAGAAACCATCATTGTTTCTGATATATTTAATAAGGAAATAAACTGCCAGTGGAGAAGAAGGGAGAACATCTGGGAAAAGGGGGAGTACTGGATGGCAGACTGCTTCAAAGTTAATTCTTTATAAGATTTAACAGAGTCCTAAGATTCCCACAAAAATGTATATGCCTGGGAATTTGGTATCTGCCTCAATACAGAAATGCATTATCTACTGACAAAAAGAGTCGGGGTAAACAAACACAAGCATGGGATAAAGAAGAAAATAAGAAAATAAATATGCTTTTGTGTAATGTGTATCACAGATTAGTCAAGCCTGTGTTATTTCCTTTAAACCATGCTTTATTTCCACACATGATCTTGAGCCTGTTTTGTTTATTTCCTTTCACTAGTCTTAAAGATTAATCATTTATTAGGACTACATTTCCCTCTGTTGCCTCCAGCATCCCTTGCTTTAAACACTACAGGTCACTCTGCATTTGGCTATGTCCTTTTGCTTCCTTCCCCTCCTCCAAACTTGGTCCTGTCAAATGGATTAAAGAACCCGTGCATTTATGCCAGAACCGTAACTGATGTGGAAGAGCACAAAGCAGCCATCAAATATTCAGGAAAGCAGAGGTTATGGGAGGTTGCTGAAGTACCTGTGAACATGAGCAAAGGAGAGGGGCCAGGACTAGATTACAGTTTCACTGGTCCAAGACAGGCAGGTGCTTTACTGTTGAGACAGAACCAGATCGCTCTGCAGATCACTCAGGAGCCCTGGACCACAGTTTTACCACACAGCTCAAGGAAAACAGGAAAAGTGCACCAGGTATAAGCTGGTGTGACAAATTACAGAACTGCATATGACAGCAATTAAATAAATCTGAAAACTATGTAATTCTATCACCAATGACTCAGGATTCAAAGTCCATTAAGCATTGTTTTTTCCAATTGAACCGAACAAATGGAAAATAATTTCTATGCTGAAAAAGGTCATACACAAAGTAATAAAAACCAAGTACTATACAGTCACTATTTGTAAGTTACTCTAATATGAATTTATAAATTGATGACATCTGTTATAAATCATACAGTTTTCTTCCAAGCACAGAAATGTCTCATTGCTGGCTTTGCCCTGTCTTTATCACAGTTATGAAACTTAAAAATTCAGGATAATAAGTTACATAGAGATACATAGAGTTGCAAAGTGCTCAGGTTCTAATCTTTCAGCATGCATTTCCTAACAAAACTGGGAAGAGAGTAAAGAGGAAGCAAAAAATCATAAAAATCCAAACCTATAAAAAGCAATGAGAACCTACAACAGTTCAAAATCAGCAGTGCCAGAGTTTTAGGTCAATGAATAGTCACAGAGATGTCCTTACTTAAAAATGAAAATAAAGCTTTAACACAGTTTAATTTTAGAAAATAGGAAATATTCAGAAAGATATAAACCATACATTTTAAGCATCAAAATTTGCATTTGCATGATAGAAAATATAAGCTCTTATTGTAACTCATAATTGAACCAAATGAGAAGGTGACAATAGAAGAGCTGCTGCTTTTGCATTTGCAGAATGGTGCAGGGGTTGTCTATTATAATCCTGAATTAGGATGATGCTTATTTTTTTGTCAGTAATCTCCATGCAAATAAAAATGGTTTGCCGGATGTAGTATATGTATGCACACAAAATCTAGAAATATTCTTATAATGTATAACCAACTTAAATTAGAAATTTCCTGACAACTGAGCATCTGCTTTATGTTTATTTAAGCCTGCCAGTAGCACAACTGCATTTTAAACTATATTTGTAGGAACAGATAATTTCATTGACTTGTAATCAGGACTGTGATATTCAGAACTCCATTTCCAATAGGTAATCTACAAAACAGAAAGTAGCCATTAATAAGATATTTTAAATATTAACTGATCTTGCTGTACTAGATCACAGAATCATAGAGTTTGAAGGGACCCACAAAGATCATCTAGTCGCATTCCTGGTCCTGCACAGGACACCCCAGGAATCACACCATGTGCCTGAGAGTATTGTCCAAGTGCTTCTTGAACTCTGCCAGGCTGGTGCTGTTTCCACTTCCCTGGGGAGCCTGTTCCAGTGCCCAACCACCCTTTCACTGAAGAACTTTTTCCTCATGTCCAGCCTAAACCTCCCCTGACACAACTTCAGGCCATTCCCTCAGGTCCTGTCACTGGTCACCACAGAGCAGAGATCAGTGTCTGCCCCTCCTCTTCCCCTCATGAGGAAGTGGTAACTGCAGTGAGGTCTCCCCTCAGCCACCTCCAGGGTGAATAGAACAAGTGATCCCAGCTGCTCCCCACATGGCTTCCCCTCCAGGTCTTTCCCAATCCTTGTGGCTCTCCTTTAGACACCCTCTAATAGCTCAATGTCTTTCTTACATCGCGGTGCTCGAAACTTCTCACAGCACTCGAGGTCAGGCGGCACCACTGCAGAGGAGATGGAAACACTCCCGTGAGGTTTTCCTGACTGGATCTCAAAGGTAAACCACACAGACAAAATGGAAAAAAACCTCAGAGAAAGACAAAATGACAGAGCCTTGAAGTCAACAAAAACTTGTTTGCCTGACCCAATCCATCAGCTAAAGTCTGCGTAGATCAGTATTATCCACAGTGATACGTTTTAGTGGAAAGATCCTTGTACTAGAGAATTAGAAACCTCAGCTCAGTTTCTGACTCAGGTACTTGTCACTGTAAGATCATAGAATCCCCTTCAGTACCTCCAATTTGAGTAACTAAATCCTCTGTTTGCAAAGTATTTTGATATTTATAGAATCATGGAAGAGAATCATAGAAATGTTAAGTTTGGAAAAGACCTTTAAGATCACTGAGTCCAACCATTAACCAGAGCACTGCCAAGCTCACCACTAAACATTGTCCCCAAGTGCCGCATCTACACGTCTTCTAAATACCTCTGGGGATGGTAACTCCATCACTTCCCTGGGCAGCCTTTTCCAGTGCTTGACAATCCTTTCCGTGATTTTTGTTTTTCCTGATACCCAATACAAACCTTCCCTGGAGCAACCTGAGGCCATTACCTATTGTCCAGTCACTTGCTACCCGGGAGAAGGGACTGACACCCACCTCCCTACAACCTCATTTCAGGTAAAGAGTAATAATGTCCCCACTGAGTGTCTTTTTCCCCAGGTTAAATAATCTCAGTTTCCTCAGCTGCTCCTCCTAAGATTTGTGCTCTCTAGACCGTCCACCGGTTTAAGTGGTGTTACTTACGTTGGAAGGAGATACTGTTACTTTTTCAGTATTCTCTGAAAGCTGAAAGAAAAGCAACATGAAGGTCAGGGCGTCTCCAGCTATTCCACTGCTAAGGGCACTTACCAACCCATATGACTGCGCCATTTTCACCTTTTGTGCCTCCAGTTCTCAACTCCATCCCTGGAGTAGGAAGGTGGAGGAGAAGGCGCGTCTGGTTTTGAAAAGTTTTGGTGGGGGCACTAAACTGGTGAGGACCTTTCCTAAACCATGACACAGGTGAGTTGGGACGGTGTCCTGGGTGCAGCTGCCTGGGTGCTGGCAGAGGGGAAGCCTGTGTGAGGAGATGCCAGGCTCCAGCTGGCTCCAACCAACACACTGCAGGACACAGCTCTGAGGATGGGTTATCTCACTGTTTCAATTTGTCTTTGTTTCTCACTACTCAAGTCTGTTTCAAATCACAAAAAATCATATTTATTTTTCCCAAGTTGAGTCTGTTTTGCCTCTGATGGTGATTGGCAAATGACCTCCTTCTCTTTTTACCTTGATCCATGACCTTTTCCATCTTATTTTGTCCCTCGTCCTGCTGAGGAGGGGCACTGAGAGAGCAAAGTGTCAGGCAGCCAGAACCAGCCAAGGTCAGCCCACCACAGACTGGTTTGGTATTTTGAGTATTTTCAGTTGCATTCAGGTATAGTGAGTGCTCCCTGAATGAAGAACACAGTATCAAGGCCTCCACAGATAGCAGTCTAAAATAGACAAGAAATTTTGCACTATAGAATTTTTTTTGTGTTTAATTTCTGATGAATTCACACTGCATTAAGTATTGGAGCAGAAAGCAATCATTTTAAATTGTATCAGCACTAGCAGCATGTAACCATGGTAATTAAAACAATATTATTTTTTAAAATTACAAAAGACTACTCAAGACATATGAAAAGGAACTACCGAAGAAAGAACATCTTTCTTCTGATAACTACAGCTCGTTAAGTCTGGAAAATTATTAAGACACAGACATTTTTTACTCTTGCTAAACAGCTAGTTAGATATGCCATGGAATAATGATTTTAATTAAGAATTAAATTAAACAGGGAGTTTCCATGGACAGAACTTTCAAGAAGCCTTAAAGTAAATTACTGTTAGATGTCTGAGAATATTTTGACTAGAATTTTCCTTCCCTATATTTAAATGAAGATTTCACTACCTTAATTCATATTTACAAGTATTCTAATACAAGAGTGGTTCCTAACTGGGAAAATACCACACCACCAAAACCATAAAAAAACCATTCTTTTAAGAGTTAAAGCAGAGGGTGTTGACATGACAGCTCAGAAGTATGTAAATTCACTTCAGCCCTTCCACTGAACTGAACTGAACATCTAGTACTACCATAAAGAATATAAGTGAACAGGGTTTGGAGGGACTGGCCCCTCACAGTGCAGTCCTTGCTTACGACCGAGGAAAAAACTCAGCAGGCAACAGCAAGGAACCACTTCAGTGCCAATTTTTATAATAATGTTTAGCATGGTACAAAAGCATTCTTGATTTAACTCACTGATCTGAAACTTCCAACACTGGCTTCTGCCAATAGCAAAAAAGATAGATTCTTGGAAGTGTTACAGTTGTTCAATATGGCAAGACTATCCCTGGAGAAAATCTGGTTTCAATTATGAGCTAAAATAAGAGAAGAAAAATGTTTCTGCAAGCCCAAGTGCAGTTCTCTCTCTGAATTAACGAGTGAATTCAGCCACTGCACAGCTATGACACGTGGCTGTCATAGCAAAACTTCTGTAGCCCAATGCACTGGAGAAAGATTTGCAAGTTCACAAGATATGTATCCTCTGCCCTTTCCAGCATGCTGCAGAACAGCAATTCCCCACAGGCTCACACGGTGCGCAGGATCCCTGTGTGGGGGATACCACCTACAGCAAGGAGACCTTAAAAGCTCCCAGACATACCTGAGGCCCATTAGTGAAAGCAAGTTAGCAAAGGCCTTAAGTTTTGCCTTAATTGAACAGGAATGTGGATGACATATTCCTGGTAGGTGAAAAAGGTTAACAAAGACAAGTCTCACGTGTTCTGAAGTTTCCCATCAAATACAGAATTGTCACCAAAAGTCAAAATACAACACTTTCACTAACACCAAGAGACTGGAGCATTTAAGTTTAACCTCCTATCAATATTCAGGATGATATCCAACCATACTTACCACTTCGGGTTGTGTTTGAGCATGCAAACGCCCTGAGAGAGATGTTCACCATAGCACTATCATGTATCCCTGTGCATATGCCCAATATTACATGTCCTATGCTTTAGATGCATCCCAAGAACTTCCAGCCTTGCTCTCTTGTCTTTTGAGTGACAGGTGTAGTAAAAGCTGCTGGCTGACACAAACAGGAAAACACACTTTTGGTTTTCTTCCTTTCCTTTCACTGCCCTTGGCAAAATGCAGCAGGAAGTGGAGAATGGAAGAAAGGCTTCAGCTGTTCTCAGCTGCCTACAGGAAGCATGGGGGACCTACCACAGACAGACATGTAATTGGATAATGAGGGACCTCAAGGATGCTGGAAACCTTTGGTTATTTTTACAGCATGCAGAGATGTTTAGTGAAATCTTCCAGTTAACCAGACTCCCTGACAAGAAGCAGAAGTCCCAAATGTCTCATCAGAAAGTCTCTTCTCAGTACTAGCTGACTTTAGCTAGGCAGATTCAGGGCATATGAAAAAGCAGCTGAATAAAGACAAAACTTGAATCAGGCTTTGGCTCAGAATGGCACCTGTCACTGGAGGGAAGCACTATATGTCAATGCTATAGGTGAAAGACAAAACCAGGTAGTGTTTATACATGCTGCGCAATGCCACCTCACATATTTGTAAGAGGGCTTTACAACCACAAACAAAAAGCTTAAAATCTGAACCTATTATTATGGTGATTTTGCTTTCTAGCAGATGGAAGTTTAAAACACGCATTTTTACAAATCTATGCCGAATCACTTATCCAAATTTTCTTTAGATAAATTTTCAGTTACAAGATTAAAAACACATAGAAGTGAGTCACAACTGGCAGTACAAACCCTAGGAGGCTTCTGGCAGCTTCATAGGCATTAATCATGGTCCATACAAAAGTATTCCCCATGAATTCACATAAAATAAGGCAGTAATTCAATCTACAGTTTCCAATAGCATGAAAAAATGGCTCAAGATTCAATCCTGTTGTTTATGATGTTGCTAGAATCTCTTGATAAAGGTAAAGCCTAATGTTTGCAACTACAGCCAGATTATTTTTTACATGTTCAGCAGGTCATACGATTACCTACATGACTGCATGTTGTTGAAACAATTTTGCTCTCAGTGCAACTGAAAAGCTATTTAAAATTAAAACAAATAAACCCATTTGATTCAAAAGAATTTGCAACTCATTTCAATTTTTAAAAACAGAAATAGTTCTATGTAATGATCAAGAAAACTATCTCTTAAGTCAAGAGGGAAACATATGGACAGCAAAATGAATACAGCAATACTATGGAGACAAAAGAAATATGTGCATGACAGCTGTTCTATATACATACAAAATATTTTATTCTTGCCTAAGGCACTGTCTGAAATATCCTGAAAAAAAATTCCTAATAGAAGGTTTAAAATTTCTCCATTTCTTTTAATGGAAGAATGAAGAAGAGCATCTGAAACATTCTGAAGGCAGTCTACCAAAAACACTGACTAATAGAGAGCTTCCCACATAACACCCAGTAATCATTATAAAGATCACTGTACATACAAATGCCATTATGAAAACAAAACAGACACAAAAATGCACCACAGTACCACAGACATCACTAAAAATGCCAGGTTCCTTCATTTAATTACAAGAATTAAAGAATTTTATTGTTTCTCAATAAAGCTGCAGAATTGCACAAACAATGCTGGTATCCATTTCAGCTCTCTTGTGGTTATCTTGTGTATGCCTTAAATATTACATTTAGATTTAGATGTAGCTGTTTGTCTTACCAGGAGAGAAATTTAGCAGTTATCTGCAGATATCTCACTCCTGTGTAAATATATTTTTATATGCATTTAAGTCTGGCAGTCCATATGGTAACACTAATGATTGCTGTTTCACTTTAAAATACATCCACATATCCAAAATTTAAGTAAAGCAATAAGTACATAATTTTTATCTTGAACCCAATTATTAAGTAATATAAAAAAAAGATGTATTTAAAAATTTAGTATCATTTGCTTTCTTGAAAATAGACAAAATAGCTTATAAATAGCTGGCTTTCTGGTTTAAATAGCAGTGGATCATTACAGAAGTTATGGAAAGAAAGCAGAGAAAAATCACACACTTCATGAAGATGCAAACTGGAGAAAAGCAAAGAGGGAGTACTTTCAGGACTTAGGTCAGAACAGCAAAACAGTCTTTTTACTATAAGCACAATTTCACAAAATACAGGATTCATTCTCTTGACTCCCATCAAGTTTATGGCTGTGATCTCATATGAGAAGTTTATAGATAAGCATGTCTGGTGAAAAAAATTGAGCTCTTCATGTGACAGCTGGTCTACAGAACTATCCTAAGTCAGTGCAGACTGCAGATCATAGCCAGTCCTTGGCAGTCCAGGCACAACTAGTCAGAAAAGCTGCAAAGGCAGGAGGAGATATGCACAAGTGCTGGGAAGGAAAGGGCAGCTTACACAGCTTTGAGCACTTACAGGACAGCATCCTTGCTGTTGAGCAGAACTTGAACAGCAGCAAAGACAAGGCTGAAGTTTAAGGAATGGAAGTTGCTGGCAATATTCCGGAGAGGAAAAAGTTTTCTACACAGAAGGACCATGAAAAATTAGAAGAAAAAGGAAAGAAAAAAGAACTTTAATTACCACTTTTACTTAGCAATTATTCCAATCACAGAAGTATATGGATAGCACAACCTATACACTTGTTTATGATGTGAATGGTCATTCCATTTCACTTTGAGCTTGTTTTCCTAGATAAAGTATTTTTTCAATAATGTTGTGGAAATAGAAAAGTTAACTTTTACAATGCAATATCTGAGGTGGAAGAAGAGCCAAAGTCCTTTGTATAAATCAAACCTTCATGGCTTGAGGCATAGGGCAAAGTGGAGCTGGTAATTTTTAAGGTTTCTGTTCCTTTTGGAACTGACTCTACTTTCTAAAAAGCATCTGCTTCACTCACATCCAAAACAAAAACAACTCCATTAGATGGCAAATGGCTCACCTTGTGACCACAGGCTAACATTCCAATCTTGCATTATAGCAAAACGTTGCCTATAGTAAAACACACTCTGTCATTTTTGGTCAGGCAGCCTGATACCTAATGTACACATCCGGGGGCAGAATCGGCCATGGGAGTGCAAGGGAAATAAATCTATCCTTTCAACAAAAGACAAATTACAATGTTACAAAGCTAAGCCAAGCATGTTGCCCAGGGTATCTGCAAGATGCCTACAGATTGTTCACCTGCTAGTTGTAAAGTAAGAAGATGGAGGACTAGAGGTCCTTGTGCTACACTGATACAGCAGACCTGAGGCACTCGAATCTTAAAAAAAAAAAAAAGCAGTACATTTCAAACATTTTTCAATTCATTTCACTTTTTTTGTTAAGCACATATTTTCACTTAATGTTTTCTCTTTTCTCCACATGAGGGTTCTTTAATCTTTCATACCAATATCTTGTGTGATTAAACACAGTCAACATCCACTGTCATTAATTATTTGATGACTACATAGATCTCACAAAATGGAAAGTTTTTATGTTTTTTCTGGTATGTTTTGGATGTTCTGTAAAACCCTAAAAGTACACGAAGAAGGTTTTATGCCTTAAAACCTAGCTAGGTATATACCCTGTGATACAGAACAGCTACTCTGCCTTATATCTGAGAAATGCTTCCATTCAAAATAATGCACAAGTATTTAGTATGTGGTGACCAAAGGCTTGAGCCTACAGTTTCTGGTTTATCCATTAATTTCAGTGTTCTTGGGAGTAATACAACTTGTATATGCTATTATGCATCACTGGTTTATCCTTTCAACAAAATCATGAAGGCATTGCCTATCAAATGAAAGCATTTACTGCAGTGCCTGTCTCTAGGAATAGCGAGAAGCCTGGATGGATCTACCTTCCCCTTACTGAAGAAATAACATTGGCAGTTGATTTAGGCTGTAAACACAATGTGGAGACATCTCGGCCTGGGAAAACATTCTCTCTAGTCCTCACAAGCTTTGCTGACCTGCCTTCTTTGGCAAGTTTGTGACTCTGAGCAAATGGATTCATAGTAGATTTGGTGCTAGTGATATTCCTAGCTTGTAAATACTCCAGTGTAGTGTTTTGGTAACTTGGTCAGGAAACCAACTGTAACCCAAGGATTTGGAATGCATGCAGCACAGGCCTCAAAAATCCATACGGCACCTAGGCTGTTGTGATTGTTAAGCAATGAGCCTGTCCTACCAGACTGATGACAAATTTAGTCTTACAATCTGTCGTGACATTTTTGCAGAGCAATTCAATTTCTGTGAACAAGACAGTTTTCCTTGGTCATTTCCCTGAAAGGTAGAAGGCTGGCAAAGAGGAGCACGTTTGTTCAGCTCTTAATATCCACTCTGAGATGAAATATCAGATCCACATTTATCCACTGGGCAAAATATTTAATCTACATGAATCATATGGCTTCCACATGTGATAAAAGACGGGACATTAACTTTACAGATCACCCTACTGGAAAATGAGACAGCAATGAACAAAGTATGCTGAAGCCTAAGATTTCATTATGGATGTCTGGGTTCTCCAGGGAGTGTAAGATCCTAAGTGGAGTATCAAGAGGACATTATCACCACTTGCAGCTAATGCCATAAAGCTACAATAATTGAAAGCAGTATTCATTCCCTATGCACAATCCTTACTTTGCACGCATTTATGAGGAAAATACAATTGCTGGAATACACTGATTTCTCTTTCTAGAAGGCATGGAAATATGAGCATATTCTTTCTTTTCAGTCCATTGTAGAGCTTCTCCCAGCAGTCCACTGACTAGCTAATGATACCTAGAAAAACAAGATGAGAATTGCTAAAAAGCCTCATGGCTTTGTTTTCAGCTAAGGTACTATTATGAAATAACATAATTATGAAATAAGGTGAATTGGAGGCCTAAGAGAAGCTCTGTACAAAGACACAGCATCTTTAGCAAAAGCTTCTCATTTCTTTGCAGTTAAGATGAGGAAAGCAGACAGTAGTTTCATGTTCATTTAAAAGACAGGGATACTGTAACTCCTGGTCCCAGGCCAGTTCTTTTTCTCAGGTAACATGTGGAGTTTCAGGCAGAGAGCAGCTCTGCACATATATTACATCTTGCTTTGCTTTTGCATGAAGAATTCTGCTAAAATATCCTGACTGTGTGGTTTAGTCACTATAAGGGTGTAATTAGAATTAAAGGTCAAGTGTGCCTGCTTCAAGGCACTGCAAGAGCACAGACATGCTGGTTGTAAGTTGGGAGCATGACTGACATCTTCTAACTGTTCATAGAGAAACAGCATGGTGTTGATATATCCCACAATTTGTAGCTGCTGATGCATCTGGCAACACTGGGAGCTGGTAGTGATGGAGTGGCTCCTGTTGTCACATGAGGAGAGAGGAAGTGAGACTTCTCAAGTGATGGAAAGACAGCTCCAAAGATGAGCAACTCCCAGTGTAATATGAGCAGCTGACCTAAAATGACCACTGTTACTTGGTGCCAGACCTGAACTCTCCACATTACTAAAGCTGCAAAGACCTACAGAATTTGGAGGCCCTGTTCCAAAATGATGCCATTATTTCTATATTAGCATAATTATAAACAGTATTTTTTCATCAGCCGGTGTGCTTTCAGCATGTTATCTGAACTGTTTCCAAAGCTTAGGAGGTGTAACTAAGAGCAAAGATGTTTTATTCAGCCTCTTCCTCTCTGCTAAAATGCCTCCTGGTAGATAGGTAAAATTGAAGTAGTACAGGAAAACAGACTGCAGAATCAGAGCTTTCTGATACACTGGAGGAAAGCTTCCTACTTAATTTAATACAACACTTGTTCTTATCTTTGATTGCAAATTACATGTTTAGAACTCTTTTTTCCTCTTAGTGCTTGTAGGTTTGATGAAGAAATGTGTTTAGATTTATCCTATCTGTGTTCTCCTTTTCTGTCTCTCAGCATTTTTTTGTAATCTTGGAGTATTTGTTTGCATGACCACATAGCTCTGGTTCTCTTTCAAGTAGTAACTGTTAGGAACATTGAAACACAATGTACTGCTTTCCTTATGCCATAATTAAAGAAATTCAGCTCTCAGAACACAATATAGAAGAGACTGACTGAAGTAGAGAGAACGTATTTTGTATTCCTAATTGCAATTTGAAAGAAAAGAGAGGGAGAAGGGATGTAAGACAAAACCAAAAATAGATGAACATATTATTGAAGAAATAGCTCATAAGCAAGAACCACAGTTTCTAACCTTTTCATTAGTTTCTCATATACTGTATTTGACAGAATTACTGCTCTGCTTGCTGACTTAATCCACTCTCCTCCAGATACCGACAGCAATGTCACTGTCAAACTTGACACCTGTTTTTTATGTCCAAACATTGATTCTCCATCTTATAGCCAACATATTTCATAGGATTGTTATCATTATCAGCAAAATATTGATTAGACTGAAATCCCTACCTGTAAATTTACAGCCTTAATTTCCAGTAGTAGCCGTCACTTCATCCATTATCTTCAAGCAGATGAAGATGTAAAGGAGTTACTAACATGTCTCAAGCAAAATGTGAGCTCGTCTCTCATGTATTTATTAAAGTTTAATGAAAACAATGAATAAATAATTACTTCTATATAATTGGAGAGAAAAAAACCAACCACACAAGCACCTGTTTAGGGCCAGACAACAGAAACTCAGAATTATAAGCCACAGACCTTTTAGTTAAGTAATAACATAGGCAGAAGTCCACAAGGAAAAAACACAATTCTTCTAGTTGCAGAGCAAGAAAGAGGTTAAAGCACCCCAACATCAACCCCCCCTCTAAGCCCCTGTACATTCAGCCCATTACCAAAGCCAGTTCCCTTGTTTTTGTGGTACTATCAAAACACGACGTCAGTCCCTGGGTTTCTGAAACCAGTTATCCTGGATAAATGAAGCTCCATCTGGCATCCACATTTCTCATATTGCATCTGAAATAGCAGAATCACCTTCTGCCATTTATGCTTTAACCTGATGCATGCTTTTTTCAGTTTGTCATGCATTGTTTTATTATATCTACCCTCCTCATCCACTGGGAGATACTAATTTCCCCTACATATTTCCAGAGTTGAGATCCTCCTAATTCCCTCCTCATTCACTAAGCTTGCACTAATTATTTTCTTTGTCTCAATCCTCACCCTTGGCCTTTGACTGTTCTTTCTGTGAATCCATGTTTTCTCTCCACTGCCTCTTTTGTGACCATGTTCATATTCTGCCCCTCAACACTTTTTCCTGTTACTCTTCAGGGCCATGATGGTTTTAGTTAGCAACTGCAGAAACAACTCACAGCACTCTCCTGTAAAAGGGTCTGCAACAAGCATTGTGCTTTATCATTTCAGCAGGTGCCTTATTTCACATGAACAAGTTGAAACTTGGACCTACAACCCTATGATCATTGAAGAAGAGGGTTGGAAGCAGCTTTTTAAAATGCAGAGCAATTTGCCAAAGCAGCCTATGAATAAGAGCTCTTCTGAGCATTGGAAACACATAAGGACACTTTCCAACAGACAGTGCACCTCTGAGATGAGCAAGACTGCTGGGAGTTCAAGGGTACCTTTTCTTAGTAGCCTCAAAAAAAATCATTTTTTGCTCGTTCAGTTACAAATCGTCACCATCTGTACATCGAAAAAACAAATGAGGCATTTTCATGGGAACAAAAAGTAATTTGTGTTTCTAGAAATTACACTGTAATTTCTAGAATTACACTGATTTAATTGATTCAAAATGCATTTAAGGGACCAAACGAAGGATCAGAAGTTTGACTTCTTTTTCACCCAAACCTCTGTTTTTGGTAATTACAGCTGAAGAAAGAAATGCATGTGAATGCACATATTAGTTGTGTGAACCTTGCAGTAGCAAGCATGGACTTACAAGGTGAAATTTATTACGACTTGTGAAGTAAACCCATGTGATTTATTTAACAAACTTGTGTTGTTCTCAGCTGTACTGATAATGACACAGCTAGGAATGGAAATCCTATATAGTGACACTACACTGTTCATACTGTAAATAGAATAACTCACCCTCCATTCATTAACCACGTACTATGACTGACAAATGTGAGAGACAAAATCACTATAGGAAAAAAAGCTAAATCTTGGCTATTCATTTACGTCTAGCTCTACAGTATCCTGAAGCACCTTTATATGGACAGACTGAAAAGTTCCCGGAAATAAAGAGATAATAGATGAGATTTACATGCTGAAACAGCAAACAATGCAAAATTCAGGAACTACATAGGTTTCTAGGGAAACAAATACATATACATTTTTCAAATTATATGCAAGTCATTTCCACTGCTGATGTTGATACCCATTTCAGGGAGAGAAAAATGTACAGTGTTCCTTGTGACTGACAGAGTTGTGCCTAAAACCAGAGAGGCAGGTCATTACTCCTTCAATTTACAGTGCATAATACAAATTTTGCAAACTGTAAAAACATTACGCTCTGATTTATTCTGCTGTTCTGGTAACGTAGTTTGTGGTTGGTCAGAGTGACATTTTACTTCTGAATGATGCAGAGAATCAATAGCCTAACACAGAAGGGATGTGGAGGAAAGGATGCCGAGGGGGACTCACAGAAAAACTTTCACTTGGATTGTACGTATTAAGTCCCAGGAGACCACAGATTAATACAGATACCTATGCAACTAGCTCCAATCCACTGTAAGTTTCTCTACACAGAGAGTGGAAGGCTTTTTGCCTATAACCTATGAAATTCTCGTAGGCTGCTGGATCTTATGTTATCTTCTTATCATCTTATAAGATGTTATCTTCTTTGGAGCAAAGATGATGATGGTTAAAGAGTTACCCAAGTTTAGAGAACCATTCTCTGAACTTTCAGCCCTTGGAGATGAGAAGGAAACATATGACAAAGTTGGTCAAATCACTAAGTACAGATGCCTGCAAAGAGACATCAGTAGGGTGCAGCAAAACTGTGCAACTGCCATACAAAGTACGGTAAAAAGAATACCGAGGAGAAAAGAGGTTTACTATTGAACAAAAAGGAAAAGCATCCAGTATGGACATCAAGACAACTGAAGTACGTAATGCTCCTTTTGTATGAGTATCCACTAAAAAAATCAACCATGACCTACTGTTTATCAAAAACGCAAATGCGAGCGGTACAGATCTTGGCCTGTAGTAGGGAAGGAACAGGCATGCTGAAGGGCAGTAGGATCTAAGCTGGATATTTTCACACCTCTAGGCCTGTTGGTCACCCTGCTTACTTGAAAGTCCTGGGAAACCTGCATGCAAGATCTCAAAAAAGCAAAAGAAAGCTCTACGCTTTTTTTCAAAGGCTATTTCTAAAACCCTAAAGGAAGATGCATGAAGAATTAAAAGCCTCTAGAACAACTAACTAGACTACGTGCAAGAAACAGAACTCCTCCTCACTCCGGCCAAATTAGTAGAAGACAAAAACAGACTTGCTAAAAACACATCACACAGAAAATTAAAAACATTTTATTTCTTTGACAGGCCTCAAGTTTGGAAACAGAGCGGTGTATACATATGTTTTGATTTTATTAAGGCTTCTAACACTACTTTAAAATAAGTTTTCTATAACTGATAGATGCCAAGGAGGATTAGGCCAAACTAAGATTTTACACTGTGGACTCAAAGAAAAATCCCATTGGAAAACTGCACTGTAATTGTAGTGATCTGGTACCCTGCCAAAGTGTAGCTAAAAGGCATCTGTCTAGGATCTGTAGCTATTAAAAATTATCACCAGTGGTGTGTGCAACAGCGAAGTTGAGAAGATCTTGGCTAACAATTCTGGAAAAAACAGAGGAATAATCCCACCCTACCACCAACCATCAGGACACTATTCCTAAATTAAAATTGTGAGATGCTACCATGAGGCAGGAACAATGAATCACACGAACTTTTTTTTATCATTTTTATTTAGCAGTATCATATGTGAAAAAGGTAACACTGTTGGGACTATTTAGGTCTCAATCAGAATGCCATGTTCAGGTAGTGGATAACCTTTTGTTTGTGTCTACAGCTGAAAAATAAAAGATTTGCACTGCACCAAAAAACACCGAACTTAGGGATTAGAAAAACTTCTAACTGAAAGGGTGGGATGAAGAAATTACAAAACCTAATTTGAGAACTTTCAGAAAGCTAGTCAAAAAGATGTCACAAAAAACCAGAAATATAGTTGAAATAGCTTTATAACATATTTCCAGACAAGGAAGGAAGAGAAGGCCTCTTGAAAGTCTTTCTGTTATAGGACCCTATGAAAAGCAAACCATGGGGGCACACAGAAATGGAAAAACATACTAAACAATTTATTTAGGGTTTGGTTTGGTGCTTTTTTTTTTTTTTTTGGGTTATTGACTTTACTAGGAAATATTCAAATACTATTATTGCACCGTTATTCTGAAACATAGCTCTCAGTTACTTATGTGGTTTGCTTTGGGCAAGCCTCTAGGAAACTCAATTTGACATTGTTTTCTCGAATAAAGTTTCTTAGTAAAGAACACGAGAAATTAAAAAAGAGAACAGAGAGAGCTGCTTTCTTTCCAAGCAGAAGTTTGCCATTAATTGTTCCCTCCTATGCTCACCTTTTGAAATCCAGTGCTATGTACGGACTAAGTATCTAAAGCTTCCAGAAACCTTGACAAAGCAAAGTGTAGCTTCCCCATTGGCAATACCCGACATCAGCATTAGGAAGAAAATGTTACTGACTCCTTTGAGACAGCAGTATGTGATGAATAGAGAAAACGGAGAGCTCCAGGCTAACAGGTGGAACGCAGCAGTCTCTTCTATATTTTGTGACTGTAGCTGCAGAATTCTACCTATAGGACTGTGCTCCAGAAATCAAGTTTTAATTTTAGCATTAAAAAGACCTCACAAAAAAACCCCTAAACCATCTTGCATTTGATTGCAATCACAATGATGACAATAGCCTGTGTACGGCACATTCTTTTTTAATCTGCCAGTAATTTGAAACAATAACTTCAGGAAACTTAAAATCCAACTCTGATGTCAAGAAATCCTCAATTCTAAAACCTGTGTACACAACAACATCATTAACTTCTTGCTCTTGCTGACTGGCTAACCTCCCTTCTTTCCGAGGCAGCGGCTGGTGGCCATTCTGATGTTAAAATTTGGGATATAATCTCTCTGGGGGCTTGTCTGCGTGTGCAGGAGAATGCACACAGAAGGGCTTGAACTTGAGCGATCATTTACAAATTAACACTTCTCTCTGCTAACAGCAGGTAGTTCACCTAGCTATTAAATGGCATCCTAGCTTCATCCAGTTGGTATTTTCTTCCTCTCCTAAAGAAGCTTAAATGTAATGATGTCATGCCAATAAAAGTTTCATTTCTTTTGATAAGTAGGCCAAAGGAGCAGATGTCTGTTTTAGCCTGGAGGAAAGGACATTTAATGGTGTGTGACAAATAAGAAGAAATAAAAAAACAAGAAACATTTTTTCAATACTGCCTACTTTAAAAATATTGTTTTAGTGAATTATCTAAGTTGTACATCCCTATATTGCATTAGAATAACAGTAATAATTTCTCAATCAAGTCTGGGTATTGAAAATCATCACAGTGACCCTTATTACGCTTAATAGTTAGCTCTTGATTTTATTAAAGTCTTGACCCACTACTTGTCTCCTGAATGGCTATCTACCAAAAGTGGACAATAATGGAGCTAAACACAAGGAATCAATTGTATCATTCCTTTCAAGCTCTCCACGTGTGTGCTGCCAAATCCAGTCGGCTCACTTGACTGGTTTAAAATGCAACACTGGTTTCCCAGAGAGGATAATGGACTAGTGTATCAACAGAATTTTTTCAAAAAAACAACAAGGCAGCCCAAGTGATAGAAGCCTTTAAAAGGGGGGGGGAAATAATTTTTTGAAAGGGAACAGATGTTTTAGATACTATATTAATGTAGTTTCCAACAGCACTCTACTAAAAAACCCACGTAACACTTTAAATATATATTAAAAATAGTAATGTTATAACACTAAATGATCAACAAACCAGACAATATTCTACCAGTACTGCCAAAACTAACACAAATAATAATTACCACATTACCAAAAAGTCCAAATTATATAATTAATCAAATCTCTACATATATCTGCAAAATCTCTAGTCTTTCATAATGAATAGGCCATTAAAATATTTGTATTATACTGTATACATAATACAGTGAAAAAAAAATCTTCCTTATTAATATTTTTGGAATAAAAAGTCCCTAGTGTGGTGGACTGGATTATTTAATTAATTGTGATTAAAAAAAAAAAATCTCTTCAGTATTTACGCAGGGCTCTTGCACACACTCTGTTGTCAGACAAACACAGGGGAATAGGACAAATAGCACACACCTGAAAGTGGCAAACCCCCCACCAAATCCTGTCCTCCACAGCCTGTGTGTAGGCTACATTCCTGCATCTCCCTTTTCACACAGTAAAAACATTTACCAAATCTAAGTGCATTTCTCCTACTCTTCACCAGAAGTCACGGATGCAGAAACAAAATTTGTCTTTCGCTGCTCCACTGCATGTTTTCACATTTCACAGCAATTCATACTCCAGAAGTTTCTCTGAAGAGCAGGGTGGAAAAGGTAAGGTCTTATTTTAGGATGCTTCAGAAGAAGCTTTAAGAAATCAGTTGACTTTCTTTTTACCGTTAAGAATGAAGTAAGGAAAATAGTAGCAGAATTTGTGAATAACCCGATACTGATTTGCCTATTATGTGTAGTGAATATCGTGTAGGGCATTCTTGCAAAGCAGTGATTAGGGTCAGTGTAGAAAGAACTGTACACATTGTACTTGTGATTACACACACAGTTGATGCCCTTTTGTACTGTGATTTAGTCCGCAGTGGATGCTCTAAATAACACAGTAATTGCAGATTTATTGAAAGAAGACAATTTCAGCAGTTCAGTGAGCTTATCAGAATGAGTTTTGCAGATGAAACTGCACAACATTTTTAGAAATGAAATGTGAAGGACAGAGGGGAGCCTTTCTTCAAGGCTCTGGCTGGCTACCAGAGCATGCAAGTGGATATTGGTAATTGACAATTTTTCTCTGGATTTACAGCAATACATTACTGGGATGCAACATAAATGTGAGCAGTCACAGGGAATGGTGCATATTTTCCACAGAAGAAGGTTTTTTTGACAAGATCTACAGACTTAGCTGACTGCAGACTCACACTCCTCATACATAAAAAGAGTTCCTCACTCAGAACCCACAAGCAAGTAACAGGTTCCCTTCTGTAAAGCTCTCGCCTTCATTATTGCCTAATTTGATACCAACTTTCCACATTTCACTTAGCAGTAAACAACTGAGGCATAATGTACCCGTAAGAGGCAATTATCCTCACAGTGCTAATTGCTATGTAATATTTCTGCACTTTAGGAGTAACAGAATACAAATGTTTGCCTTCTGCAGAAGCAAAACGAGGATGAAAAAGCTACTGCACTAACCTATCAAGATTTCACCCACACAAGTAAATAGCAAAATCTGAAAATACAACTGCATGAACCAGAAATTCATCCATACAATTTACTCCAGTATGACTCAATAAAGTGCTTTTGAGCACAGTTTAGTTGCCTGCTACCCGAAATGTTCTAGCACATCTGACCTGTAGAAGGGTTTCAGACAAGATGGGCTCTGTAGGAGATTCTCTGTCCTTCTGGACCGGCAGAGAGACCAGAAGGGACCCTGCAAGGAATCTCCAGAGATACTCACTAGTTGTTCGTGCAATTTTACCCTGGTACGATCAATATTAAGCTTCATAAGCAAAGAAAAACATTTTTTCCAATCACGAGTTCCACACTGCTGGAAGAAATGCATTAGGGAACATACACATTGCCCTTTGCAAGTTATTAATGTGCTTACCTGCTTGGAAAGTAGTGTTAAAATGATTAACAAAACATGCCTTGCTGCTGTAGCTGAGGGATTTTTTCATCACCATCCCTTCAGCCATTTCCAACAACACTTAAAAATGAACCAGTCACCTCTTAATTTTGTTTTTTGAATGCTGATGTTGGTATGCTATGAGGCCATAGGACACAAGTCTGCTCTCAGCTTTCTCTGCTGGGGCTTAGAAATGCTGCTCTGGTTGAACTTGCTGGAGACAGAGGTGCTCCTCCTTTGGCCCTGAGTGTCTGGGTAACACAAGTGGAGTCACGCTCTGCAAACTGCATCTGAAAGCACCATTTGCTTTCAGAGCCACAGACATCCACAGAGGTACAACGAATGTCTAAATTCAAGTTTCTCAAGTTTTTATGCAACAGAAAGCCACGGATAGGTGCCTTAGCAGTCTTGCAGGGTGGAACAATCAAAGAAGGTTTTCCTTGCTTGTCTTCTGTGTAACACCCATTTCCAAAGACAGGAATGAAGCTATGAAAAGAACCAGAAACTATTTCTGTTACTATTACTCCATGGAAAAGACAGCCTTCTGCCTTGAAAAAGAAAATCATGTGCTTTGTTAAACACTTTGTAAAAGGATAGTTAAAAAATATTTGTTTCTTAACACATTCACAGTTCTGTACGAAGAAGTTTTTTTTTTTCTATAAGATCTGTTCTAAAAACAATATATATAGACAAAAAGAAGAGGTAAGGGTTTTTTATCAAAAATTTTATTTTAAGCTTAATAATGGAACATTGTACCATCTTTCTTCCTCACCCATTAATTTTCCCATAGTGTGTCATCAGCTGTTTACTGATTTTTTTAACATCTATTTTGCATTGTACAGGACTTCACTGCCGACCTCCTACTGTACACATCTGATAGTCTGCAATTTCTATGCTATGTAGGAGGATGAGCTGGTATTGGTAGTTAACACAGCAGCAATATTAGCACCTTGCTAAGTTGGCAAAGACTTCTTATGTAGTGTTCCTCTGCTAATTTACCACATATTCCAATCAGGAAATAACAGTCTGAAAACTATTCACCCACATTTTACAGTTCATCTCCATACTAAAATACTTGATGATCCTCTGAGGGGGCCTGTCAGGGCATATGCCATCTAAAAATTTCCAATCTGCATAACCAGGCATGTATGGTAGGCAATTTTGCACAAATATTCCACAACAGAGCCGAAATTCTGTCTTTTCCAAACATTACCAAGATATTTGACAGCATTAAAAATTAAAATGCTTTATTTTCTTATAAAATTTGCATCATACTTGAGTTAGTATTAAAGAGGTTCATCCAAATAAGGGTTTTAGTTTGTTAATATGCCCCAGAGTCACAGCATGTTCCTATTACTTCAGAAGCTATAAAAATTAAAATGTTTTTGGGCATTATCTGACTTTACTCCTCAACACAGCTACTGTAGTTTGTGTGCAGGACATAATGACTAGAGAACTGAGTTTTATTTTGTACCTCTCTCGACTTCTTAACCAAATACCTCCAGACAGGAGGCAAATCTGATTACACGATGGAAGAGATACTGAACAGACACACAGTTAAATAGTAAACATCTGTTTTTTTGGTACATCACCACATCTGGCAATCCTAAAGTTTCTCCTCAGACCTCCAGAGCAGATGTAATCCCAAGATGTCATATTTCCTGCCATTTAGAGCCTACTGCTTAGGAGGCAAAGATTTGCCAAAGCTCTTTTTTAACCAAAGCCATTTTTGAGAATAGAAAATGTGTGGACATGGCTCTTCCTTAGGACAATAAGCTTTTAAAGCTTTAAATATCTCTGAAGACTTGTTCCTTCTTTGCAGGCCTCATGAGTAGGATTTCACAGCTCACATGAAACCACATAAAACCCTTGATTTCGTTCCACTACTTTCTATCAGGTTTAATAGAACTATAATTTGGGTTAGTTGGGCCATATTCAAGTGTCCACAGACATAACATTCCACCAAACCACCTCAGACTACGGTTGTGGAAACTACCCTGGGTTAGATGGTTCTCACCATGGCTGAAAAAGCAAGAAGCACACCCAGCAGCAACTGAAAAAGACTGGAACAGTTATACTTGTGACCATCAAGAAAAAAAATCCTCACGATAAATAGAGAACTGGCAAGACTCAAATCTTAACTAGTTCAGATAAAACACTCTATAGCCCTTTGCTCGAATTCGCTTGAGAATGGCTTATTTTGCCTAAAAAAGTTCCTAGTTACCTTGATATTATCTGAAAACTTAGGGAGTGAACAGAGATTTTACTCAGGCTATATCTGGCTCTTGTATACAAGACTGGACCAAGAGGATCTCTTAAGACGCTTAGGTTAAACATTGTGCCAGGTCAAGAAAAGTGCACTGGATCTAGAATTTGTCTGATTAGCATTTGGCCAACTTGTACCTCACGCCTCAAGAAACCATTTAGAGCCTACTGCTCAGGAGGCAAAGATTTGCCAAAGCTCTTTTTTCTTAGTTCTGTCTAAGGCCAGAACTCCAATTAAACCAGCACAGCCTTATGGGTATATCATAAGCTACAGGGCCAGTGAAGTTTACATGGCTGTGAGCAAGTAAAATGAAATACAATGAATTATCTATTGCTCAGAGTAGTGATGAGATAACTGAGAGGAAAAAAAGCTTTCTAGGTCATATAAAATATTTGTATAAATTATGCCACTGCAAAGTTGAAATGGAAGGTGCAATATGGATGTAACAGAGAAAAGAGAGCCTGTGGAGAAGGCTCAGGAGGAAATGCCAATTCATCCTGAGGGGTCCAATGCACAACCTCAAGCAAACACAGCCATGCAGGTTCCAGACCCAAGCGAGCTCACCGGCAGCCAGCTCAGGTCTCTGCACTGGCGGCACAACCAACCTGAATTCGGATACTCTACCTTTGGATAACTGTGTGGCTCAGTTTCCAAGCAATGTACCTTAATAATATGTGATGGCATATTATTGTAATTAGAATTGCTGTTGCTAGAAAAATAGTAGCTAAGAAATAAGCAACCCAAGTCAGTAAATGCAAAATAAGTATTTAGTGTTGTGGGTTTCACCTGGAATTTCTTCCTAGTATACATGTCACATACCATTGTCTATTTCCTTCAATGTATATAATATAGCTACTAATTTTATGTCATATAGTTGTAATATATTGCTGCAAGGATAACATTAGGTAACAATAAAGCTTAAATATAATATTATAGAAAATATATTTTCTATAATTTAGCTACTACTTTTATAACCCATATAATTACTGCTTAGGGATAACACTATCTTTTTAGAAACTTGTTTTCTTCCTTAGCCTTTGCAGTGAATTCTTGGTTACTGGGATATGTATGGGATTTGTTTTTGAAGGGCAGAGAGGGAAAAAAAACCCCAAAAATAAAGAAAGATAAAGAAATAATCACCTATCATTTTCTCTACCTGAATTTCTGAAGTTGTGTACAACCTCAAGAGGGCTCTGCGTATAAAACAATCTGAACCCCTTCAGTAAGGCTTGATGTTCGTTAAAAAACTAGAATAGAATAGAATAATAGAACTCTGTGTCCCTAATTAGAAATATTTTTTTAAACTATAAATGATCTGCCTAGAAAAAAACAAATTAACATGGTAAGACACTGGTGCACACAAGCATAAACAAAACTTTACCCGTGTTCATTACTCAGGAAAATATGTGTTTTAGAAAGAGGTGGATATAAAGATTTGTAGGATGACTGTATTCCAAGAACTTGAATCTTCAAATGTTATTGTTTAATGCCTAAGGGCATTGTGCAAGCACTGGGCATTTTCAGGATCCATTCTTTCTCATACAGAAACTTAACTCATCTGGTAAACTTTACAAAGCACAAACAATGTAGAAGTGCATTTTCCAAATTCTCACCTGTTTTTCACAGGTGGTTTGTCTTTTTCCCTGACTGAATTTTTATGGTTTATTTTTTCCTTTCTTAAAATCATTCACAGTTATCTGACATTCCTTACTGATACCTGGGAACAAGATATATATTATATCTGAGCTTTGAAAACTCTTCCTACTGTTAGTCTTTTTACTGTCCCTAAACAAAACTTGTTTAAAACTGTAAATAAATAAAGCACACCAGCAATAATGACATTGCCCTAATTCCATACCCAATATAACCTCTGTTATGGTATGGACCAAAAACTGCATGAAGAACCAAAAAACTTCACAATGCAAGAGTATGTGGATTTTTCTTGCTTATCAAGCTTTACCATATGGAACGGGTTTTTTTTTGTGTGCTGAACAATCAGTATCAATTACGAGCAGCAGTTATGGCATGTACTGTTTATGTGAAGTTTAGGAAACCTTTACAACATTCAGCTGAAGAAATTTTTTATGTTGAGCTATTTTATGTACAACTACTACAAATGCTTTAGAGTAAATAGGGTAAATACGGCTTAACATTTTTATCACCATTACTGCAAATGTCTGATCTTATCACAGTGTCTCAAAACTAACGCCATCTGATGAAAAGCCATGGTCTACTGTTTCACGTTCCTGTGGGCACTGATGGGTTTCCCATTGCAGAGGTGTCAGGAGGCCCATCTGAGCTTTGAGACCTCCTACGTATCTCCTGAGGTGTTACGGTGAGAGTGCAATACAGTGCGATGTGGCTCTTCCAAAACCCACACCATTTTCTAACTGCAGACACAGAAACAAGGCAAAGAGGAGTTTTAGCCTCACTCACACCTAGAGGCATTCTTCCCTTAGCAACACTTACACAGACGTAATACGGGTTAACAGAAATCTTATCTATACCCTCTACTCCTAGAAAATTACATTTTATCTCTCTCCCATTATTCTTGAGTCAGCAAATGCCCTTAACCCACACTGTTCTGAACTGAGATTTCAGAGATGGTCAAATGAAACAGTCTGAGGAGTCTTGCATTGTACTAAAAAGCTACAAGTGTGGAGATGCATGAGGATTGCTTCCTTTTTATGCAGAATTTAGCACAGATCCGAACCATCTGCTAGAAAACACACCCAACGCAACTGAATAACAATCACATAGATTTACAACATTTGTAGTTCCCGAAGTGTCACTATCCAGTTCAGTCTAGATGACACAGTTTACCATAAACCCTTCTATAAATCACCAGGATCAGCATGTCTCAGTGGAAATTTCTGGAGTTCCATCAATTATTTCTCTGTGATCCTCAGCAGGTAACTGAACAGACCTCTAGTCAATAGCCGTATATGCATTATCCAGAGTGCTGCATGCAGCAATGACACAGCTGTACAGCTGTTAAAATTTTTATGGAGGTCTACAAATGAAGTACAAGGGGGAAAAAAAAGCACTCACTTAACAGTGTTTTACCCAAATTTAAAGCTTACTTATCAACACAATGAAAGTATAAATAAGGAGCTCTAACCTCCACTCTGTCTCCAAGAGTGATTTTGAAATTAAAGACTGCATGAGGTTGAAGGCCATTTCTGGGGGAAATATCCATTAAAAGGAAAGCACTAGCGAAATTATCCCTCCGCCTACAATTTTATACAAGAGATGTTTGTTACCACTATCTGCATCCAAGACTAGTTTTTAAACCCTCTAAAGATCAGGGCCTGAGACTTCTCACAGTCGCAGAGATGGTAATTACTTTGGCAATAGCAAAGCTGTGTCAGAGAAGACAAGGCCCTAAGACCCGCAATTTTGCACTCAGTCTATTAGGCAGCTCAGCACTAAACTACAAACCCATGAAAAAGCCAGGAGAGGAGCACACAGTACGGATTTTTCTGCTTCTGGCTTTTTTTTTTTTTCCTTAACCTCATGGTTAAAATGAAAACACTATTTGTGCTTGATAAATGAATCAAGCACAAATAAAACAAAATCAAAATAAATCAGAATAAAAGCATGAAAAATACATGATGACTAAGATCCACAACCACATCACAGATTGATTTTACATGAGTTATTACGGGGAAAGTCAGGTGGTGTAATTAGTTTCTACATCATTACTGCTATGTGTTTTGGAACCACACTTAACTACAGGTATCGTTAAAGTTAAGGAATTGCTTCTTTTACGAGGAGAGAAACATTTGCAGCTCTACAAACCACAGAGTAGCCATAAGGGAAAACATACTAACATCTGAATTTAATCATGTGTTCCTTCCATCTCAACAAACGGACTTAGAAAGGTTCAATACCAATGCAGTAGTATCAGTCCAAGATGTGGAAAATACTCCTGTGGTTAAAATACACTTAGGTGAAATATTTCAGGGAGTTTTGTAGTTGAAACTGCCATTTTCATATGCCAAGCTTCCCTGAGATTAAAGTCAGTTCATAAAGAAAACGAAAACACTTTTTCCATCTGCTTTGCTAGGCCCATTTTTTTTTTATTTGCGCTTGCATGCACGGAAAAGAAAGGTGATTTTGCAACATGAAATATTATGACTTGCAGATTGTTGAAAGGATCATTACATATTTCCTCCTTTTTCTTTCCTTTTGCTAATAACACTTTTCCAAGCAATAGCTATATTCAGTATAACTGTATCTTGACAGCAGATCTCTACACAAGGCAACATTTAAGGTATAATCCATGACATTTAAGATCTGCAAGTGCTGTTCCTACCTGATGATGATCCTGCTTCTTATTATAGCACACTCTAGTTCTATAAAAAGTGGCTGAATAAATTGGCTTTTTCCATGAAAGGATAAGGTATCACTTCGATATTTCCTAAAGATCTTTCAATCCATGACATAAAATAATTTTCACTATATATCTGCATGGTAAAAGGATTTATAGAGGCTATAAATCTCTTTTCATCCCCTTTTAAAATACTGATTTCATGATTCTTTCTTAGAAGTGTAGGCACCAAAAATAGCTTTCTCTGAATATCTCTGAGTTCTCTCAAAATTTGACTTTCAAAAGCAAAGCAGTGAAACTGAATGAAACTGGTCTGTGAAAAAGCAGAAGGCCTCCAAGCAAGTATCTTGGCTTGTGTCTGTCTAATAGGAAAAAAATCTATGGCTAAATGTACTTGGACGTTTGGTTATCCGCCTGATAATTGTCAGCTCTACATTTCTAGAGAAACCATGAAACTGGAGAAAAAATTATGGGAAAGCATATGTGCTGGGGCTGGAATCCAACCCTTTGGGAAGCCAATACTCCTCCTCATGTTTTTCTGCAAAAGTACTAGTTGAAACAAGTCCCAGAACTATTTCCTGAATCTTCTCATTTCTAGGGACTTTCCCCAACAATTTAACACCCTCCTATTCCAAAACACTAAGGCTGTGCCACCTTCTGACTAATGTCCAAATTCCTAGGCTAACTCCTTTTCTGAATGTGCTCTGAATTCCAGAATGGTGCTGTTGGCAGTGGACCCTCCTTGTACACAGGGTCACAAAGGAAAGGTTTGCGTCAGCTGGAATATTACTAACTGGATCCCAGCTACTCCTTTGCATCCAGGAATGGTTTCAAGCTGAAGTTAGCACTTTTTGAGCAGGTTCAGTATCTCTGTGGGGAAAAAATCATTAACTCTGAATAATCCAAACCATGATGTATCCCTAGAAATCTGTGCAGAAACGCGGCTTTCATTTTTCTAAATCTAATTTCTGAAAGAGCAGCTCTGTCTCTTTTGGTGTTTATCTGAATCCCTGGAGGAGTCAGTGCTCCACTGAAGATGAGATTGCTTTAGTCTAGATTTACCGCAAATCAATGAATGCTGAGTTCACAATTCATTCTGGTTGTATTCTAAATGACTTTTCTCTTGGATGATGGCTTGATAAAAGTGTAATCCAACTAAAGAAAAAAGTTCATCACCACAAGTTTCAAAAATGCGTTACTAATTCCTAGGATCATAGAGAAACCAAATGGCACATATGTATCAATGATAGATGTCCTTTCAACACTGAAACTTTAAGTTAAAAAAATATCCTCCCTGGTTTGAAAAAATATCAAAGAAACTGTCAAGAGTTTCTTGGATCAAATTCAGCTCTGAAGTAGCTCTTTATTTTACAAGGAAGATTAACCAGATGATGCAGGACATTCACATTTCTTTGATTCCTCTGACATTATTCCCTTTGGGATTTCTCTGATCTGTTTCACAGGGCAGTTCTGCTTGAAGCACCTGAAGAGTGCCTATGCCAAATATAATTCCTCCACAGGACAGAAAAGAGCTTCTTCTCCCTTATTGACAATCCCTTTGGAGACTTCAGCAGACCTTGGCTGGCCAAAGACAATAGGTCACTACTGAAAGAGACACTTAGCCAAAGTTTCAGAGAAGTTTCTAGCCCCAAAAGTGGAACTAAGAAGAAACGGTAAAGATCAGAGCACAATCTATAAAATCCTAGCTCAACTGTCAGGTATCCAAGGCTGGGAGCATTTTTTTGGTCATTGCTACAGCCAAACCTCTTCTATCCTGTGACAATTCACATCTCTTTCTGAAAGCATTAGAAAAGGAAAAAAAGTTTAATAATTTTACAAACAAAGCATTACAATGTCTAATTTTAAATAATGCATCAATAGCCTGCGTTTTTTAAGAATTCTTTTGATCATTTCTAGTACTTTGGAACATTTAAATCCCATATGTATTAGCCTCGATTTTTTTTTGTTCAAACCTATATAAAGTTGGGGAAAATAAAAGAAAAAAAAAGATACTGTCCATTAGATCATAATCCCTTAGTTTTTTTCTTTCTAGCATTTCCATTTCTGGTGGACAGGATACACATCATAAAGCCACCCCAAGACACAAACCAAACAGAGTAAAATGAAATAGCACAAAATTTACCACGTTTTTTCAGGTGCGCATATTTACTTCAGTGGGACTTAAGAGTAACGTGATTCTAAATGCCATGCTTTTAATGAAGGGGTTGTATAAACCAGAAGCAAAATATGTAGCACAGGAAGAAAAGTAAAGAGTTAAGATTCTAGACAAAAGAAGCTGTCACAAGAAGAAACTAAGTGAAATGAAGTGAAAAAGCAGATAGCACAAATAAGAATAATCTGTACTTTGAATGCTTTATGCAAAGCCCATGCTGGTTCATTTAAAAATAAAGGAAAAGAAAAAAAAAAAGAAAAAAGAGGACATATAGGTAATCTGTATCTCCTATACTGATTTACCTACAGCAATGTATTACATATATTTTTGGGATTGTAATTCAGTCTTTTTCACACCATTTACTGGAATTAGAAAATGCCCATCTACACGAAGGGTCGGACTACAGGCCTCTTAGCCTCACCTTGGTAGATCAGATCATCCAGAGGGCCCTCACACACCACAGGACAACTGAAGAATTGGGCATGGGTTTGGAAAAGGCAGGTCCTGCTTGACCAACCTGCTTGCCTTTAAGACAGAAGTGACATGCTTATGGGTGTTGTCTACCTAGATTTCAGTAAAGCGTTCGACACCATCTCCTAGAGCATCCTCCTGGAAAAAATGGCTGCTTATGGCACAGACAGGTGCACTTTTCACTTGGTGAAAAACAGGCTGGATGGCCAGGCCCAGAGAGAGGTGGTAAATGGCAGTAATCCACCTGGCATCTGGTCACAAGTGAGGGTCCCCAGGGCTCTGTACTGGGGCCAGTCCTGTTTAATATCTTCATCAATGATCTGGATGAGGGGATCATGTGCACCCTAAGCAAGTTCACTGATAACACCACATTAGGTGAGAGTGTCAATCTGTTGGAGGGTAGGAAGGCTCTGCAGAGAGATTTGGACAGGCTGGATCAGTGGGCCGAGGCCAGTGGTAGGAGGTTCAACAAGGCCAAGTGCCAGGTCCTGCACCTGGGTGACAACAACCATGCATGCAGTGCTACAGGCTGGGGCAGAGTGGCTGGAAAGCTGCTCAGCAGAAAATGACCTGGGTGTGTTGGATGACAGCAGCTGAACATGACTGTGCTGGTTTGGACAAATTTGGAGGAAAATATCCTCTGATAGAAAGCAGGTTACAACCACCCCTCCCCCACCAGGTTCAGGAAAAAAAGAAATTTTCCTCGAAGGAAAGTGAAAGAGATAAAAACTATTTATTTAACAAACACATTGGAAAAGAATAATAATGCTAAATAAGGAAATCTCTTGCTATAGAGAGGAACCTGGGAAGATGTCCGGGTTCTTCTGTAGGTGTAGTCTCTCTCCTCCTCGGAGCTGGGTCAGCGAGGGCCCAGCCCCCCGGGCCTCCAGGAAAAATTCTCCCGATGTGTTCAGATGTTGTTGAAACAGTCCAGAAGAGAAGAAGAAAAAACCAAAATCCCAGGAAAACAAAGTTCAACCCTCCGTCTCCTGCTGGAAAAAAGAAGAGCCGAAAAGCTGGCTTAAAAGCACCAAGGGTGTTTCCCGCCCCCCGCTCTTGCAGCCGCAGAAGCAGAGGAGTGTGTATCGGTGTCCTTGAAACAATTGCTTTGAAAAGTTCGTTCAGGTTTTTTCTCTCTCCCCTCTCAGGCTCAGTTTAAAGGCACAAAATTAAATTTTTGGGCATAGAGCCAAGGATAGGGGATACAACATCACAAAGTCACCCCAACACAATGACCCAGCTGTGCCCAGGTGGCCAAGGAGGCCAATGGCATCCTGGCCTGTATCAGGAACAGTGCGGTCAGCGAGACCAGGGCAGTGACTGTACCCCTGTACTCAGCACTGGTGAGGCCACACCTTGAGCCCTGTGTTCAGTTTTGAGCCACTCCCTACAAGAAGGACATTGAGGTGCTGGAGCATGTCCAGAGAAGGGCAATGCAGTTGGTGAAAGGTCTGGAGCACAAAGTGTATGAGGAACAGCTGAGGAGCTGAAGGTGTTTAGTGTGGAGAAAAAGGAGGCTCAGGGGTGACCTTATTGCTCTCTACAACTACATGAAGGGAGGGTGTAGTGAGGTGGAGATTGCTCTCTTCTGCCACCTCTCAAGTGAAGAGATGAGAGGAAATGGCCTGAAGTTGTTCAGATTAGACACTGGAAAAAAAATTTTCACTGAAAGAGTGATTAGGCATTGGAGTATGTTGCTCAGGGAGGTGGTGGAATCACCATCTCTGGAAGTGTTCAAGAAGCATGTGGATGCGGCACTTGCGGTTATGGTTTAGGCGCGATTATTTGGTGCTAGGCTGATGATTGCACATGATGTTCTTTTCCAACCTTTATGATTCTATTATTATGTGAAATTTGATGAAAAAAGACTCCCTAGAAAACCTCTCCTCTTCCATCAAGAATTATTAAAAATAAAAAGCAAACATATCTAATTCTTCTGACAAAATGAGAGAATTATTTTTACTTTCTTCTAGAACATGAAACTGCCGGTAACACTATACTGCTGTCAGCTTATTCTTAAGCTGCACAATTCCTTGGCACCTCTCACAGCACTTCAAATCAGTTGCATAAAATCCGTGGCAGGTGACTACAGAATTTGGTCTTCTTACCTGGTATGAAAATTCCCTTGTTTATATTAGATGTTCGTGCAACTTCTAACTCCACCGACAGAACAAAGAGTACCATCCTTGAAAAAGCTATTGAAAGGGAGCAGAGTCAGGGCATTATACTTTAACCTTGGCAATGGACCATGTAAAAATTAATGGATACAGTTTGGAAGATAAGGGAGACATTTGTCTTCTCTTTTTAAAATAAGAATACATTCTGCTCAGATTCAGAAAGTAGAAGCACCATCTTGCATTGTATCACAGAACTTAATCAACAATGTCCTAAAAGTGAGGCTTTACAACAAAATCTTATTTTAGGAAAATAACTGCTTTTAGTCATTCATCTATAGATATTAGGGCTATCACTGTTCAACAGCTCAGGCAGGTCTTTACATATTTTATAGGAGCAACTTATCTTACCTTCATCCTAGAATGCTTTATCTTTATCCCGAAAGAGGCTTGTGGATACTAGCAAACATGCAGTAGGCTAGTCTCCCTGGAAGCATTTTATCATCAGTGGAAACAGAATAAAATGTAGAAGATAAATTTAAAATAGGAAATCAATAACAGAGTCCTTTAAAAGATAAGCAAGAACACTTTGTTTGGATCCTGCTTTCAATCACACTTTTACAAGGTCTTTCCTTCCATGCTGACTACAGGAGTTACCAAAGATACACACTGAGTAGCACAACCATCATTCCTGATAGCCTATGTAAAAGCTGGACGCAACTCTTAATTGGGAATTTGTATTTCTGCTGAATCTTACAAAATAAGTTTATGGGAGTAGCGTTTATTGTTTCCACAGGCACTAAGCTGTCTAAAGAACCACAGCATTTCCTTCGATTACTCATAGCAATTCTGGGGCAAAATCAACAGAAAGTTTGTAATGAAAATATTGACAAAACCTTTTCAAGTTTGATCACGAGAAGCAAAATTAGTCTAGTCTTACTGGCTGATATTTACTTTTGCCAAAATAAAATGACCTGAAATAACAGCATGATGCCAATACAATTATACAGCATAATCAGATTGCTTATTAGTACCTTAAAAACAAACATTTCTTTGTTTCCATGATTACTCCTGATAAATACCATAGACTTGCTTCAGAATTTTATTTTCAGCGATAGATCATTATTAGTTAAAAACAAAATCTAGTGTTATTTCAATTATTGCTTTATCAACTGTGCTTTTCAGGATTACACCTACATAACCCATTTTGTTACATGGCTTACACATGAAATGCTACCCAAAAACTGGGGTTAAACATACTGAATAAAATAGGAGAACTAATGAGAATGAGGAACAATATAAACAAAATAAAATGCAGGGAATCAGCAAAAAATGCAGCTCCAGGTTGGACTGGATTAATGTGCTTCAGCCAAACAAAAGCTTTTACGAAAGGAAAGGATTGAAGATCTCCTGAACCTCATCTAGAGTGCTTTTATCTGAAATTAGCTTACTCCTTTCCCCTCTTCCCTCCTCAAAAGGAGACAGATTCCACCTTCACTTCTGCTTACCCATCCACCCCAAAAAGCTGCTCTTTTCGCCCTTTTTGTTTCTCTGTATGAAGACTTAGGATACATCTGTAGCGAGTGCTAGTTTTTACAAGTTTTGAGCTGTGAACAGGTAAAGGCTTACTGACCCATGACAGCTTCTGCATGCTCCTGCAGATTGTCCCATTCTAGAGCAATCTTGAATTGCTGCCCATTTCAGTCTCTGTTTTTCACTGGAAAAGGTGATTCCATTTGTAATGTCAACATCTAACATCACTGCAACACTGCTGAAGCCTTTTTTCCCCCTCCCAAACAGCAAACCCAGTAATTTTTGTAATTGTGGAAACTTAAAATTGAAATTTTCTTTTTCTTCTACATCATGTGCCCTGTGCCTCTATTACAGCAATACAAAGTCGTGGATTCCTGGACAATTTTGTACCACCCAAGACAAATGACATCACTGTCAGTTTCTTTTAAAAGAGTATCTGAGTAGGATATATTCTTTAATGTTTCAGACTGAAAAAAAAATCAGATACTCACTACTACTGCTTTAAACTATATTCAATTTATTTTTTTTTCAGCCATGGCATGTAAAGTAAAATAACTAAATAACTTCTCAATTCATTTGCTAACCTTATATTTGATGATTTGCATGAGAAATAGCACAAGCAAGTATATGCCTAGAGATACCAGTGCACACAGTTGTCACACACATTTTATCATCTGTCCCTTACCAGCTGTTTGTGTAACTTTGCCAAATATTAGCAATTTATTCTGAAATGGCTGCTCTTTCATCATCATGGAAACTTTTAGCAAACATAGTTCAGCTTTTGCTGAGAATGAGTTTAAAATTAGCTTATCCATTGTTACATGTCTTTCCATCGTTATTTAATAGCTCCACCAACCCCTCAGGGCAAGAAATAATCTTGTGGGGAAAAAAAGGGGGAAAAAAAAGCAGGATAAAAAAGAAATTGGTTACTTGTGCTTACAAAAATAAACCTAGATGTATGAGTTGTAAATCTGAAAAATAAATGTCATCATCTATATACAATCTAAAAACTTCACAAAGATTTGCTCCATTCAGTTGCTCAGACGTACTAGATACACTCATTTTTGATCAAAGTAATAAGCTATCTCCTATGAAGAAATAATTAAATGTTTAGATGGATCTGGGATTTACTCATGTTCATAAAATTCTCTGAAGGTTACCTTTAGCTTCTTCATGCATGCTTAAGACATTGAAAAGGTAGAACACTCTGTTGCCCTGCCATTTCAGCATTTCAACTGGTCAAATCAACTGCTATTAGATTACAATTGTTACAGAAGACATCTAGGGCCACGCCACTTAAAACTTCTCAATAACAGAAGACAGCCCAAAATATTTTAAAGAAAAAACCTCTTATGTGATCCACTGCAGAACTGTGCATCTGTAAAGCTCTGTAAATGCAGAATAAAGCACTAGGATGTTATCTAATTACAAATCATATAGTTTTAATAATCAATGTATAAATCAATGTGTGAAGATTAAAACCTGTTGTATGGATGAAAAGAAAGAAGGCATACAAACTGGTCTCAGCAGCTTGCAGAAACATCCAGGAAGCAACTACTGCAGAGCATGAAAATGAATGCAGAAAAGTACTTTTCTGACAGATTTTGAGATTTTAACACTGACTGCTTTCATAAGTAATGATCTGTAAGTGAAAAGATTAACAGTAAAGTGGTAGTACACACAGCAGTAAACAACCACTTGGAATTTAAGTAGATAGTCTCTGAAAATTATCGTTATGAAAATACCCTATTTTCAAGTCACTTGTTTTAGGAACTCAGTACCATATTGTACATTAACTGCTTAGCAGAGATTGTGTCACTGTAACACAGAATAAAATAAATTAGTTTTGGAAGATTCATGCCAAATGAATTCGCCAAAGATTCATGAACATACTATTCTGTGATGTTATCAGAGCAGTAATAGTTCATTGTTTTAACAGACTCAGAGGTAACATGAAAGTAATTTTTACTCAGTGAAGAGTCCAACTTTTCTGCATTTGTAGAACCATATTTTGAGATGAAAGGCATATACACTTTGTTTTAAGAATGAACAGATAGTATATTAAGAGGAATCAGTGTGCAATTAGACTTGTGCCTAATTAACAGTGATAATCAAGGCCCATAAAACACTTCTGTAAATACAGAGCCCAAATGAGTGCATGGAAGAAGAATCACTTATCTAATTGTTAAATGAGAGTGATTCTGAGCTTTGCTGTTGCCTGTGAAAATCTGGTACCCAAAATTTTTAAATATTAATCTTTGCTAGTGCTCCCTTTGAAAGAAATGAACAGGGTAGCCTCAAAATGTTTTTATTCTTTTTCTTTGAGACTCCAGTACCAGAAAGCAAAGGGTCCATCTCAGTTAATAACTGGACAGTTTGAAAATGAGAATACGCTGTCACTCCTCCTATCAGAAACAACTCTGTTCAAGATTAAACAGAATCTTGCTAGGATGGCCTTAAAATATCATCATTCTTCAAGAACAGTCTTAGATATAGACTTAGACAAAGTAAAGGTTAATGAAGAGAAACAGTCTGAGAATCCCTATCTGCATATTACCGTGAATTACAGCACGATTCAACCACCACAATTTTTCATCTCCTTTTACAGTAAGAGAAAAAAAAATAACAAAAGTATTTTTAGTTTCTTTTTAAAACAACTAACAATGCAATGCTGTTTGTCAGTGAAAGGTTTTTTGACAAAAGAAATGCTTTCATTGATTACCCTGAATTATAAATTATAGCTGTCTAATTTTTCCTCTTATAAATGAATACTCTTCACAATCTAGCCTCACATGTCAGACAAAAAACTGAAACTTTTATAATGGAAATTTAATTATAGTACAATTTTTGCCAGTTGTCATTCCAAAGTCATCTATAATTATGCTCAGGTCATCAAATTTTTTTTTTCATTTACTTGGCCAAATGTGCCAGTAACACATTGGTTCATCCTCTCAAATTCAACACTATACAACAGTAATTAAGAAAATTACTGAATTTTTTTTTATTTTTTAAGCTAATTGCAAACAAAACATCTGCAGAAATAGTCAAAACAAAGAGCAACTGACAGACAATTTGATTTTTGTTTCCAAAGAACATAAATTTTTAGAAATGAAAACGTACTTCTGCATGTCAAGAGTAAACACTTATTATTGCCTTTTTGCTTTACATGCATTTTTCCATATGATAATTCTAAAAGATAACAGTCCACTATAAACATAATTTTCTACTGCAAAATTTTGGCACCAAAATACCTTCAGAGAGCTTTTTGAAAGTTCTGAATCATGAACTAACAAATGAAACTGAACTCTCCCTTTCCCAAAAGAAAGCTCTCCTCTCTCCTTCCAGGAAGTGGATCAAGTTTAATGGAATGAATAAGCATAAACTAAATGCACAGAGAGTTGTTAACATATTTTAAATAATAACAAGGGTGCTCAAATGATGGTATATATTGAAAGACAGCTAAATGCAGACATCGAAAGTATAAGTTTGAAAACACAATGGTTAAAACTATTTGAGATGGCTGGGCATACTGAAATGCAAGAGCCTCAAATCATTAACGCCACTGGCAGTTTGATTTTAATCTCCACTACTTATCTTTTAATACAGTACCTCATGATAATGCTAGGCAAAGCATTCCCCAATTTTATTTCTTGTTTCTTCTTAGAGATTTAAGTTAGTATTTCCTTGCTGAATGCTTTCCACTAAAATGTTTTATTTCCTGGGCCAGAATTCATTTACTCATGTAGATACAGAACAGGAAAAAAAAAAAAGAATACAGAGCAGCTTTCCTTACTCATATATTTCTGGCTTCTTAAGAGTCTGGAAGAATCTCAGCTCCATGGGGATGCCCCTCTCTGCCTAAGCAACACATTCAGTAGCAATTAGATGGATTACCAAAAAAACCCTATTTTTTTACATCTATAGAAGCTATGGTCTAGTGCTCTGTGAACTGTCTCAACTTTATTTTTGTTGTTAGCAGAAATGTCAGGCACTCTTGCTCACCATGAGAGATCCCTGGACTGTAGGACAGCATTACCCATTTACAGCATTGCAGCCACCTAGTACTCTGAAGAGGAAGAACTTTTTTCCTCCAAAGTCAGGATATTTCTTCATCAGGATCTGCCCTGATTTCAGGTCTCAAACTTGACACACAGCCTACAGTCTAGGCTACAAAGATGTAATTGAACTTTATAGACAAAAGTAATACCAGAAAAGCCAGAACTCAGCACCAGCTTTTATTCCTGGGTACCTTTAGGAGGTATGACTGAATTCTGCATACGACTCTACATTTGCAAAACAAACAGGTTTGCAAAGCCAAAATGCCTCCCAAGCACTGAAAAAAACTGGAAGCACCTGAGTGGTGTCATTGCTCATCTTCCTTTGAAGTGAGCTAAAATTAATATACCATTCTTTCTAAAAACCTTTGATACTACTTTTTTCATAATTTGAGAAAAAAACCCAAACTACTAAAAGATTTTAAAAACTAAAGCATGTCCGTGTTTCTACATCATTCCTGGATGTTTCATGCTTCACAGATACTTCAATAGAATTGTGCAGTTATGTGTTTTTAAAGCTGGCCAAAGCTGCTGGGCAAGACAGCACACAGTGTAACAGTCTCAAACAAAAGAGTGAGCCTTAAAGTATTAAAACCAAGGAGCATGCCTGCCTGTTCATCCATTTCCATCTTTCAATACCCTTTAAAACCACTGGCAAATTTCATCCAAATAACTTGCTTAAAATTTAAACTGATTTGACACAGTACTGCCAGAATTTAATTCCAGTAGATGAGAGAACCAAACTAGTACTCCTGTTCAGGAAGCTCAGGGCAGACAAGCAGAAGTCTAACACCGAATACTTCATTTGACAGCAGATCTGTGGTTAATTGGGTGCTGCCTCCTGCCATGCAGGTCTGTCATAATGGAAAATGGGATTACCTTCACAAGGTGGTGATATTTAGTAGACAAATCTTTCAGAAATTAGGCCTCTGTTGTCTATGGGACATCCTATTTTCCTGACTCCTAAGCAAAAGGAGTTTTCAGACTCGTCTCAGAAGTTCATGCAACTGTTTTTTTTTTTAAGCAAGAAACCTGTCCTTTAGAGCCTAAAATTCCCTTTGGCCATAGGGTTGATACATTCATATGTATATATGAAGGAAAAAGAGATGGGGAAGTATGTGTGTGTGTGTGTCTGTATATACACATACATACTCTTTGGCACACACAACAGTGTCTGTATATACACATACATACTCTTTGGCACACACAACAAGTTATTCTTTTAGACACAAACTGAATTAATATACTTCAGTCACTTCAAATGTATAAAAGATTTTGCTTTGGTTTTGGATAAGACCAAGTCAGAGGAAAAGCCATACTTTCCTGTCTCATTTGCTCAGGTTTTTGCCGAAGGATTAGCATAATTAAAAATGAACTGAAGTTTGCCTGTAAGTGGAAGACAGTATGGTGTAACTCGATGTGAGAATTGGAATAGCTGATGTAAAAATTGGCCTCAGAAGAGGGGAGAAAGTGCTCCTCATAAAGCTGGTAAGGACAAATTTCAAGGCACCCATGGAACTTCACTGGAAAGGCACAGAATGCCCTTTCCTGTTATTTTTAATTGCTTTTAATAACAGAGTACCAATGCGTTCATTTAAATCTGCAGTAATAATACAGTTCTGAAAAGAGAGATCCAAAGCATCTATGAAACAGCTTACACTCCATTTGTCCAGAACAGAGTTAATACTAAGGAATGCCCTAACAGTAATTTTTACAAGTATTTACAAGTATTTATAGTTTACCACTTCTATTAAAGGTGCCCACATAACAGTCTTTTATTTACAACCAGTACACTCCCAGCTCGCCAGGTTTTTCTCACTCCATAACAAGAAATTCTTCCTGAATTGAAGTTGTGTACAGTTATTGTTTGAGTGTGTGTTTTTGAGCTTATCCTTGTAACTAATAAGAGACTGCAACAAAGACTGGAGATGAAGATATGTCACAGGAGAAATCATATTATCTGCTTTTCCTTAAGGGTCATTATGCTTTCTTCACATTCCCTCCACCTGGCAGATGTGAAATTAATAATTTTGCCCCTCAGGTTTGTTCTAAGTTAGTGAAGGTTCATTTGTCTCAAAGAGCAGGTTAATTTCTTCCTCTGCAAATGTTTTGAAATGGGAATCTATTAAAGTGAAGAAATAAGTCTCCATTTATATGACTGCTTTTCACACAACCAAAGACATGGCAGTTCTTTTTACATACTCTCTGTTTCCACCCCTATATTAACCCAGCTCCACCTGTCAGGAAAGAATCCCAAATGCTTCTTCTTATTCTAAAGTGGAGCCTCTCAAAACAAACTGATCTGACAGTCACATTTCATGCTCTGTGTCCTTACCAACACTAGATTGTGTCTATATTCCTTTTATAGTTCAGCACATGTGTCAGAAAGAGAGCCAGCAGACCTACATATTTGCAGCAGTTTTCCTGCCCTCTTTTTTTCCCTCCCCTTCACATGGTGGCAAATGAAAATGTTCTGTTTCTCAAGTGAGATCTCTGGATGCTCTATCTAACCAAAAACTATTTATTTAGGGACCAATGGAGACACAAAAGTGCAGGTATTAGTAATTTCTATGTAACGCCAGTTCTCTTGGTTGCTAATATTAGGAGAAGTTTTTGTGCTCACTGACTGAAAGTTCACTGAATGGAGAACCAACCTGTGATGTCCCCTGCAAAGGAAAGACACATTTGGGATGAAAGGGCAGATACTCCGATGGTGTTTATTTCCTAAAAGAAAATGTTTTGGTTTTGCTATCACTGGCAACCACAAATCTAGAGAAGCATCCAGAACAATGTAGTGGAACTCAAACTTTTGTCTGTGATAAAGTCTTTCCATCACACTGTACCTCACTGTTTATACAGCTTCAGGGAAGGACAGCAATACAGTGGAAAGATCATGATACATCCCTGCTTATTAAAGCAGAGTCTAGGAGAATTTAACAGACACCATGGTGACAGCTTCTCTTCCCAGATTTTGACAGAAACTTGCAATCACAGAATAGCTGAGGTAGGAAGGGTCTGGTTCATCTGGTCCAACCCTCACCGTACACCACTCTTGCTCAACCAGCGCCAACTACAGCGTCTTGTTTGATGCCCAGATAACTTTTGAGTGCTCTTTCCTCACCTACAAAACCATTTCATCACAGGAGTTGAGGTTCATCAAGCATGACATCCCCTCTGTGAATCCATGCTGACTACTCCTGATCATGTTTTTATCCCTGGTGTGCCTGGAAACGGCTTCCAAGATTGCTTGTTCCATCATCTTCCCAGGGATTATGGTGAGATTGTCCAGACTAGTTCTTTGGGTCTTCCTTTTTGTCCTTCTGGAAGATAGGAGTGGCATTTATTGCAGTTGCATTCACTGGCTTTGTTTGGCGTTTTCCTTTTTTTTGTTTTTTTTTCAGGAACTTAAAAGGACTCCTAGGGGAAATTCTAGACTGTGAGACAAGGAGGAAGAGAACTGGATTTAAAGAGATTTTTATATGGGAGGAATTAGGATTATCTGGGTTTTGCTCAGCCCAGTATTCCTGATAACACAAGGGGAGGCTGTTCAGTAACACGGCATCAGTGAAGTCATCTCAGTAAGGAACACCTTGGGTGCTTCTTTCCAGACAAGCGGCTGCCAAAGAAGAACTTTCAATACTAGTCAATGCTGAATATAATTTGTGTTTTCTGAAGGGCCCCTTCCAAGAAGATGCATTTCTGTTTTGTTTCCCCATCAGAAGTTAAGTGACCAGTGATGCACACACATGGACGTGTATCTCATGGCGCAGTATTTTCTTGGAATTCAATTAAAATCTTTCAGTTTACCTCCTGCACATCTGAAAGCTGCAATTCACCTGCTACAGTGCAGAAAATCCAAAACTAGCTTTTACCATTAGGAGAAAGTGCCCTTATATGAGCTGGTTTGTGTATCAGAAAGGCATTAGAAAAAAGGACAATACAGTAGGATCTTACGTTCATAATAAAACCATAAATAAAATATAAGTTCACTGTGGACTTCTAGTTCTGATAAATCAATGTAACTTCCTACTAAAGTTTATTACAGTTTCAGGTTAGGAATGGTGACTTCAGAAATATCATGGAACTTTTCCATGGAAAATAAAATAGTGCAATATCTGCAACCCTCCTCCTCAGGGTTCAGGTGTCTCTGACCTGAGGTCTAGTTCTAATACAACACAGCTGCAAAAACCTTGGTTAAAACTTCTAAAGAAAATTGCTAGGAGAAAGAGCTGTGGAAAAATCCTGCAGTATGGCTTCAAGTTGACATTCTCCTAAGATCACAAAACTAAGCAATGCTAAGACTTTTTTATATGCCTGAAAAAGCCCTGAACCTCTTCACAGGCAGTTCCCCAAGGTATAGCAACGAGAAGGAATAACTGAATTCCCTGTGACACTAAGATCCTTCCTCTTTTATTGAGACAAAAAAGGTCGAAAGATCAAAGTCTTAAAGGACAGAGAAAGGCAGCTGCCATTTCAACCTAGAAAAGTTCTTAGGAAGGAACTCATCTTTCCTAATAGTGATACAGCATGGGGAAGGGCATGGAAAACAGCAGAACGCACCACTGAGTTTCAAGACAGGCTAGGGCACGGACACTGACAAAGGAAGAGACTAACTAGAGAATTAATAACAAAAGAACGTGGGAGGGTAGAAAACAGGGAAAACCAACTGCAAAACGGAGTTTTTATTCAGAATGTTGTACACAAGGGGATACAGACTGTCCATCCTGTAGGACCTGGACAGTGTGCCGTGTCATGGGGCAGGAAGAAAGCGGTGGTACTGAGTACTGTCCAGCACACCTGAGCACACTGAATTTACATGCAGGGTTCAAGACAGTTTCTGGCCTGTACCATCTGCCCAGAGATACTTCTGCCTGGTGCAACCTGATGCAAGTCTTAATTGATCAGAGGGAAGAAATGAGCGTTACTCATTCCATCGGTGTATTCTGACACATGTAGGTTTTTTTCATAATGCCAGTGGGTGCCAGTGGGCAGGACAGAACTAGTGAAATAATTTTGAGAACTTGGAAGATTAACCAGCTGAAGTCAAAGCAGTGAGCAAACTGAGAAAAACAAAGATTATTCTTTTCCAAGAGTGGGGATTTAAAGAGTTCCTCTGTTCTTCCAGATTGTAACAAGCTGCCTAGGAGTACCAGACAAACCTGCAGCAGTGTTTCAAGAGCTCAGTAGTACTGGGAGTAACAGCTTTCCTCGTGACAAGCTCAAGTGATGGGGTAGAAGAGACAGCAAAATCAACTATGTTAATTAAAACATTCCTGTTATTTCATTGTATGAAAATTATTGGTTAAATTGACAGTGATTGTTTTTGCAAATACTCCAGGGCAGTAATTGTGTCTTAACACAAAGAAGTAGAGATCTGGCTGTTCAAAAAACTCCACAGTTTGGGGATAATTCATCAGAAGATTCTTTCATGGCAGTCTTTTTATTTATTTTTTAATTTTCTTAAATTCCAATAGAGTTTTCTGGTTCAGTAAAGGAAAATATGCTAATTTTCAGAAATTATGCCAAATGTCACAGTGGAAAAAAAAATTATGAGAAAAAGAAAACAACTTTCCCTAGGGGGCCTTAACAATCCCCTCCCTTAGCAGCAGGGAGAACTTCATTCTAAGTTTTCTTGCTAAGGTAGCTGTCTTCAAGATGTATCTGTTCACCAGCAGATTCAAGGAATAACATAAATTAGAAATAAAGTCTCCTAATAGAAGGGCCATAGCAAAAAAAAGGAAAAAAATTGCAGGAGCTCATTTAGCAGTTCTGCATTATTCAGGTGTGTTTTAACTGGGGCACTGTCTCACCACCAGAATGCAGGGACACAGACCAGATCAAGATTTGTATCACGCAATGCATGTCAAAGACATGCTGGAAAGCCCTGAAATAAGTAATTCTACCCACAGAAATATTGATATGGATAAGAAGAAACTACAAAACACAGTCTAGCTCATTAATCCTTCAACGTATCTACTTTAGTTTTACTATGGACAGTTCTACTGGTTTTGGGTCCGATTGGGTCTCGTCAGGAACAATAGTGACAGGACAAGGGGGAACAGCTTCAAACTTGAAGTAGGTTTAGATCAGATATTAGGAAGAAATTCTTTACTGTGAGGGTGGTGAGGCACTGAAACAGGTTGCCCAGAGATGTTGTGGTTGACCCATCCCTGGCATTCTGCATTCTATGTTCACAACACCACATGAGATGGTTGTGGCTAGAGGGAGCTTTGAGCATAGGAACAGGTGATTTAAATTCCAGACAACCTTGGAAGGCCTCCATTTCATACCTTAAAATGAGAAAAACCCCTTTTTTGAGTCTGTCTGGTTCATCATGGCCAAAATCCACTAAACTCCTTCAAACCTGAACTCCACATTCTAGGTTAAATCTAATCCAGACCTGAATGTAATTCTTTGGCTTTCCTGAGACTTACACTGAAAGAGCACTTAAATCTACATTATATTTCATCAAAACGAAACAATGCACTTTCTAAAGTGGCAACTGCTCCAGTGAGTGGGATGCAACCAAGTCTGGAGAGATTTTTTTCCTTGCATTCTAATTATAGCTGCTTTTATTTAGTAAAGTTACAGATAAGACTTGTCTATTACAAGCCTCTGAAATCTCATTTTGCTAAAATGAAAACATATTTCAAATGCTTTGGAGAACTATTAAGATTATTGAATGCCTAGCATACTGCTTCAAGTCTCCAAGTGGTTCACTATCTTCCCCTAGGGAACAGGCAAGCAGCATGCAATTATCACAGTAATTAAAAAGGTGCAATGATTCTTCTCTTAAGGACTCCTGTTTTATTAATTCTATGGTATGCTTTGGAGACTGGCATTATTTTACTCCTACCCAGCTTAATTATACCGTCATTAGTTTATCAGCATCTCTTTTTAAACCCTTGGGCCAGTTATTAGCATGTCACTTGCTAACAGTTAACCAATAACCACTACACCTTCAAAGCAGGGTCTTTGCTATAAAAAAGCCAATTTGTAGAGACAGATTTAATATCACCATTCAATTTACATTTTTCAGTCATTTAACTTTCTGCTTTTAATTTAAGAAGGTTACTGTTTAGTTTAATGAAAACACAAATAATTCTGATGTATTACAAGACGTTACCAGGTAATAAAACATTTCCAGTACACAGTGGTTTGTGAAACTGAATGCGTGTTTTAAAACTCAACAGTAGGTACCACTGAGAAGAACAGAAAGCATATGATATTCTTAAATATAACTAAAATTCTGGATATCTCTCGCTACTAAGTCTGGCTGAGGTGGAGTTAAATTTCCTTCATAGCAGCCTGTGAGGTGCTGCATTTTGGATCTCTGACTAATCCAAGGTTAGTAACACACCAGTGTTTTAAATGTGTTTGCACAGCCTCAAGTCTTTCTTTTTCCCACTCTACTCCTCCAGCAAATACACCAGAGGTGGAGAAGAAGCTGGCAGGGGACACAGTGGGGACCGCTGTGTTCCCTGTGACAGTATGGAACATTCCTGACCAAAGGGATGTTCCATATCATACAACTTCACAGCCGGAAATCAAAGCTCAAGGAAAGGAGGAGGAAATGGGGATGTTAATTGTTACAGCGTTTGTCTTGTCAGGTAACCAGTGTGTATGCCAAGGCACTACTTCCCAGGAAGTGGATAAAGATCTGCCAGCCCATGAGAAACAGTAATTTCCTATTTCCCTTGTCTTCCAAGTGCAGTTTTGCTTCACCTATTAAACTGTCTTCACGTCAATCCATGAGTCTCTTTGCCTTCCTATTTTCTCCCTGTCCCGTGGCAGGGGTGACTGAGTGAGTGGCTACTTGGCTACTGCCTGGTGTCAATTCGCCACACCCCATAACCCTGCAGGACTGACAGGCTCACTTACACAACACTCAGGACTGCACTAACTGATCATACAAGCAGATGAAAAAACTATTAGAAAAACTGTTTTAAGTTTAAAATAACTGAAATACTTGTGTATTAAATATGTACCTACCTTGTCTAGACAGACATTTACAATATTATGAAGGGCATAGTGACCCAGAAACCCTCCTGAAGGGAACTATATTTCATTTTTATGCTTCACTTTTGACTAAGCTGAAGTTATGTTAGTCTAGGAGAGAAAATCTTATAAATACTAAATACTTAAATATTATTATAACTTAGCTGTACTGCTTTTTGGTACTTTTCATTAAATACCTCTTTCCAGTAATGAGGCGAAGAAAAATACCAAAATAACATCAAAGAGTTAGTACTTGCATTAAGTTTGCATCTTCACAACATAACAGTGGGATTCTGACAGCAACTATATTTTGTGTTTGACATCACACCAATTCAATTCAACTGAAATGACATTTACTCACTGACAGGTGGCCAGGTGACTTTACAAAAAGTATATGCAATGGAAATATATTATTTCTGCTGAAGTATGTAATTTTTCCTGTGAAGAGGCAAGTAAGACCAAGTTATTCTTTAAAAGACTAGGAACAATAAGCTAATACTACTTGTTACTCCCATTTTCTCTAGGTACACTCCTGCCTATCTTCCACCAGCTTTACAGCAGCAGAGAGATGATTCAAAATATTGGAGGAAAATACTAATGACCAAAGAAAATCCAGGTCACAGTATCCTCTATTATTTTCTGAGCAGCTAAATCCCAAACTAATATCACTGCCAGTCTTACTGAAAATTATTGCACTATTGCTTTTGTATAAGAGGTAAACTTTGTATGTTATTACAATCAGAGGTCAGCTGTATTAATTATAACATCCAAAACAGCAGCCAAGATTGCTACAATGCACCAGAAATTGCACTATCTCATTTAGTAAAGAGACATGCTGTCAGTCACTCAAGAAAGCAGTCCTTTGCTAAAGCTCATCTGCTAATTGAGACTCAACAGTGAATGCTTTTGCTGTTACACAGGACCTCTTTCCACATTATCTACAAGTTTGATATAACTGACATTGAAAAAACAAAAGCATGCACAGCCATGATTTCACCTACAATCTACAATGGCACTGAAGGTTGCTTTCAAGGTCACTGTAGCTGGAAAATGTTAATAGGTTATACTTAAAACCATTCAGTCTTAATTCCTGCAACCTGCTGGTTTAAGACAGTAAAAACTGCTAGTGAATTAACTTATGTCTTCAGCCCTAGAAAGATGCTTACAACTTTCCTATCACCTTGGAGTACTCACCAGCACATTTTGTTCTTGTTTTGAGAGCTGGGCCAGGAGATCCTGTTCCTCCTTCACCGGGTCTTGTAAGTAACACACTGATTTCATATTCTGTATCAGGATCCAGGTGCCCAATCTTATAGCTTGTGGAGTCCACGGGTTGTATGTCATACCAGCTTCCACTTGAAGTTCGATACTCAACTTCTCTTTGGATAATGGGCCCATCCCCATTGATGGAATTGGCATTCAGCTGTATCCAGAGGTAAGTCGCACCGACTGAGGACAGCTGAGGTGGAGCAATGGGAACCGGTGGCTCTGAAACACAGTAAGTTACAGTAACAAGCTATGATTACACTTGCATTTTTTCTGCTTCTAAAACATTCAAATAAGCAATGGGTTTTGCACTACACTGGAGTTGAAGACTGCATAAAAATATGGATATGAAGAAACCACCACTACAGATTGATTTATTTTCATTAAACTGCAATATTCAGATTCTTTTGCTTATGCACTTGGAGATTTTAACCTGAAGCTTTTGGTTTATACCACCTAACTTCAAACCAGGTGCAAATGGAATTCTATTCACTAGACACTCCATGGCAACGTCCAATTTAAAAAGAAAGATAATCTCAGGTTTTCTCTTACAAATACAGTTCTTACTGTATATTAATATTAATCCTACTCAAAACTAATGTTTCTAAGCTAAAATTTACGTTGTAGCCTATCCTTACACGTAATCAGAACAGGAATTTCTGCACAAAAAAAAAAAAATTAATTAGTTTTCATGTACTTAACTACCCAGCCTTCATATTTTCAGACTTCTGTGTAAGCAGAATAACTACAGTAATTTTTCAAGTCCTATACTTTGGTTCAAGTTAAAGAGCTTCTAAATGAAAGCTGTGGGATTTCTCGAGTTTTTACTAGGAGTCTGTTTCTACTTCGTGTAATGGCTACTTTCACTAACTACCACACTGAAACAGTACTCTGTATCACAGAGCAAGCATGCGTGTAATATCCTGATAGTTTGGATTCTAAAGATTTCAAAAGCGACCAAAATTTTAAACCCATTTTTATTTACTATGTGATGGGTATCTTATTTTAAATCAGACTGCAGAAATCATTTGCAGACATCATCTTTTTTTAAAGGTAAATAACAAATTCTTTTTTTTCCTACTGGTTAAATTACTCTGCTGTTTCATGCATCACATGTGAAAAATATTCAGCTTCCCATTGGTTAAATATATTCAAGTAGAATGAGATCAAGTCACTGTAATAAGCCACTGTTTGATCCAATATTCTCAACGTATCTATACACAAACACTGCCACCTTCTTAAGGCTACACAGAATACGCAATGAACGCAGGACACCTGTCTTCCCTAAGCTTTAGATTCAGATTTATCCTCTTCCGCTAACCATTTCCCTCTCTGCTGGGATACAGGTAGTCAAGCAGACAAGAAGCTGAATTTATGTATTTCATCATTTTGTCATGGTCTTCAAAGTCACAGTTAAAGCAAAGAACATTACAGAATGAAGCAAAAGGGAGAAAGGATCTCTGGGAAGCATTCAATATTTGCTGAGAAACAGCAGATTTGCTACTTTAACAAACATGTAATTATCCTACAGTATACTACCTTTTTTCATTTACAGAAAGAGTAACTCAGAGCACTAAGTATGCTGAAGATTAGCAATGCCTCAGTTAGATGATATTTCTAATTAGTAGTGTACACTTGGATGCAAGCTTCGATCTGTGCAATCTGTTAGCAATTGCTGAAAGACAACACTACAAACCAGCCAACACAGGCACCCTCACTGAGTGTTTTCATCTTAACAAAACTGATTACTAGCATGAAGAACAGAATACAAAAGGGCAACAAATCAGAACATCTCCGAAGATATCTACTAATTATTACTAATTTGAATAGACATAAAAATAGCTCAATATATTGTGGTAAATTCCAGGATATAAAGACTATTGTTTAGATTTTCAAATCACCAGTGAAAGCGTTGTTTTATGTCAACAGCAATATATGGCAAACAGATGTCATTGCTGAGTTAAACTAAAAATTTAAAAATTTAAAAATTTTTTAAAAAGTATTTAAAAATACTGCAGTTTTATTGAAACTATTCTTCTTAAAGTATATAAACTATGGCTTCATACAGTGATAGTATGTCTGGAAACAGTTCTGACTTGACTCAAAATGATTTAGCATCAATTTAAATCATTAGGCTGTTTTGTGAACCAAGACATGAAATGGAACATTTATAGAGCATCCTAAGGCATTTACTTAGCCATGCTGAAAGAACAGTTAATTACTTCCAAGTTTCAAATGCTACTAAAGGCTGTTGAAGTGCCATTCAAAATGCAAACTCAGGAGTTAGGTCACTAAGGTTAGTGGTTACACCAATTCATTCCAAATATTACAAGTACTCAAAACAGACAGTATTTTATTGTCTTTTATACCTCAGGGCATGTTTTTCATTTCTCCGGGACCACAATAAAAAAGGTTAATTCAAGTTGCATTATTTCAGAAAAGCCTGCATATACTGCAGTTTCATACTATTAACATAGTTTAATACCAAAAGTTACCTTCTTACCAGAGATCGAGATTACCTAAAGTCAACCTTTCATTACAAATATGATGCTCATATTATATGACTGGTTAAAGACATGAGACTCAGTTAAGCAGATTCCCTAAAAGAAACACTATATATCCAAACATAATGAACTGACTTCACGACTGAAGTATGAAATGCATTCCTCCATCTTATTAATTTATTCTGTCTTTAGATGGAATGATTTAATTTTTTTAGCATGCTGAGGAGTTTGAATCGCTTAGTCAGGTAAGTACCACACTGCAGCACTGCTGTCTTTCACTAAAAGCCGTTCTACTGGTGGCCACTGAGGTAGTCTCAATTAAATACCATGCAAATTAATACCTTTATCAAATGATACAACAGACTTGAGATTTGAGAGCTGTTTATGCTAAAGGAAGGATTTTCAACTGACAGCAGAAACAAGTTTGTAGCAGTGGCTGTTTAGTACAATGCCTTATCTTAAAGAGGAGCTCTTCCTTGCAGATCTCTCCTGAAGCAAGTGGACAAAGCTGTTCAGTACTGTGAATGTACACTTTTAAATGTACAATTTTAAAACAGAAACAAAAGAAGGTAAGTTGATCCGTATTTCAAACTTTATGCTTTTTAGACTTCGGACAGACATGTGACCTCTTCTTGAATTGTCCGACAAATGACAGTGGGCACAAACCCCTAGGGAAAGAAAATAGTGGCTACCTGACAGAGCCAGAGGTCTGCAGGTGACAGAAAACTTTAGGCAGGTGCTCTCAGGTCACCCTACATAAAAGGATCATTTACATTAAATATGAGAAAAAGACAGACTTTATGATAAAGAGCAGCCCTTCTCTTACACAGAGGATAAAAACAAATGTAGCCACACATGAATGTAAACTATTTATTCTAATGTACTTCTTTATTAATTGAAAACACACTTGAAACTGCAACTCCTTCACTTAAACTGCTTTGTACTTAAATTATACAAATTTTCCAAACATTTTCTACAACACCTTAACATCTTTTGCTTTGCAGTTCTTTTAAAATTTTAATTGGGAGAGGAAAGGCATCACACTGAGATGCCAGTGGAGATAATGCAAATCTCTAACATTTAAGTGAGTTAAAGAAGACAAAAATAGACATTTCTTCTCTGCGGCTCAGAACCTCCACTTTGAAAAATGACAAAATATACCTCCTCATTTTTTGAAAATGCATGAGTGCGTATATGTTTATCTTCCCCTCTTTGTCACAGAATCATAGAATCATTAAGGTTGGAAAAGACCTCTACGATAATCAAATCCAACCTTTGACCAAACAGCACCATGCCAACTAAACCATAGCACTAAGTGAATGTTTTCAGGGATGGGGATCCCACCACCTCTCTGGGCAGCCCATTCTAATGCTTAACCAACCTTTCAGTGAAAAAATTCTTCCTGATGTCCAACCAAAATCTCCCTGGCAAAGCTGGAAGCTATGAGCTCTTGTCCTGTCTCTTGCGGCCTGGGAGAAGAGGCTGACCCCCATCCTCCTGTCAGGCTACAGCCTCCTGTCAGGTAGTTGTAGAGAGGTCCTCTCTGAGCCTCCTTTTTATCCAAGCTGAACACCCCCAGCTCCGCCAGCTGGTCCTTACATAACTGACTCTCCAGACTCTTCACCAGCTCTGTTGCTCTTCTCTGGACTCACCAGAGCACCGCAACGTCTTTCCTGTAGTGAGGGAGCCAGAACTGGACACAGCACTCAAGGTGTGGCCTCACCAGTGCCGAGTACAGGGAGACAATCACTGCCCTGTTCCACCTGGCCACATACAGGCCAGGATGCCACTGGCCTTCTTGGTCACTTGGACACATGCCAGCTGAGGTTCAGCTGGTTGTCGACCAGCACCCCCACGTCTTTTTCCCCAGCTTTCAGTGCTTATGTAGTTCCAATTTTCACCTAACTTCCCTCTCATTTCAAAACACCTCCCAGTTTGCCTTTCTGCTCAGTCCCAGCACAAATAACCTCATCTGGGTATGCAGCTTCTTGTTCTTGCACTCCTCAATATCCACATCGTTATCCATCACCATTTTACTTTCAAAGTACAAGGATTCAGCAAGGTGGAGGACTGCATACTAAAAGCACACAAATGCTGGCCTCATGGGTCTTGGAGGAGCTCAGATCCCTGCTTGCAATTAAATTCCGTACACTGTACCTGGAATTTTGGGGGAATTTGAAAGATTAACTCAAAGAAGTCTCAGGGTCTTGTGGGGTTTTATTTAGTAGTTTGTAAACTAGCTATATTTGAGAACAGATTTTCACAGGAAGAGAGAAACAGCATTCTTGACATAGTACCCTCCTGAAAAAATATTACTACTTCAAAGTCCAGAGTCTTCAGCACTTTCCTATGGCAAGTTTGCTAAGATGGATGAACTGTATCAGCTCTTTTGGCTGGAGGTTTTCTCAACACCTCCAGGCTAAGGCACACACCCACACTGAAAAATACAAGTCTCCAGTCAGTTTGCCAAAAAATGAGCATATGAAAGCAGGACTTCATGATAGGAATTGTTAGGCAATCATAAAAATAAGTCCTAACACCAGCACTGTTGGTAAAAAAAGGGGTACAGACAGAGTGATGGATCCAGCATGCAAGGTTAGCTGGAGAGAGCAAAAACAGATGCCAAGTATCTGGGTATATTTAATGTATGAGAACAACTGATACCACAGATAAGTAATCATTAATATTTTCTTACTCTGTCTTGACGTCAAAATGACTTTGCCCTCCAGAATAAAGTCTTTGCTCTAGAGGTCCTGAAGAGGTTTGGTTCTGTTCCCAGTGTTAAATTTTCCATTTGGAAAATGCAGACATTTAAGCTGCCAGCACTACAGATGGCTACCTTTCTATGCCCTTGCTTAAAAACCTAACCAAACTCCTTTTAACCAATTTGACACCTAGGTTTACCTTGTTTGAACTCAATAAGCAGTCTGAACTCTGTAATAATCTGATGTCTGCTAGACAGGCTCATTCTGTTCTAAATCTAATCTGTGTTGGATCTGCCCACTATTAGAAAACTTCAACCTAGGGACCATATGTAGAACTCTAATTTACTTCACCAAATGCATTTAATCAATTCCACCCGACTATTTTCCTTTTGCTCAGTGTTTGATTACTTTTATGTCATCTATTAGATACGAGCTGATGTTTTTTACAATAAGTGGGTTATCCGACAGGGCCAATTTCATGTCTCCCATTAGAGAAAGTGACATTTCAATCCAATTCTCTGACAAAACTTAGATGAGGATACTGTGCAGTTTGAGCACACACAATGACAAGGCACTTGTCTTTTCAGCCTTTCTTATCAGAACAAACACTCAGGTAAATTGAAAACCTCCCCTTCAGGATTTATTTAAATAGAACAATCAATACTTTATTTCACCATCCTCTAAAAGGCATATAAGCTAACACAAACAAGTTTTCAAAAAACC
>VZTI01010899.1:1099597-1122358 GCA_013397865.1 Struthidea cinerea | reverse complement strand
CCCCCCTTTTTAAGGCCAGATTAATTTTTCACTGACAGGCTTTTTCTCATTAACTAGACAATATTCATGTTTACAATTATTTAATAAGAGAACTGACAGTTCTTTAATTGCGTTTTTTCCCCCCCTCCATACTGCTGAAGCCTTGCTAACATGCCCACTCAGGTAAAACAAGAAGAAAATAAGAGAAGAGAATAAGAATGCCTGGCAGTTTCTTACATGTCTTTCATTTTCAAGATTTCATTCCTATTCCTTTGTGATTCCAGGTTTGATTTGCAGCACCTGAAGCAGCAGCCCTTCTGCTCTTTTCAAGAGTTCTGGTACCTGGTCTCCAGTGCCACACATCATGCCACAACAGCACTACAAAGCTTAAAGATCTTTACACACATAATTGGAATCTACTTAGAGTAAGTTCCTATTTAGTGAAACCATGTCTACAGTGAAGTAGAATGAATGTTGTACAGAGTTGTAACCCACTCTACTGTGCAAACATCTCTACTTAAAAGCAAACATATTTTGAAAAAAGCCCTATTCCAGTGCAGGACGTACTTTTTGCAACTTGAGTTACAGGTTCAGTAACCAGAATGAAACAGAGCATGGTAATTGTGAAGAACTGATTCTCTTGAACTTAGAAGTGCTCCATTTGAATCTCCTGTCATTCTGGCAACACAATTCCAAGGAAATTCCTCATAACTCAGTTTAGTTACACCAGCATAAATTAGAAGAGAATTAAATTCATAGGTTGTAAAAAAGAGGAGGGAGGGAGTAATTACACCAGTGTTTTCATACATACTATTATTAAGCCATCAGCAATTCCTAAGTATACTAAACATCATGCAGTGTGGGCATATGTACATTCTTCATGATTTATGGACGGTAATGGATTAAAAAAATATATAGCTGCACTGAAATCAACCCATTATCTTTGAAGTCTGCTAACTGACATTGCAGAAAAGCTGCTAAAAATTAGGAAATAAAATTTCTCAATTATATACCATCAATAAGAAAGGATATTTACTATCCTTTCTTACTGAAAGGATATTAGCCCCTAATTAGGGAAATTAGCCCCTAATGCTGCTGTTTCAGTACAGTCATGTAACATTATACAGCCCAATGTTTAAAATGGGTCTTTTTAGGTCAGAAGGAATGACCTGCAGGTGGTCTCATAAAAGCTCCAACACAGGCAATGGGGATTACCATAATTACTTTGCCACTCTACAAGTAGTTAATGGGATTACACCCTAAGGCTATCCACTTGTTCACAGTGCCCAGTGCAAATTTTCTGAAGGAATCTGGGTAAGCACAAATGCTTTAATGATACACTTCATAATTTCATCTACTGCACCTCAAAAGGAGCACTAATAATTCAAACACCCTGAATCAAAGAGACTGAGAAAAAATGAACTTCTTTGGCTTCCTGTACCTCCCATCACTGGCACAGTAACTCCTCCCTCTGCCTCCTTCAGCCAGTGTTCATTCCTCTTTATTTTCACTGGTGTTAGATCTGAAAGATGCTTCATCATTCCTACTGGGGTTACAGTCCACGCTTCCTTTCCTTGCCAACTTTCATACATACCTATTTTTGGCCACCTGCTTTATTTCCTTTTCATGCTTGGACCGAAATAACCTCATTTTTTTCCACCATGCCTTATAATTATATTCTCATCTCACCCACTCTAATTTGTTTCTTTTTTCATCTGTCCATTCAAATAGTTCATCTAAGTATTCATGCTACAATTTGTTTTGTCTTGTTATCTTCATACACCGGTTATTTGCAACATCCTTCTCTTGTCCTGTTTCTCTCCATTTTCTCTACAACACATTCACTAAAACCCTACTCTTGCTTTTGGAAAATGATTTAGTTTTCATTATGGCTTTCTTGCATCTTCTTCTACTGGTAATGGATTATTCTCCATTCTATCTACGTATAAGTGTTTCCCACAGCTTTTAAAAACATGTCTCCATATACAGAAATATGTGTATTCTATGTGTTCACTTTAATGTAAATCTTGCATATTTTGTAGTAAGTATATTTTTAGAATACAACCTCCACAAAGGAGGCAAATACCCATTATTATGTTCATACTTTTAATAAAAGCTTGTGAAGACATACAGGTCCAAACAGTGCATTTTGGGGAAATATTTAAAACAGCAATCAATGAGTACCTAGTTAAATAGCCCTGGTTTCTTCTATCATTCCCTTCTTACAGCTGGATAGACTCTTAAGATTTACATAAGTAAAATCTATTTACTGAACCTCTTATCAAGTTTAACAGGCTATGGGTGACATTCTTACTCCATTAGCAACTGCAAGCCCTGATTGCACACACTGAGCATGGAAATACTGATTTGTATCGTGAAATACCTTTGACTATCAGTTCTGCGTAGTTGGATACACCAACTCCTCCTTCCGTCCGGATCATGCAGCGGTAGTTGCCAGCGTCCCGCTTCGTGGCATTCACCACACTAAAAAGAGCCACAAATCGTCGGGCGTTGAACACTTTTATGTCCTTCAAAGGTGCATCCCTTACATAAATACCCTTGGCAAAGAAACAAAAATAAAGAATATTATTTGTCATATTAAAAAAAAAAATACTGACAACCAATTTTACTTCTCTCAAGTTCCCCAGGAGGAGATGAAAGACAAAAGCAGAAGTCCATGTGTTATTTTTACAAGTGTGACAGTGAGCCCTTACTGCCTTCCCATGTGAGTTAAACCATCCGTCATGAGTGGGCAACCATTAATCTGTAACAGCTGCTTTCAGCTCTTTATTGATTAACTAATAGAAAGATTTGAGAGCAATGTAACATTTACTTTTTTAGCTTGTTTTACACAAATATTTAAATTTATTTCTCTTAAAAGAACATGAAACCCAGCATAGTCAGTCTGTGCTTTCTCTTCCCTCCATCTGCTGCTTGGCATATGCATTTTGCAGACATGTAGTCGCACAGAGACATCAGTGGACGGCTCTCATAGCAGCATCCACACAAGGGGTTATCAGTGACTCAGGCAGAAGAGGCCAGGCACAGAATTGTCAGGCAAATGACCTGAAGCTGTCTCCACCTCTCACTTCCTCAGCACGACACTGGAAACCGGGCAGTTTCCATTTCAGCACAGTGTCTTGCTGTCAATTCAACATATAACATGTATAGCACAAGAAAATGAGCCCTGTAACAGCTGAGGAGCACAAGGAGTGAAAAAGGGAGGGGAGAAGACAGAAGAGGGCAGAGCTGACAACTTGCCATGTCCTTTGACACAAAGATAATGGCAGAGAGGCTTGGCTCTCAAATCCTCATCAGAACTCATGCTCCACCTGACCATGAAATAGGATACTTGCACTACGAACACTCAAAAACTTGCAGAAAATGTGTAACGATTGAATTATGAAAGCTGGATTAAAAAAAAAATCAAACCCACCACCAAAATCTACCGACAACATTAACTCAAACATGAAAACAAGAAAGATGCACTTTTCATACAATGATATGTATTTCAACAAACCGAAGGCTGCAACCACTATCAAAACATGAAGAGAAACTGGAAAAACCCAACTAGCACTTCACAAAAACCACTCTCTCCAGGAAGGCACAGCCTGATGGTACCGAGTGACACCCGGTATGTTTAGTGGGTCCTCAAATCCTCTCTGACTTGAGGAGCTTCTAGCAGGTCAAGGGTCCTGCCCTATTGAGCTTCTATAAAACAACAACATAGCTGGTGATATCTTTTTCTGCCCTGGAGTTTATAGTTCGTCTAGCAGGATTTAAGACATATAGAAAATACTGATCTCATTTTATTATGTTCTTATTTGCCACTAAATTGGAAGTAGCCTTGAAATACCAGTTATAACAAAAGAGTTTTAAACAAGTCACACAAAATTAAACTCATCCATAAATCACAAAACCAAGACAATCATGCTGTTAATACCAAAGAAGCATCATAATTAAAAATAAATACTGATTCTAATGCAGTAAGGTAGAGTTATGCCCTCTTCCAAAGAAAACGTGGGTGATGTAAAGCTTATGTAAAAGAAAAAAACAGTTTGTAAGATGTCTAAAGAAGAATGTGCTACCATGCCTTAAAATTGCTCGGCTGTAAATTATTACTTGAGAATTACTTCAGATAATTGACAGCTCCTTAAGATTCCTCAGAGTCTGAGCTGCTGATAAAGCACAGCTTTCGTGACGTGGCATGGCAGTTACCAAAACCTAAACTTGGAAAGAAACGTTTCAAACTACTATTTCAAAACTACTATTTTTTAATAGTTTTGCCACTGTAATATCCTTCTAGCAAGAATGGCTGCAGATAACAGGAAATAAGCAGTGGGTTAATTAGGATTTTCGAAAATGAATATTTATTAAAAGGAACATTATTTCTTACCTAAGACAATAACTTATTAATCCTGATAATCAAAACTGCTTATCAATCACAAGCCATAAAGCCAGCCTTAAAGTATGTTACTGCAGCTTTCAGACTCTTGAAGGATCCTGCACATACCCAAATCTCGTGGTTACATTACACACACCCATATTAGTTTTCCCATTTTTCTAGCTGCAACATCAGGAAGCCTTATGCAGGCTATTTTATCCTGCCCAGAAATAAGGTTATTCTCTAGGGAAAAACATACTGCCACACACTGATTAATTCTAGTACCTAAACTAGCTCAGCTCATTTAGAGTGTGAACAAACTCCTCTGCACTCCAGCCTGCACAGTACACCCTCCCTTCCACGTGGGGCACCTGCATCCAGAATTTACCCGGACTCTTATGAGTTACAACTGAAGAACTGTGTAAATATTTTAAAAACAATTTCTTGCTGTTCCCATGGAGAAAGAGACGAAGAAGAAGGACTAGGAAATGCCACGAGACTGTAATTTCTGCCTTAATTTGCAGTCCATGAAGAGGAGACAATCATGGAAAGATATGATGCATACACAATCCCTGCTGGCCCCACGCAGAGAACTGTCTCCTACCACACTGTCCCCTCAGACCTCCAAGTGGCCTGGTAGAAATCCTGAACTTCACAGTCTGGAAGTTCATATAAACTGCCAGCAGTCCTTGAAGGCAACTGCTCCAATACCCAGCCCCACAGGACATACTTCCCATCTTTTTAATGCATATTTAGAATGGAAATTGGAACTAATCAATGCACCGTAGCAGTTACAATAAATTACTATTTCACTTGGATCCCATAATCTTTTTTACCTTCTGCTGATTCTCAAATACACTAATCTTGCCTGATTTTGAATGTTTTAACTGCTGTTCTACAACAGGAAATCTTAGTCTGATCAAATAATTGGCTTACATGGCTTCGTGACACATGCCATCCATTCATGTACCAATAATTTTAACTGAAAAAAGAGAAGCCAAAGCACATGTCAAGAGGCACACATCATTTTGCTCAAATGAAAAAGCTAGAGGAGCCTTAAATGTAACTCAACTTGGCTCCACAGAGGATTGCAGCATTTTTGCCCTCTACCAAAATCCAGGTGAGAAAAGGTTATTAATGGCGGCTTCAAAATTTATGAAAGACCTCTGGAATAAAAAGCCATTATTATTATTACTATAACAAAGCTGTAAAATAAATGGGAGATTATTATCAATGAAGATTATCTTGACTGACTTCTTTTGAACATTACAAACTCATGGAGGCAAAGTGTAGAGTGTCTAATTATATGTTAGAACTCAAATAGTCCCACAGAAATCACTAGCATGACATTTTATACTAGAACTCAAAGGAGAAGAAGCCCAGTTTTTTTCTTTAGTCTCTTTGGGGAAAAATATTTTCAAGGAAAAATAGTGTCTGGAACAGACAAAGACTAAGAAACATAATTGCTTTACATTCCACAAGAAAAAATACAGCCCTAGAGAGCAAGTTTTCCCTCTCTTTTGGGATGACAGCAAATGAGTAGGAGAGCTGCCTAATTGATTTAAGCCTAAGAATAAAGGAACAGTAATGAAGGTAATGAATTCTAGTATAAGAAAAGTTCAATCTATAGGCATTGCAGAAGATAGTTAAAAAGGCTGCAAAGAAAAAATTAGACAAAGTAATCCCAGACTTACAACTTCTCCCAAACTCTTATTTCAGCAATGGACAAATGGCAGAAGACTATTTTAAGTCTGAAAAAATGCTACTTACAATTTGATATATGAATACAGAACCGTTTCTGTTTTAACAGCACCCACACATCCAGCTTCACTCCCTTTATTTGTGATTCACGTTTTGTTCTCCCTTGATGCCTCAGGTTTTAACTTTTGTATTTTTTCAGGTTCTGTACTATTTAGTGTGTAGCTCTGAAGTTTCTTGTAGCCTGTTAATTTCTGCTCTCTCATGCTAGTTAGACACAACAAAGCCTCTCCAGGCCTGCTTCTCAAGGACACTCAGACCATCCTAGGCCCAAACTGTGTAAACCAAAGACTCTAAAGGGGGGGCAAGCTTGGGGAAATTACATCATTAAACTGAAGCTTTAATTGGAGAATTAACCCTGATATGTAAATGAACCAAACCTATAAAAGTGTGAAGAACTCGTGACCTGCCGTCCATCTTGGGGTCCATCTTGGCAGTAGCCTCTGGCTCCCCAGGGTGTGCCTTTGAAGGCCTTCCAAATAAATACCTACCTTTATTTCTTTATTTTGTCTAGTCTCTGTTTCTAGGAGGACAGTTAAGGTATCACCCTGACTTACGGCAGTGACTTCAGTAAGCTACCCAGGTATGGCATCTTTTTTTCCGCATATAACAGGCCCATTCAAGCTCACTGTATCATAAATTACAAGCTCTCAGTGCTGACTGCCAACAGCTATTTCATTTAAATGGCTAACAATAACATATCAAATGAGCATTTGTTTATCAAACATACTAGCACATCCCGCTACAATTTCTTTACGAAGAATTATTTTTAGTAGCATTCAGAAAAGTAAGCTTTTATCACTCACTAATGCAACAATCTGAACTCCCACAAGTAAGAGTTTGCTTATGATATACTGTTTTACTAGCTAAAAGTCATTAAAACTTTAATCTCAGGTTTTTTGAGATTTTGAAATTTACCAGTAGGTCTTGCAAACTCCCACTTTTTACACGAAAGCCTGAGTCTTCCCAAATACATCATCTTTTATTGAAAAATAAACAAAAAAAATGAAAAGTCCTTAATTTACTAATCCCATTCCAGAGAGGAGAATAAAATGCATGATTTAGAATACAACACTATGGTACTGGTAGCAAGACCTATTAGAACAGGTTGTTGGAGCAAATTTGTAGTATCCTGTTTTCTGGCTGGGGCTTATTTTTTTTTTTTGTTTAAATACAATTCAAAAATAAATATGGTTCTTTTAACTTTCTTTACTTTAGCCCTGATTTGCCACAGAAAAGTCTGAGGGTTTACTACTGATTAGGGCTGTTAGCTTTTCCTGCCCCTGGGACTTGGAGAACTGTGTGAACAGGACACTTCATTCTTTGGAAAGAGGAAGCTGCCATAATCATTTAATGTTAGACCTGCTTGGACTACAAAGGCCACGTCCCCAGGGCACAGCTATCTCACCTCCTTAGAACACAGGAACTATGGCCACAGAATAAATATTGAGATCCAAAAATGAAAAAAACAGATTCCATTGGCTGCTGAGAAACCTGTGCACTTTCAAATGCTCAGAGAAAGCTTGCAAAAATACCAAACACATATCTATAAAAATGCTACTTAAGCCAACTAATGAAAATATGAAACTGATAAGTCACTTGTAAGAATAAATTTTCTACTAAACAACAAGTTATTTAAAATACAGGGTTATAAAAAAATAAGCTTAATTTAACTTCAGGATATACACAGCTTGAAAAACCCATATTCCTAGTACTAGCATATTAAATGCATACACAGGCACCTTAAAGCACTTTAAAATGCACATTATTTTTCCATTTTGGGCAAGTTAGAATGAAAAGAAATAGGTCGGTAGTTATTTAAATTACACTTACTGGCTCTTTTAGGCAATGAACTAACTCTAAGTCTTTCAAATGAACAGCAATTTAGCAGCAACAATCTATATATTAAACCTTTCAGAAATACTTTTAACAAAAATGCAGCAGCAATTCAAAGGCATTGAACTTCTGGGATGTTACATCCAGCACTACCACTGCAGTAATCACGCTCAAGGCATGTATCAACAATTTTGTGAGAAGAGAATTAAAAGGAAACATCAGTCAGCTTCTGTCCATACAGGTAGACTAGGCAGCTTTTCATACATTTAATAGAAGGAAGGGTTTGCATTATCCCACTTTCAAATATGCACATTTATAAAATTATGATTAGAGTTATACCAGTGGGATCGCAAATAACACCAGCAAGGCCAGAAGCAATTTTTGTTTAAAATATGTATAAAACTAAATCAAACAGTAATTAATACCTCAGGAAAACTGCTTTGCAGAGTCCATACAATTCCAGTAACTAAGAAGGTTTTCTCTACCTCTGAATTTCTAGATTTGTGTTCATAACCAAGACAACCATTTGTCAGTCTAGATCAGAGCCATCACGCAGCCTGTGATCAACCTGTATTTATTCCATCTGTGTAAGCTAACAAGTGTATTTCATTCAAGTAACAAGGCCATGCTGGAAAAAGATTATTATCATCCTAGTTGGAATTATTCTGGTATGAGACAGAATTGCACTCTGCATGTGTAACTAATGGGCATTCAAGCAAACTGTTATTATTTTACCTTTCAAGAAAGGTTTCTCCTTTAATTATTTTAATATTTGATAACTGAACCTTTTCTTCAAATCCCATAGCTCTCCAGAAATTCCTGTTTATTATGACTAAACCTAAATACTGGCTGGAGCTGTCAGGTAATACTGTAAAATATTATTTAAGTTACACATCAAGTAGTCACATTATCAGATATTAAGCACTGACATCTATTTGAAGACACAGTTACAAACACAGAAAGTAAACAAAGACAATGCATTTTCCAGAATCATTAAACTCAGTGTAATTTAACCAAAGCAGTTACTCTGTACTCATATACTGAAATTGTTTTGTATCATTCTGAGAGGAGAAAATCTGCTATCATTACACAGACATTTTAAAAGGCAAAAAAATCAAACCAAAAACCAAACCTCTATTTTTTATTTTTACATTAAATTCCAGAGCAGCCAAGAAGAGTTTATATCCTCTAACAATCTGTCAGTGCACACAAAATATGTAAAATTCCAAATCTTCTTTCCGTTCATTTTTAATAGCACACAATAGAATACAAAATGAGTTGTAGGAAACTACAGCCTCAGAAACATCTGGAGAAAACAAAGTACCAGGAAAAATCTCTCTAACAGGGAGCTTAATACTTTGGATAGAAATTATGGCAATGATCCATGTATCTCCTAAGCATTTTGTTGAACTTGCAGCCCTACTTATGAAGTCACTTATTCTAATACTGTATTTTATATCTTTGAAGTATGTAACATTTAGTACTTCTCATCATCCTTCTATTTGTGTTTGAAATTCCAAGAACTAGGATGAACACCTTGCTAAAAACTGAAGAGAACATACATAGGATTTTAAATACTCTGGGGCTTGGCATTCTGCTAAAACCTAAGGCATCAGCAGATGCCAGGCTTATAGACGGGCTAGGAAGGAACAAAGTGATGAGGAGAAAGTGAGGAAGTAGAGTTCATTAGCTTGATTTTCATCGGTACACACCACACAAAGCATAGTAATGCAGGTCTTTGTCTGCCTTTTCTGTGCAACCACGTAACAGGAGACTTAAAAACCAGTGCACCCATGTCCCACATTCCCTTCACCGCAAAAGTGTTAATCTTGGGAAGAAAGGCAGCATGGGAAGAAGAAACTCCAACACGCAAGTTCTGGGGCCAACCTGCAGAGTATTCCAAAGTTTAAAACAAGCAGAACAGCTGGCAAAGTGAAAGCAACACTAAGTCCTACAAAGCAGGGAAGGAAGAAGCAGCCAAGGAAGAAACACACATAGATCTGATGATGACAAATCATTAAGGGCTCAGCTACTGCCTCCTGAAAAGATTCTTCCAAATGGGAGGAATGAATGGTGAGAAGAGAGGCAGAAAAGAATACTGACAGTGAACCGATCTCAATATGGACAGTGCAATTTGTGAATAAAGGCAACCATACCACTAATAATCAGTAGCAGGGAAGGCACAAGTTGGTTCACGTAACAGGGAAGTTGATGTAGAGGGGTTTGGCTGGAGGTGTTTCAGTCTTAATTACTGAGCCAGTCACAGTTTAACAGCTCCTGTCCCCAACACTCATCTTCCCCATTGGTCTGTTTCCTCTCCATCATCTCCTCTTCGGACTTTAATTTAAACTTCACTTTGGTTCTCCTTGCCTCAAAAGAGCTTCAACAGCCCTTATTCTTAAAAAAAGAAAAAAAAATTGAGGGAAAATAAAAAAAAGCCTCTCCTCAACTCCAATTTGAACAAGATGCCTTCCACCAGTAAGTTTGTACATTTTACCTACAGTATTCATGGTAAAGGTCACTGTTTCTTCCTCCCAAAGGTCTAACACAGCAGAGAAAGCTTACTGAATTTATTTCATTAGTTTCCTAATTCTTATGTGTCCTTAAGTGACTCTACTGCTGCTGAACAGTGCTTCATATCAAGGCAGTATTCAGGGTCCAGAAACAGGCCAACATCCTGCATGAAAGGAAAGTTGAATTTAACCAGGCCCTTGTGGCACAGGTCAACTGTTTCATTATCTTCCTTGTTTCATTATCTTAGGTCTGCTGATCACCATTTTATTATTTAACACTCCAGAATAACTGGAAGACTAACACATCACAATGAGTTTCTTGAGAAGTGAACACTTCTTGGGTTGCTTCATTTTTAAAATCAGACAAGAATTTCAAAAAGGTTTGACTGATAAAGGTAATCCCAGAACAACTTTTCTTACGGGTCACTCCATCAAATGAGAGCATATATGGGGATGGAGGAAGGGATAGGTTTATGTGTATCCCCTCTGACTTATGTCTGTAATTGTCTGCAGACAAGCAAATTTTCTGCAAATGAATGTATGTAGTCAATTCATTAATATTTGGTAGCTTCTGACTCCTGAGACACCGATCTAAAACAGGGAGAAAAGGAAGAAGAAACAGGAACTACTACCTGTTACCACAAATATTTTGTCCAGAGTTCGAGTTTTATATCATCCTTGTAATACAAAAATAGTAACAGCTCTCTTGCATGGTACTTCTGACACTCTTTATAGATATAACATGCCACTTCAGCAGATGTGGAAGATCAAAATCCACTAATTGTTCAGGTTACTTGCAAACAAACTTTGCCAAGCTTTCCCCACGTCTCTTAAGGTTTTGCACTGTTGTCCATAACAAAGGCCCCAGTGGATTTAACAGAGTTTACAGTGTACCTCTAAAAGCAAAACTTCTACAGTTTGTGAATGTTTCAGATTTACTTTTTCTCTCAAATCTCTTTTGAACACAGGAGATTACCAAAGAGACAGCAGATGAGGAGCAATATTTTTGTGATAAAAAGGTTTTTTCAAGACAGAAACTTTAATGCCTCAGTTAGAAGTTTTCAGACCCCATGTGGCCTTCATAAGCAGGAAGTGTTTGGTGTATTACTTGGATACCAAATGCATATTTCCGTGTCACGAGCACACTCCTGGCAGAGCAGACTCCACCTCTGCTAGACAGGTGATGAAGGAAGGCCTTTGGAGGACACCACCCTTTATAACTCCTTGCAACCTGATGGATGACCAGCACCACTACAGACACAAGCACGTCTTCCCTCTATCTACAGTACTTTTTTCCTACTGCATCAAGGGCTGCTTAGTGTTTTGGGTTTTTCAATAAAATAATCAAATTTTCTTATATCCACAAAAGTTCCTTTTTTGGCATCACTACCAACATGGTCTGTTGTGCTTATAGGCCTGAAGAGTTTCTGATTTAAAGGTTTTGAGGTAATGTCATAACATAAAACCTCACAGCTGTTCAGTCAAGTATTTTCACCAGAATATTTTGGGTATTTTGGGTAACATTTCCACTCCGTTTACGAATCATGGGGCTCATACATGATGATAGAAGTGACACTTATTCTTCCACCTACCCCTATCTGATTTATTTTAGTATTAATAACAAAATTCATCGACATTTCTTCATGGTTACCAACATTTGGCTTTTTTGTGCCAGGCATGGCAGTCTGGGTGGATTGGGAGGCTTAGCCTGTAGAGCAGCTTTGCTGGCCAGGCTTCTTCGGTGTTTCTCCACGAGAGAATATAAGGCTTTTATTTGGCTCCACTGTTACAGTGGCACCATCTCATACAAGTCATGCAAGGCTATAGACTCAGTAGCTGCTGCGCCATCAGGCATTTGAGTTTTTTCAGCTGTGCCTTTCACTGCTCGTAGTGCTAGAGTGAGAGGAGTACACAGCGCCTGCTGTACCACTTAGTGTCCCTGAAGCTAACCTACAACAGAGAACTTGGTGTCCAAGGGGGAAAGGCACCCTTCATGTACATTCCCACCACACTCCAAACACATTCAGCTGCACACACCTTACTAATAAAATCACTAGACTCAAAGGCTGCTGCTGGTCAGCTCTGAAACCTCGCTGACATAAAAACACTTCAGACATAGATTGGTTTCAAGATGACATTTTGCTTCTCACGCATGTTCAGTGGGATTTATCGTTAACACTCCACAATTAACAATTTCTCCAAGTCTCTGGTATCGCTAATAATTGAAGATACTGTAAGAGACGTCTTAGCATCAGAGAAGTATTAATCAAATCTGTATTCAGACAAGAATTAAACCAGTAAGCCCATGTAAAAAAGTCTATTATATGCATCAGATGATTCATATATAAGGCAGATAACGAAGGAAAAGGTTTCGCCTTTCAAATCCAAAGATCACAGCTCCTTAGACACTGCCTAACACAAACACAATACATATCACAAGCCTCCTATACTCGGTTCTTCACAGAAGACTTTCTGTCATATAGTAAGATTACTGTGCAATTACTGAAAAACAACTAAAACTGGTTAATAACAATTAATAGAAAATACCGAATATATACCGCAAGAAATGTTCTAAATATATACCGGAATGAAGAGGGGAACACACAGAAATTAACATTCCAAAACCTGGAGATAATGTTAAATATTCACCAGAATCTAAAAAAAAAAAAAAAGTTTAACTTCCATCAATGCAGTAAAGTGTAGTGTCCCTTCCTACAGAACATTAATTGTTCTTCTAACAGTGAAGTCATCTCAGGTTATCTACTAAAAAACCACATCAGGATGCACAGGCTTCAGGATGCATGCAATCTTGGTACAATCTTTACCTGACTGATGTCATTAAAGCTCTTCTTCAAGGCAATGGTCTCTAGACAATTTCCAGTGCTCAAGGTGGTTTGACCAGTCTTGGAAGACTGACCTATTGATGAGCAGTAGGAAAAAAAATCTTGTGCACTCCTGTAGTACACAAATGCACCTACTCATCAAATACCAAGTACTTTAATGTTCAAAAAGAACATCTTTAGGCCTATTTCATTGTAGAGTTTACATTAATAGCTCCACCTGTTTGTGTTACCAAGTTGGTACATATGTATACGGTTTAATTTTAAAAACTGAAGTACTGCTCCATTATCTCAGTACTCAAAAATGGCTGAAACATTGTTTCCTTTATGTGCTTCCAAACTTGGCACCCAAAATGATAATTATGTGAAAGTCTCAGAGAGCTTACAGCACAACAAAAAATTCTTCTGAAAGTCCAGAACTTCGTTCACCTTCTGGGATACTGTATGCAATTTACATAAACAAGCAAATGCAAACACACACAGACACAAATCCTATAAATCTATTTGATTTTCATCATCTGCCAAGAGTCATTTCACTGGCTCTACATTCTTACAAGGATGTTTTTGATATCTCTTAGTTAGGTATGTGTGTATTCCTGAGGAAAACAATTTGCTTTTCAGAACTCCCTCTGACACAGGACTACATCTCTTCCTTTGAAAAAATAATAAATAATGCATACAGGTAGTTTTGTATATAGATGAATAAAATCTTTCATAGTCTTCACACCTTCAGCAAAAGATTACTGAGGACATAAAAAAAAAAAAACCCACAGAATAAGGTGAAAGACAGTTTTCAGGAAAGAAGAAAAGCCAGATCCAGGAAATAAACTATTTACATAAGGTAGAGGAGAGATTGGCCATTAAAGTGATTCTTTATTTCTTAGTTTCTTCACTGCAAATGAAGTAGTATACATTCTGCATGCATAAACCAAGGCATGAAAGATTTCACCTTCTCCCCTTCTGTCAAAAAATATCCATTAGTCTCTTGCTACTGGTAAATCTGATGATGCTGCTTACTACAGCTCTCAGACATAGCCTGAGATCCTATTGTTATCTGCGCCTCTTCATCAAATTTCTACTTTTAGTTCTCTATTTCTGCAGTAAAAGTTATGTGTTTGAGAAGTACATTTTAAAGTAAGTAATTACATTTCAACCAGGTTTTAGAATAAAGCCAGGAAAAAACAATTACTGCAGTGAAGTGATAACCTCTCTTTTTCATCAGCTATAGCTTTCCACTGTTTGAGGGACCTCTCTCAAGAAAGGCTACTCACAGTGGGTCAAAGCACATGTCTGAAAACTGCAACTGCAATATCAAAAGGTTGTGTTTGATATCAAAATGGAACTTCATTATACCTGGGTATGATTTGACAGCAATTTCCTGGAAATCATACTGTAGGTCATTCTAAGAACAAGCAGCACACAGAGGCAACTGAATGAACCCACTGCAAATAAGGAGAAGCAGCAGATGAGGATGGGCAAATGAAGAGATGGAGACTGGCCTGAGAAGCTAAGGAAAACCAAGACAATTCTTTGCAGCCAATACACTGCACCAAAAGCAAGTAACTTCCGAAAAGAAATTCTACCCACTCTCTCCTACAATAAAGATTTGAGTTTCCTGTGCCAATTTACTGAGTACTAACAGGCTTTTCAGAAGGCATTGTCTCAGCTGCTTTCATATGACCATTAACTGTTCTGTGTTCCACCTGTTCATTGCTTTCCAACAGCAGGAGCACAGGAATGACATTTTTGCTCAACCATTCAGTAGGAGAGAAAGAGTCCTCCCATACAGGCAATAACCTGTGTTGTACTCAGATGTGAAAAAGAAAATATAAGCAGATCAGACACATTTGTTAATTACAGACATTCAGATTTATTTTTAAGGTATGTTTACATTTAGAGCATAGGCTAGTGGAGACATGAATTCATCAACATACAATCTAACCAATGACCTTATTAACCAGACACTCATTACAATGACAAAAACAAACTTGTATGATACTGTGTTGTATTCTTGAGTCCTTTCATTTGAATTTAACCTGAAACGGTATCACCGAAAATACCCACAATTTATTGTCAGATTACCTGACAAGCTTGTGATCATAGCTCATGAACCAGGGATTATGGCTGCCTAGTGGAATGAGGAAAAATGTTTTTCTGCACCATGCAATAGGTAAACAGCTTTCTGTCTCCCCTTTCCTGAAAGAGTAAATACTGATCACAGCATCATGAAACAAATTTCATGCCTCAGTGGTCTAATTTGGGCAGCTACCATATGAATTGTGATTCCCTCAAGGCCCTCTCAATTGCAAAAAGTTCTACAATACTCCATAAATTAACAGACTTCATGTTCCACAGGGAATAAGAGTGGGAAAGACTTGAAAAGAGAAAAAAAAAGTGTAAAAGTAAAGTATGATTTATGGATTTCACTTAGGACTGCTTCAAGGCCTGGGCATTATTAAACTAAGAACACCTATGCTGTTTCCAACAAGAACTTAGGAAAGACACGGAGACTAAAATAATGAACCAACTCACGATTATTCATTTGTTTTAAAGAACATATAGCCCTCACAGTCCAGCAGACTGTAAAAAGTAAAGAATTTGTTTGCCAGATAAATGTGTACCTCTCAACTTGAAGTCTGCTGCAAAGAAGCAGAGAGAGGTACTAAATAAAAGAGACAGAACTACAGTAGTGAAATCCTGCCACGACTGGAAACTGCAGAAATATCATTGAGTTCAGTGGGGTTGTGATTTCATCCTGGCAATTTACCTGTACACTTCAGACTAACAATGTGAATCTGAAAAAAAATGACAGGTACTGGAAATCATTTGGGAGCAAATTATCTCACAGTATTCTGAATTTGTCAAATCCAAACAGATTAGGCCTCCTGATATGACTTAGATGGCAGAAATGCTGAGAAGCCCCTGATAATATCACTCAACTGCATTTATTTACTTATTTACTATGATTGCCCTTAAGGTTTTATAGGTGTAATGAAACAAACCACCAAAAGGATAGTAGAAAAGGCTTAGTCTTACTGGTGAACAAACTAGGCATGTCGTAGATTGCATGATTTGTTTGCAAAAAACCTGAATCCCTCTCACCTGAGTGCTATCGTAAATGTTCCCAGAGAATGGTGTTCATTTTATTCTGGCTCTAGTGTGTACAAGAATGTCTTTTATTAAGATGTTTTGTAGTTGACTATTGGGTTTAGTGCCACTGGGAATGAAAGGATCTTTAATGTGCATTTAACCAGTCACACAATGTAGAAGATTACCAAGTTTTCTGACAGCTGTTACTGATAGCTGCACTGTACTCATAGTCCTGCAGCAGTGTCATGAGATGTCACACACAGGCATATACAAAATTCCTCAGCACCACACCATGAAACCAGAGAGTCAGGTGATGAATGGAGAGCTGCAAGGGCTGGGGATCTGTTACCCGATAATGACCTAGTGCGCTAAAGTACAGCTGATCCTGTAGGGAACTGTTATCTCACAGCCTCGATTTGCAGCATCCCACACATGGAGCTGTTTGATCAGTCTTACTGTAAGATGCAGCAGACATCTGTGGAAACTGGCAAACAAACACAAAAATAAATCCAAGCTATCCAGGAGATCCTGTCAACTTCTAAAACATTCTTATGCAAAGGCACACCTGGAATTTGCACAACCTTAGGCTGATTACCAGAGGGACCTGTAGTTGTACAGGCAGAATAAATAAACAGTGGCCCTGCAGAAAGATAAATTCCTCTAAAAGTCTGTCTGTCACTACTCTCTTATTCTTCACATAGGAAAAAAAAATAAATCTCATAATCATGTATTAACAAGGAATCAACTCAACTAAGCTCAGCAAGATATTCTGGAATTGTTATGTTGTTAACAAAATTATTTTGTATTACATAAAATCTAGAAGGATATTTGATTTCTACAATAAAGAAATTACATTCCAGCCTGGTAAAGAATTTATGTGTGTCCTAAATTCTGTGAAAAAAATTAAAGATATGATATGATACTGTCCTGAAACATATGGAAAAACTGAATGGCATGAGGATTTCTTTATACTGAATTCTACCTTCATTTTACAATAGAGCATTATGCTAAAGTTCAAAGGTTCTAGAAAGCATATAATTGATGAAATAGCAACCCATTATTTTCACATACATGCTAAACCCTTTTATGACTACAAAAATCATTCTTTCAAAAAATCTTGGGGGCTTAGGAAAGACAGGAGTCTAATTCTACCAATTCAACAGTGTAATACTGTCTTTAAGGGGCTGGAGTACTAGAAAAATATCAGCCTTGTATCACCAAGAGGTTGGAAATACCCATGCAAACCAATATAAAACCAAAGGAGATTTTCATTGCCCTCACTGTATTTGATCAGACTCTCTCTGAACAGACATAACAGTTCATCATTCATATACAGATATATATGAGGCTTTGCTTTTCAAGTGATTTTACTTATTTTTTTGTGTATTAGGTTTCTTATAATGACTCAGCTGTTTAACCTGTCACACTTAAGTGAATAATTTACAAGATACAAATGCAATGGAAAAGGATAAGTACAGTAAAAGCCTGAAATTGTTTAAACTGCAAAAACAGAGAATTTCATTTCCAAGTCCCACCTGTTACCACAGCCAATTTCACCTATCCCTCTTTCTCCACTTACTGCAGCTTCGTCTGAGTGATCTCCTCAGACACTGATTCATTTATTTTAACTGTCCTTACTTCCTTCTCACAGACAATGTCTTTGTTCTGGCATGTTGGATTTCATGTATGGAAATCACTGGGATGTGGAGGCTGGTGTATTCCCAACGCTAAGTCCAAAGACTGACTATTGCTTGCTGTAGGGAACAACTCTGTAATAATGGCAGCAAGACAGCAGTTAAACTTGCACCCCCATTATAAAAAGAGATCAAGCAAAAAGGCATGGTTTTGATACCAGGCTACACATATGAATGAGGGAACACTGTCTTTACTGAAAGAAAATGAGTTGGAGGTAGACTTTAAATCAAGATCTGACACCCACCCAGAAGCTACATTACTGATTAAGTAAAAAATAATGGACTCAATGAATATAAATAAGATTCTTTGGGTCTGTAATACAGAAGGTCAGATTTGACTGTCATACTGGTCTTCTCTACACTTAAACTGTAAGAATGCAATTTTAGCTGAAAATACTATACAAGTAAGCCAAGAAAATCATTATGCATAATATTGCAGTTAGCCAGCACAGACATAGTTATAAGAAAGTCATGTGTTCTTCCTTGGGGATTTAACCTTTACTCACGATCACCACATGTAAGGAAAACAGTACCTTTATTTTTAATACGGCATTCCACTGAAACAAGGAAGGAAAATCTTCCAGTAGCATTTTCTACAACAGAATACCTACCATGCAGCAGTTCAAAGGCACTATAAAACCTAATATTGATGAAACGGACAGCCCTATAATTTTTCACGTTTTGCATTCCTTTCAGAGTCACTCCTCTCTCCAGATCTCAGTGCATTAGGAAAGAAAGAAATTACCTGTAACCAGAGTCTGTCACTTGAGTCTGTTCCACCATTGGCAGTGCACTGAAAAGTAGCAAACTGTCCTGCATTGACTTCCACACTCTGAAGACGCAAGAAATGGGGAGTTTTTGCTGTTGGAAAAGATAAAAAGTGTTGAAGTTATGCAAGACCAAAGTACTGGCTACAAAAAATACACCAAGCAAATGAAATAGTTCTGCTTTAAAAGGTTCAAGTCACTGATTACACATTAGATTCTACACTGGTTTACTTCCATGCCTGGGAAAGAGCAGAATAGAAGGGTGCTGTTTAATTGTTCCTGCTGTGCAAATTATCTTAGCTCAGCATTCCTCTTGTAATAACAATCTATTAAAAAAGATCATATGGGAAACTAATAATGTTTTGAAGACAAACCTATTAGATGCTTACACTACCAACTGGACAAGCCAGTAAGAAGTTAAGTGATGTTATCAGGGGAACAGGTTTTTCTTTTTAGCCAAGTACAGTGTCTGTAGAAGAGATCCTTTAGAAATGCAGCCCACCAAACAGCTAAAATACTAACATAACACTCCTCAGCAACTACAGCTGCGTTCTTTGAACACAATTCCTCTCAACAACACTGAAGAAAAAACCCCAAAACACAACACATATTATCCACACCAATGCTTATTTTTCATTCAGAAAGAGAAAACAATCCCAGTAAAAATTAAAGCAATATACCTACAAGTAACCTAATGAATGAAACTGATATTCTAACAAGAATTATATCCATTGAAGGAGAAAAGATGGTGTGTATTTTTGTTTTACTAAATAGAGTCAACCACATAATACAGAAAAACATAGATATTTTATACAGAAACCCGACTCTTAAAGCACAGTATTCCCCAACCTATTCAAATCCTACTGCAGCCAGGCAGACTTCTTGCATTGTCTATACAAACAGATAAGCCAGGCTTTGAACATTCCTTTTCAACATTAAAATCTTAGTACTAGCAGTAGACTGGCAAATTAAGCATCTATTTTCTAGCAGAGCACTGTAATCATGTAAAGCGTTGATCGTATTTTCTTAAAAAAGCCTTACTGCTGGGCGAAATCGCATTTTTAATGAATTTATAAATAGCTAGCATCAAGAAAAAATTGCTGAATATCCAGTGCAAGACAGCAAAAGGAGGAGGAGATGGAATAAAATAGCTCCAATTAATATCTAAACATGGGATAAAATATTTTCCTAACTACCCTGATGGCAAATTTATTACATATACTGCCTTGTTTTTTCTTAAAACAATTAGGACAGACAGACTTTAAGCCAAAATTATCCACTTCTGCCTAGCAAACTATTAGTGGCAGACTATTCAGTAAAATTCTTCAGTATGTTCCCCATTTCTCAGCTGTCAGTTCAGTTTTTTTTTTTAAATCTGCTTTTACCCCACTTGATTTTACTGTTTCCTTGATCTTCTTAAACTCTAGAAAACTAGTTTTTCTGAATTACCAGGTATGGCCCAAGTGGAGAAGAGCATTGGGTTTTAAAAACAAACACACACACAATAAAACCCTTACCCATCTACCACAACCCATCCCTTTCACTTCTTCGTGCCTACAATCTGTCTTCTGCTTGGTCTTTGTTTGTACTACCCAGGCAACTGCCTATCAAATATTTTTCCCATTTCAATTTTTGTTTATAGAGTTAATAATTCCAGAACCACTTTTTCTGGGAATAAACAGAAAGAATATCTTAATGAGCTTTACAAAGTTTTAAACACAGAGTAGTTTTACTTCAATTTTCACAGTTTTTCCATTTTCTTTAGACAATTTAACTGGTTTGATGTCTTAATTTCCAACATTTTAATTACTTCATCAAAGAACTTTTCATTAAAGCTTCTGCATTTCAACACTGTTATGTTAGAACTCTACACGCTACGGGCTATAACTCAGTCTCCACATTAACAAGAGCTATTTGCAGGTTTTGAGAATTGATTGGTACAAATGCACAGATCAAACCTCTCAAAATCTGTATAAAAAAATTAGTAAGCTGCTAAAATGCTGCTTCAGACTTATCCCACCTGAACCAAGGATATAAATTAAAATTGCAGAAGCACATATACCTTCTAACAAGATGAGAGCCTGCTGTGTTTATTGGAAATAAGTGACTCAGAAATAACAGCTGCTGATTCTGCATAACTGTCTCTGTATCTGAAGAAATGTGTGTGCCTTCTTGCCGTTAACACTAAAACCATTTTTATGAGGTGCTTCAGTACTATCCGATAGAGCACTACTTATTTGGAATCACAGCTCTTACTTAAAAGCCACAACAAATGCATGCAAGCACAACATGGTATAAGAGGAACAATCACACAGAAGTTGGTGTCTTCTTCCCCATTCAGTCATTTATTTGGTCAGTAAGATTACAACCTACCATTCCATGTATGATCTTAATAAATCTTATTTAACAAAGAGCATATATGTGAAGTAATGATTTATTCAAGTAGTCTGTTCAATTATGTCAGGATTACTACATTAAAGCTTTATTTACAAGGTTTGTTTTGACAATGCAGGTTAATTAAGTATTACATATCCTCAATAATGGGATAAAGAAACACATCTGAAACATAAAGAAGTAAAACAGTGCAGAAATTGAGCCATGAACCTTGGGAAGTACCCTAAGCAACCTTGCTTAGCAAAGCCTCAGACTTCAGCCAACTGAGTTTTCTTTCTTCTTAAGCCTTGGAAAAAATAATTTTATATAGTCAGCTGCTGTGTTGTTCATCTGCTCTCAGTAATGTCTCAGCTTGTGGCTGCACTGAATTTTTGATGCACACAGAAAACTCATCAACAAATCTTAGAATCACAGAACCATGGCGACTTGGTGATTTTGGTCTAAAAGAGTTGCCGTAAGGCCCAGTTCGGGTTTGGGGCTCACGCTAAGTGCTGTACACAAGGTGCACCTAAGAGAGATGTTTTCAAAGCCAATAAGGTGCAATGATGCCATGTTAGCAACACTTTATATATACCAGCCTGTATTTACAGCAGTGACACTGTTTGCTGACATTTTCCTCATCTTTTGCTCCACATTTATTGAAGCATAGCGGCACATTCATTTTAGGGGGTCTGGCTTTACAATACGAGACAGGTACTTACTACATGGATGTCCTAAAACTTTCACTTCATCAATAGCCACATATCCAGGGTGACCTGAAGTAACCACTTCAAAAACAACCTGAGAAGCAGAAAGAGAATTTCAGTTAGCAGCTTTGGAACACAGGGAATAGAAAAATAGTCTGTTATGGAAAAATACATCAATGCTTTCAATATCTTAAGAACACCTGGAAAACAAAACACAACCACAAAACCCTCAAAATGTGCTGTTCTTATCATTAAAATTAACCAAAACTTAAATGACATTTTTCACGTTTAAACCATTTTTGGAGATTTACAAGGAGGATCATACATAGCTCAAAGCAGAAATAACGAAATCTCCCCAATATTTGGTCTGCCAAAGTAGTTATTTAATAAACACCTTAAGTGTTAAGATTTTTATTTTCAATTCTTTGTCTTGCAGAATGAACTGCTTTTATTTTAAAAATTACAGTTCTGTAGTATACAGAGATTTGCAGGGTATCAGACACAAACACACCTATTTTCAGGAATGTATTTTCCATGCTTTTAATCTTCCACCAAATGCAGTGAATTAAGTAAAGCAGATCCATTTGCCACGGTTTGTTTAATGGTTATAAATAGGTCACAAAATAAATGGACCGTTCTCGTCATTTGAATTGAGTACACTCGAAAGTAAACCTCTCCAAAGTTTGGCAGCCTTAGCTTTGAACATACCAAGAATGTTTATATGGAATAGAAGAAAATATGCCAGCAATGTTAGCAGGTACATTTCCAAACCAATGCTTGAGAAGTTCATGCTAAAATCCAAGTTGTGATTTTTTTTTTT
>VZTI01010899.1:1007065-1099566 GCA_013397865.1 Struthidea cinerea | reverse complement strand
TTTTTTTTTTTTTAAATACTTCACTTCTGCTCAGGAAGTTAACTCTAATTGCTTCTTGTAACTGGTCTTAGGAAGCACCCTGAGGAAGACAAAGCTTAGAAATGATTTTTCACACCTGTGTTGTACTTGACCTCGGAACAGATGCACACGCTATGTACCAGGTCCCTCACTGAATGATACAAAATGCAAATATGTTATGAGGGTAACATACAGCTCCATAACATATCACAGCTTCCTGATGTTGAATAAACACTGTCAAAACACCGATTCTGATTTTAAAACAAACCTAGAGGTGAGGAAAAACCTTCATGCCCTTCTGCCTCTGACTTCTCCCTTCTTTCTTACTGCTCTACCTGTGGACACTGATGTGTTGTTCTTTCCTAGATTTGATCTTCCTAATCTCTGTCCATTTCCCCTCCCAGTCTCACTGGAGTAAAACTGCTGCAAATATGGCCTTAACTCCACCTGGCTGAAAAGGAAAAAATTACCTTTCATTCTAGTTCTGCCTCCTGTCTACACAAAATTTCAACCTACAGCGCCAGTGTCACCACTATGTGAATCATGCAGCCAGAAAAAAACCACAAGGTGTCAATGAGTGAAGTCCAAATGCCGCCAAAGAAGTTTTTCAGAAATAAGTTCTGCAAGAAAAGGATTGCTCAGTCACAAGCCTCAGTCTGTGGCCTTCTAAATGCTAGATGGCACTCTACTGGCTCTTAAAGTTGATATTATTGATCCACAGCAACAGGCTGAACGGGGTGTGGATTTGGCTCTCAGCATTTAGTAGAACATCCAGAGCAACACCATTCAAAATTTCAAAGGATCTCTTTCCTACAAAGAAGAAAATCTCCTGATGGAATTGGTCTTAACTATCTTGGGAATCAGAAGTTCTTAAAAAAGAAAAAGAGCAAAGACTCAAAGAGTAACTTGCACTGAGAGACCTGAAATAACTTTTCTAACGATGATTATTACCCTCATCTTAACAGCCTTGAAACGGAAACAGAGAGGTGATGTGCACAAAGTAACCCTGAGTTTTAACAGCAGTGCAAGTCCCAAGAATGCAGCTCCTGTTTGCAGTCACCGAATTTTGAAAAAAGAACAAGCGTTTCTCTCTATTAACAAATGTGACAAAGTTGCATGTTCTCCATTTGTACAACAACCTCTGAAAAAGAAAAATTATACTGATGCCCTTGAAGGAAGGCAGAAACTGCTCTGTTTCCTGAAGAGCTACCAAGCCTATTTCAAGCAGAGAACATCTGAAAGACCATGGGGTATGAGAACCACGGCATAGCCCCAGGAACCTGCAGTTAAGGCAGAAAGGTTGCAACACAGTAGTGGAGAACAGGGAGCAGACAGCCAGGCCTCAGAAGTGATAGAAAAGTTTCCCAGGGAAATATGCTGCCTCAAAATAAGTCCCTGAGAAAACTGAATCTAGGTGTGGATGCAAACACCTGCCTGTAAAAACACAGAGGGCTGGGGACCATTACTGATTTGTTTTCTGTATTCCCTAGTGGCTTTGAGTTTTCTCTGTTAAGAAGAGAAATACCCCAACAATTAACTTTCTGGGTTTTACTGAAACATAACATTAAAAAAACCCTCAAAAAACAACCCTCTCTTTCTTATGGAGCACTCAGCATAAGAATAGCAGCACAAAGCCATCTGAAAGACCTACCTGATCCATGATCTCATCACTGCACAGTAAAGTAGTTTTTTTCAACTACAAAGGTTCTCAACTTTCAGACATGCTAAATTCTAAAATATACCCTGAGGAACTGGCACATGCACACCTGTGGAGCAGCCAGCCAAACCAGTCAGAAGTTTTCTGCTAAAAATGTTACTGCCAGATAACAAGGACTTAACTATTTTTCAAAAATGCTGCATAAGAGTGTCTTTCCTAAAGACCTACCTGACTTCCAGCAAGACCAGTAACATGAGCTTCAGAAAAGAAAACTTTTGCAATACCTGAGTAGATCACAAAGTAATTTCTGTAATTCATGACGGGGGAGCTTAGCTACAGTCTCTCTGAGAGGCTTTAAGTACCTCAGGATTGCAATCTACTCACAGACAAAAAACCTTGTAGATTTGAAACATAAACCCATTCCTTCAGTTCACAGGCAGAAACTACAACCCTGAAATAACTGAATAAGAACTGCTAATGACAACAGCAAAGAAAAACTCAACGAATGATCTAAAATACCTTGCTGTATCTCTAGACAAAATACCAAAATGTCATTCCGCAAAAAAGCCAGGCAGTGTATCAAGAAAATGCCAGTTGGACATACAACTGAATTACAATTATTGACATTAAAGAGAGTATGTTCCAAAGAAAAGTATTACAAACTGAAATACTTTCAGTTTAATCGTGCCTCCATTAAAAGCAATAGCCAAACTGATATCAACTTTAATGACTGCAACTTTTAATCTCTTCTGACATGGAATATGCCATTTTTAGTAAATGGAAAGAAGCACTAAAGCCAGTAGTGACATACCATTGTCAAAGAGAGATGCTGATTCATATATAGAAGAAAAAATACGCACAAGTACAGACCGGTCAGAATAGAATCACAGCAGACCTGAGGAGAAGGACTGGAGGGTGTTGCTGCATGAGAAGGTCAATATGACCCAGCCACACGCACTTGCAGCCCAGAAAGTCAACTGCATCCTGGGCTGGATCAAAACAGGCACAGCCAACAGGTCAAGGCATGTGATTTTCCCCCTCTACTCCATTTCAGTGAGACCCCACCTGGAGTACTGCATCCAGCTCTGGGGCCCCCAAAAAGGACATGAAATCTGTTGAAGGAAGTTCAGACAAGGGCCACAGAAATAAGGAGAGGGCTGGAGCACCTGTCCTGTGAAGGCTTAAATAGTTGGGGTCATTCAGCCTGGAAAAGAGAAGGCTCCAGGGATCATACTATCATAGATTCGTTTGGCTTGGAAGTGATTAAAGGTCATCTAGTTCCAACCCATTTGTCATGGACAGGGACACCTTCACTAGACCAGATTGCTCAGAGTTTCATTCAACTTGGTCTCATTATGGGACACCACATTACAGGTATACATATAACCATATATACATCCTGGAGATCTTTCTATGGCCTTTCAGTACCTAAAAGGGAGCTACAGGAGAGCTGGACTTTTCACAAGGGCATGTAATGATATGACAAGGGGCAATGGCTTTAAGCTGAGAGAGGGTAGATTTAGATTAGATGTTAGGAAGAAAATCTTTACTGCGACTGTGGTGAAGCACTGGCACAGGTTTCCCAAAGAAACTGAGCCCCATCCCTGGAAGTGTTCAAGGACATGTTTAATGGGGCTTTGAGAAACCTGTTTTTATGGTAGGTGTCCAAGCCATAGCAGGAGGTTGGAGCTAGATGATCTTTAAGGTCCCTTACAACTCAAATCATTCTATGATTCTGTGAATGTGACAGTTCATTCCAAGTACAGTAATATAATCCCTCTTCTGTTCACAGGCTGTGAAATACTATCAATTGCTATAAACAAATTCAGTATTTTGGTTTATTTAAATTGATGGATGAAGATTACAGACTCAAATATCTAACTAAGCATTTTCCCTTTTTAAATTAAAAAAGGAATTTGATCCTATGCATTACAGGTTTCTGAAAGTCCTGGTAAGAGTGCTCCACGCTGTGAGAGCGACACCTGAGTAACACTTCTGGTAGCCCATTTATTCACTGAAAAGCTTACAATAGGGATGTCAAGATTCTTCACAAATCTGGATCAGTTTTCCTAGTAATTTCACTAGAAATGAAACCTAGAAACTTAATTCACATCCAGTTTTCTCCATCATTTCCCATTTGAAAAGTAGCTTGGCTTGTAAACATTAACTTCTTTACTCCCACCTCCAAACTTTGCCTTTTCTCACGGTTGATTCAACACCTGCAGGCAATACAAAAGACTCCAGTCAAAACAGAGAAAACACTCCAGCAATGTCAGACTGGGTGGCCCTTGGATTTTTTGCCTATTATTCCGCCACCTTATCAGTCCGGAAACAACTGGTTAAAACATGGAATTCATTTGCTCAGGAAAAACTGCTGAACACTGCCCTGAGAGTTGTTTTACACCGTTCTCCCCGTCTCAGGCCTGCCAAACAGGAACCAGGGAAGCGGCTTAGCACTGCACTGTCCCTGATCCTCCCTGCTTCACTGAAGAGCAAAATTAGCTTTTCATTCCTGCCACTTCCCCTTGCTACATATGAACAAAGGAAGGGGGTCTGCTCACCAACATAAATGCTTACCGCTGAAAATGTGCGACTCAAGATAACTCGTTTGTTCCAAAGAACAATAGAAATAAACAGGTTTTGTTGCCACACAACCTCACTCCATAAATTCCTGCCTTTGTTGCTGTAAAATTACAACACTTTCAGTCAAAAGGTGGATTGTACCTAATATAAACGCTGTCCTTCACATGACTTAAAAATAGCACTTTGCAAAAACAAGAAAGAGAAAGGAGTATTGAGAAAGCTGCTTAAACTCAGGCTACAATCCTGCCCCCCTGCATCCCCAGGGAGCAGGCAGTGCTGCATCACACACTGCACTCTCCTCTCTGCCTGCTCTGCTTTACCACACACAGGACCTCTCTTTGACTGTACTTTACAAGGTATTGGGAACAGTTTCTCTCCAAAAAATTGGCACTGACTTGTACCCTGTGGGTTGAATTCTTCTCCCCTTTCTGACTCATCCTAGGACTACCTGCCTTATCACCAGGCCAGAACAGCAGCAACTGCTTTCTCATCAAAGCCATGTGAAGGGAGGTTCCTGACTCAGTCCTTCCCAGGCCCTGCAGAGGTCCATCACAGCTTATTGATGTGGGCTGCCTAAAATGTGTTCAGGCCTCCCCGGCTGGGAATTTGCTTCTTGCCATTTCCCTTTCCACCTCTCACTCCTGCACAGCTACCATCCGGCCCTCTCACTTGCACTCAAGCACATGAAACAACATTTTGGTGGTTGCTGCCAATCTGAGACCACAAAGAAACAAGCAAGCCAGACTGAAAACTGAACTCTTGACATTAAGGCTTATTAAATCTTTGTCTTCTCTTTCTGTTTTTAAACCAGTTGCTGTCTTGTATTTCTCTACTGAAGGCCCAAATGTTTTTCTGGTTTAGGAACAAGGGACAGGAAAAAATAACAGAGCCTTGTGCATATGACAAAAAACGCATGCCTCCTTACTCGTGACATTTTTAGACTGCTGGGGTTTTTAAATTTAGGGACGCGGTTTGCCCTGGTGCATCTTTCTCAAAATAGCTATTCCCAAAGCACATAAGTCAATGAAGAGGAGCTATTTAAGATGCCTGACACAGGTTTGTGATTCAAAATGCAATATGCATTTCAAAGTTTCTTTGGAGTTCAAAGCACAGTTCAGGAACTGTATGTGTGCAGTTGAATGCAACACACACAACACACGAAAATGTGAGCCTGACCTTTATTGCACAAGAAGCTTAATGCTCTGTCCTAGACGAGGATTTAAGTACATTGCATGAGACAAACTCCAAGCAAAACATGTACAAAGCAGGTTATGAAAAAAATGTATGTTCAAGTCCAGATTTTAAAAGTTAGGCTGGATCTACTGCTTCTTATTCCCTAAAGTCCTAATTTACAGGGGAAAGTGTCAGAATGGTAAAGGGTAAATCTCATCTCTGTGAAGTGATACCATGTAACTCCTTTGTGTCCTTACTAAAAAGGATCAGGAATTACTGCCAGGTTCTTACCCCATTTTTTCACTCCAGCTTCCTAGGATTTTATGTTTAAAGACGGTGCAGTGGCACAGACAGTTGTGTTACTCCACTGGAAGCTATTTTTAATCCTTTCAATTTCATTTCTGGATTTTAAATCTGCAGTGTTTGTTGTTTTGTTTAATCAAGATTTGTTTCAGTTCACTGCTGCCATGACTGACTTCCAGCAAAGTACAAAGAAAATAATTCAAAATATAAAAACTGATAGGGGAATGGTGTGTGACTTGCAGTGGAGCTGTGCTAAACTGCTCGCTTGAAGGGTTAGAAGCAGGGAACACAAGCCACTCACCAGACTCAACTCTGTAGTAGCATTTTGCATATTGTAATGTTCCAAAATGGCAATACTTCTAAAATGTAAAATATATTTTAAATCCTACTAATTGGTCTGAGAATCATTAACTAACCTAGGGAAAACAACCCTGAAATCACCAGATTTCACTCCTGCTAAAAAATCCAAATGAGAAAAAAACATCAAAAAATTAAAGAAAATAAAAACATACACCAAAAATCCCTATCACCCTCTCCTCACTAGATGAGCAGCCTTTTCATGACTTGTATCTCAAAGCATCAATTTTAGAGCCTCTCAACCTATTGAGACTGCTCCCCAAGAATCTAAAAACAATCTTGCCACTAACCAGAAAAATCTACGTAACGTTCAATTCTCTTTTTCTGTGTACGTTCTAATTCTACTCAAGTTAGGAGGAGGGTGAAGGTCTTAGGAATTATGCGAAGCTTTGTTTTGTTTGCAGGCAGTCTCCAAAGGCACGATAAAGTCCTTGATGCTCTTGCTTAAGATGTATCAAGTAGACAGTAGCTCAGCAAAGCAAACAATTTCTCCCATGACCAATGTTAAAAAGAGGAAGGCAATGCTCCCTCAGGGGGACACTCCTAAAGCGATTTTATATAACAGAAATAAGACTAGTACCTGCAGAAATATACCAGCTACTTCAAAACAAATAGCTCAGAGACCAAGAGGCACAGCAGAAAAGAACACGCTGTGCTGATTACCTTGGACTCTCAGAAGGTGTTTGGCATCCTGAAGCCATGTTACTGCACGTACACTGTTATCCCTAACTGGACAGCAATGCAGACGTAACCTAAAATCAATGACAGATGTTTGGCAGTAGTACTTGGAAGATCATTAATTACGGAATTAACTACATCCTTAATCATCAGAATACTTGACAATTTAAATAATCAGCAAGTAATCCACAATTAGTGTTGTTACATGCAGTCTATAATTGTGATTTGTGATATATATGTAGTACAGCTTACCTATGGTGTGAAACATATACAAATAACTACCTGGCAAAAAGAGAAGGCTACATTAAAAGAAATTAATTATTTTGTTCAAAGACTGTACTTCTAAAGAGTTGATTCTAAATAGTAACCCAACCTGAAAAGCATTAACAAGCTTAGGCAACTAGTGCTACAATAATAAACTACTGTTAATTATTAAATCTTTTAAACACTTTGCTTGTACGCATTCGCAATACATGGTTCAAACCAACTTTAAAAGTTGGATTAAAATTCACTCCATACTACATAATCTGATTTGTAGTCAGCTACCATTAGTGGGAGTTATTTTGCCTACATTTTTCAACAGCAAAACAGACAGAGCACACTGTGTTTTTAAAGTATTAAATTGTATAAATATTATAACTCTGAAATGTCATCATATATAATTTGTCCTCAGAGTTCTGTGGTACATTTTGGTTTCATTTGCATCTCGTAGGTGTTCTGCTAATGGAATGGAATTATAAAACATTCACAGAGATGGATTATGGATTATGTGATTTAAAACACAACAAAGACAATCACATATAATTACATTGCTTTGTCCCTTCACCTATTAATGTCACGTCTTTTCTTGGAGATTACTCATAGGGAAACTACCAACCTTCATATAAGAAAAGTTAAAAACGGCTCAGTCATTCCTTAAAAATATTCTTAGTGGGCTTTTCTTAATTATGCTCAATAAGGTCAGACAAACTCAGAAAATCCCTGGGAGGAAGTTTTGAACAGTTTGGAGGTTTTGTGAGGAACGCATGGATTTGTGCCAAAATATGCTGGAGTTTTGGACTCAAATGAATAGCATTTTAGGAAACAGACTTGGTACTGTATTATACACCCATCAGGTGAGTCCTGTGCCTTCCCCACTATTCATGCAGTCACCTGAGCTGTCACCTAACTTGGAGCCAAATTCTCACAAGATCCACATATACCCTCGTCTTCCTGCCCTTCTCCCAGCTGCCTGCAGCTAACTTCCTGCCTCCCCCACAACAAACTCTGTGAAGAAGAAAAAGATGAAAACTGATGAAAAGAGTTCAGAAACAATGAAAAATTGCAAATGTCAGCACTCAAGTGAGGAAATTGCATCACAGATCTCTGAGAGGATGGAGGCAACCAAAAGCAGAGACAATTAACCGTAAGCTCTTGAAATGGTGACAGCACTTCCTCGAGAATAAATGAGCTTATTTACAATAAAACCAGCGAAGTTGCAGTATTTAACAGTGATTCCCTGCACCGCCACGGATATTAACATAGCATAAGATGTTCTGGCACATCAGCTAAATTGCAGTACCTAACTAGGTATTATTTCAGATTATATGTAGCAAATGCAAAAAAAATGACTTGGTGTACTCCACAGTGAAAGAAATCTTATGCAAAAGTTTCAACATTTCCAGCAGCAAGGAGAGCACATAGAATCTATTACAGATAGGCTCAGGCATGTATTACCCATCAGCTGATGTGTGGTAATCTGCTAAACTGCAGTCAGTACCCCATCCAACTACGTGAGGGTTCACCTATGAGTAACAGTGAGCAGTCCAGATGGCAGGTCTTGAGGAGAAAGAGGATGGGAAAGGTTATCCTTCTGTTTCTATGGCCAAATACCCGCATCACTCAGACATCAGTTAGATGTATCATATTGCCAGAAATCTGACACAGATTATTATTAATAACATCAATAACATTTGGAACTTTCAGAGGTTGCGTGTATTTTTATGAACATGTTAATGTACCTTAAAATTAATAGTCAGAGTCAAGGCTTCTTCTACTAAAACTCCCCTGTCCACATCAGTCTTTTGATTCAGAGCTAGAGTGAGACTTTGCAGCACAACCCTCTTCTTTATTGACTGCTGATTCCAGAGCAGTTCTGCTGCATAAAAACCAGACTCCTTTCAGAAGACAGGAAACTGGAAGCTCTTCTACTAATTCACTATACATCTGGGGACATTACAGACTTGGGCATAAGTGACAGTCACACATTTACTCAGTATTCAGTACTCCTGAACCACCCACCACGTTTTCAAAACCTTACAGTACATTCCACATTTTAAACCACTGAGTTATATTCAATGTCAGCCACAAAATTGTCTGTGGGATGCTCTATCCTCTTCTCCCACCATCCACTGAGGCTAATAACACAGGGTGGTCCTCATTATTTCAGTCAAGATAGAAAGGCTTTTTGGCAGCACTGAAAAGCGTTCTCAACACTGGCATCAAACTGGTAACATGAGCTCTTGATGTAAGGTCAGAGAACCATCGGAGCGTCCTGAGTTGGAAGGGACACTTAAAGATTATGGATACCAACTCCCTGCTCCTCACAGGACTACCTAAAACCAAACTTAATGACAGAGAGCATCACCTAAGCACTCCTTGAACTCTGACAGGCAACAAAATACACACTGCCCTTTCACCCTGACAGATGTATGACTAAAACAAGCTTGGACTTTGTGATCAGGATATGGCCTCATGCTCCAGAGAGTCAGGTAGCACACAGCTTCTCCCACATGGCTGAAGTGAACCCCAGCTCTGCTAATATGCCTGCCCTTCTGCAAAAAGCACCAGTATTACCTCATCGAGCCCGCAGACAATTATAAAAGATCCACACCATAAAGTTTGCTGAGATGTCCGTAAGCTTACCCTGAATCCTCTCCAGGACGCCCTGACAATGCAGTTGCAGCAATTCCTAGGAACCTTGGGCAGAACACCGGATGCAAATGTGGACCCTGTGAATACCAGCTATCCAACCTAGGAACGCACTAGCAGAGGCAAGAGGAAATGAATGAGTGCGCTCTTTCGTGTCTGCAAGTATTGCATCCACTGCCAGGCATCCCACATTCCAAGAATAACATGTTCCTGGCACTCCAAACTCATCTTTTGGAGAAGGACTTTCTGTTTCATTCTGGGTGAAACAATCACAGAGGAAAAGACTCCAGAAAGTTCTTCAGCATTTTCTTTTCCTTAGAAGAAAAAGGGTTCAAAAGGGACAGATTGAGTTCACTTGAGACCTCCTCACAGATCAGATGCTGCAGCCACAGAAAGGAGTCCACTGTGGCCTCCCAGAGTACCTGCAGTGGACATTGCCAAACTCATCATGAGAACATGATGGGGCAACAAATAGCCGGCTACCTGAAACAGCAAATGCAGGAATAGAAACAAGACTCTGCCACATGTGACACTGGTAACCGGGGCATTGCTGCAGGAATTAGGGTGTCCCACGCTGGAACAGCATGGTGGAAGAGCAACATTGTACTTCCTAGGGAGGTCTGCAGTTAAGGAACCCCCCATCTTTGGGATGGCTTTTCCTCAGAAAGCTTCAAACCATAAGTATGGTGACAATATTCAGTACAGAGGAACAAATAAAACACAATTAAAACTTTCCAAATTTCAGGTGAAGACGAAGGAGCTTCAATAACATCTCTATGCTACTGATCTGCTCTTATTAAACCAAGTTACTTGTTTGTGGAGACATAGACTGTATTTTCACAGGAAGGAGAAAAAACATTGAACTACTACAGAGCAGTAAGTAACTGTAAAATCTGTAAACCTTCCTACAAAAAAGCAGCACCCTAAGGGACTGTCCCCGAATCTTCAGGATACAATCAGAATCCCATTCCTATGACAGCTACTATTATATTTACTACTGGACAGAACAAACAGATATTGCACTCAGAGTGAAGACTTGAACTGAGGATTCAAAGGATTCTGCTGGTTCTAAAGCAACAAGTATTGCTGATCTAAATCAAACCTGAAGACTGTACTGTAATAAAATCTATTGGCATTCAATTCCAGCATCCCTAATGAACTGAAAGAACGAGTGAATTTATTACAGAGAAATAGAGTTAATTGACTGAAATCAATGGCAAAATTTCTAGATTTTTTTCAACATAATTAGTTCATCCACATTTAGAGTATGTGTGCATTTCATACACTTCTATAAATATATGTAAACATATAAACACAGCCATATGTATGTAAAAACAAACATTTAGCATCACGTACAAAAATGTAATTAAGATGAAGATCAACTACACATACTGTAAGGTATTTTGATTTAAAATTAAAATGATGATTAAGAACCAGATGGCTATTATGAGAAACAAAATTTCATAAAAAATAAAACATACCTGATAAAAATTGGGCCAGAAAGTACTAATTGCCAGTTCTGCTCTGTTCCAAGTAGCTGTGATAGATGTATTCCAGACTGGGTTACCAACAGGACCATCATTAACCTTCACATACACATTCAAAGTCCCAGGGCTAGCTCCACTCTTGCTTGAAACGTAATAGTGAAAATCAATACAATGTGTATCATTTTCTTTCAGATGGGGCATCAGGAGGTGAGCTTTCTGTCCCGCAAATCTCCCAGATGTGTTCACCAACATGAAAGAACCTGCAAAAACAAAGTGACTGATTCAATTTCTTCCTTATTTTTCTCTTCCTAATATGGTAATATCTGTAACTAAAGCATAATTTAAAAAATAATAATAATTTTTCTTTGCTTCTACTAACATAACAGTAATTTGTATTTGGAAGGCATTTAATCTCAAATTACTTTTGCAGAATCTCAAAATTCTTTTGTAAAGCTAGTAAATCTTTATTCTACAGGTGGGGAAGGAAAGTGACAAAAAACCCCCAAACGCTGAAGGAACCTACAGATGGTAGTACAGAATCAACTGTAGTTCTCAACTATCGGAGTGCTTCTGTATGCAAAGTCTCTGCTGCGTTTGCCTGGCAAGGCTGTGGTCGTGGGGGAGCTACAGGAGTGGCTTCTTGTGAGGCGCTTCCCCACTTGTCCTACAGAGCCAGTGGCAGTCGGCTCCAAGACAGCCCCACTGCTGGCCAAGGCCGAGCCCGTCAGTGATGGTGGTAGCACCTCTGGGGTAATGCAGTTAGAAAGGCGAGAAAAAAGAAAATTACAGAATTGCAGCGGAAGAGAGGAGTGAGAGTATGTGAGAGAAACAGCCCCGCAGACACCAAGATCAGTGAAGAAAGTGGAGCAGGAGGTGCTCCAGGCACTTGAGCAGAGACTCCCCGGCAGCCTGAGAGCAGACTATGGGGAGCCAGGCTGGTCCCTGCAGCCCATGGAGTGTGTGGATGGAGCAGAGATCCACCTGCAGCCCATGGAGGGCCCCGCACCAGATCAACTGGATGGCCAAAGGAGGTTGTGACTTTGTGGGAAGTCCACACTGGAGCAGGACAGTCCAACTGGCAGGACTCGTGACCTGGTGTGGGACCCACGCTGGAGCAATCTGTGCCTGCAGGACTGCACCCCATGGTAGGAGACTCCATGCCAGAGCAAGAGAAGACTGTGAGCAGTCCTCCTCCTGAGGAGGAAGGAGTGGCAGAGACAGTGTGTGATGAACTGACCCATTTCCTTCCCTCTGCACTGCTGGGAGGGAGGAGAGACAGAGAAAAGTCAGGAGTGAAGTTGAGACCAGGACGAAGGGGAGCGCACTTGGTGTCCAGCCAGGGTCAATCCACCACAAGAGTTGCAATGAAATTTAAGAGAATTTTATGTGTTCAGATGGTTGGATGCAGTATGGGATGCAGACAGTGTCTAAAATGGTCTCAACTCCTTAGCCTTCCTCTACCTAATCACAAGTTACCTACTTGACTAAGTGTGACAATTGTCTCCTGCCTTCAAAATCTGACAAAAGCATGAACAAATGAAAATACAAGTAAACCAGTAAGCTTTACAGGTAAAAAAAAAAAAGATGGGGGTGAATTTTATACTATGGTCACAACTTAAAACAGCAAATGACAAGAAATGTGTAAGTATTCAAGTAAAGCTACATTCAAACAGCCCTCACATGAGCAGCCAGTCAATTTATACTCTATTTTTCAGTGCCTATTAATGTGTTTCATTGAAAAGTACCTTCAAAATAATCATGTTGCAGAACTAAGGAATTTGAAAGACTGTACAGACATTAGAAAAATACAACATGATTTCTGAGACATTGAAATTCTGAGTTGAACAAATGAAAAGGGAAGAATTCTATTAACAGATAACCTATGATATCATAGAAGGAAATAAAATTCAGTATCTACTTTGGAAAGAAAATATATCAATAAAATGCATGAGATAATTTAAACCCTGTATTTTTCGTAAGTCCAGAAATGGATGTTATAGTTTCCTGCTACAAATGCATAGCTGAGTGTTCTTATAAAAATATGAGTACACACACTTGTCACACAATTATTAGAAAACAACTTCTAATTTTTTTTTTCTTACTTCCATGGGTGACAATACTTTTTAATGAGATGCAAGTCATTTCTTGAAATTGAATGTTGGGGAACCTTTGTTCAGACTGCATATTTACGTTAAATCGGTTTAACTATTCAATAACAGTAGTTTTGCAGTTGAATTTAAATTATTTATCAAGTGTAATTTCCTCTCTAGACAAGTTCATAAAATTGACAAAAATGGAAATGACTTATAATACAAAGGAATATAAATATTTTACTTCCTAAAAGGCGTTACTCTATATTTAATTCACTGTCTGTTACTATAACATATTGGGACAAATCCTTATTTATTAGTAACATAAACAGAAGGCACTGAATAAGTTTTTTGTCTTAAAACAGGCAGGAAAGAAACTAATATGCTTTCCATCAATCAGTACATGCTCTGCCGTTCAATTAATTTATTTACATTTAAAATATAAACTCCTTAAAACAGGTATAATTTGCTGAGTTACAAGAACAATACTTAAAGCATTCATGAATTCACTAAAAATTAACTAGCAAGCTTTTTTACATGGAAACTATCAATCAAACAAACTACAAAAAACCCCACTGCTCACTTTCTGACAGTGGATGAGTTCGCCAGAATAGCTTATCATATACTGGGGCACATAAGAAATACATACAAAATATAACTGAAACTATACACACTGGTATATCTACCAGGAAACAGTTACCCAACAGGACAGAAGGATTTCACAAGAAAACATGCAAAATTATAATCAACTGAGTACTCACTCCTAAGAAGAAACAGCAAGTGCACATCTTACTATAAATACACTCATTTTATCACACTTATTTAATTTCCCTAAATGCACTTCCATGTGTAAACACATGGATGATGATAATTTCCTCAGTCAAAAGGTTTAAATGGGATTTACTTGGGTTTAGCCTTTAGGGCTGCGTTTAGGCACTACATGCAATGTAGTAAAACCCAAGGGTGCTCATCATTCATTAAATTCAGGCTTCTTTAGTCCACAACCTTGCTGCATCACCTGTATTTCATCATTTTAGCTAAGGAGTTTAAATCAACAAAGCAGTGACTTTCCTAAAGTCACTGTTGTTGTTTACAATTCCTCACCGAAAAATGGTTCGGCAGTAATTCAGCAAATATTTGGTTCATGTAAATATTAATTCTAAGAAGATGCAATACTTGAAAAAAGAAAATAAAGATTTGCTCCAGAGTAACTGGGCAATTGAATATCCTGGTAATTCTCATTAGCATAAATGGAAATTTTCTGTGAAATATTGGACACAAAAAGATGCTCAAAAGATAGCGTGACAGAAGAACTGAAAAAAGAAATGCTTAAAAGAAAAAATCTGACAACTGGAAAAGCAACATACTGTACTACAAAAAATGATGAGAATGGCACAAGACAGATTTTCCAGTCACTTCTGCAAGTTTTCACCATGTCACCTCACCTTGTTAAGAGACACTTTTTATATTGGGAATGTCAAACGCAATGAACTTGAATGCGAGATCATTTTTCATGCATGAAGAAAATGTGACTAGTGAGCAAAGAAAGTTACTTTGCTGATTTTTCACCAGTCTTATACATGGTTGAGGACAAATTATTAGTCTTCCTAATAAATATTAAAGAAAAGTACTGGTATTTTACTTATTCAGGCACCACTATTGGTTGATTTTGACTCTCAATAATTGAAAAACGTGCTAAATGATGGAGAGCAAAAAGTCTGATTTTAAGAACAGATATTCTATGTATTACTTTACTAACAAAACAACCTTCAGGTGCAGAAAGGTATTAAAAATGCTGTGACTCGGCAGCTCACAGAATCATAGAAAGGCTCGGATCAGAAGGTACATACAAAAGGTTACTTTTTATTAGCAAAACAGCATTCCCTAAATGCCAGCCAATCCTAGAGCCATCACTCACAAGAGACTGTGACTACTCTGAGTGCTCAAGATGAAGCATGGGACTGTTCAAGACACTGGAACTGTTGAGCACGAGCAGACTCAAGCATAAGGCTCAAGCATAACGAGTACCACTTTCAGACAAGGCAAACTCAATATAGGTGTTCTTTTATTTACTGTATTTCATAAAGAAACATGTGTACAGACCACCTTGGCAGTATTGCAGAAAGCAGGGGACCTGAATTTAGTTACAGTCCACCTTGCACTTTAACTCCTAAAGCTTGCAAACAAAACAGGTTTTGTATTCTGTATTTTTTCATACTATTTACTTATATTACAGAAAAAGGAAAATACATTTTCAGGTGACATTTGAAAATTATCTGGCTGCTGTAATTTGAGACAACTCTCAAAGCATGACCAGCACTACCTAAAGAAGCTGGAACTTTCATACAAATGCACCACTTCCAGACATCACCCAGTAGGTATGTGCACACAAACATCAGAGCTACTTGCACCCCTGAACTGGCATAATGAGGTGTCCCAAAATACACCAGCTGAGAATCTTCCCTTCAGTGCCTCAGCTAACATCCATCAGTTCTGCTCATTAACTTACAAAGCATTATTGTCTCCAGATGAATTTCAAGTCTTCTTTTGAGCAATATTTACTCATATTAAATTTAACGTGGTAATTTTAATCATTATTTATTACCCATCCTAAAAACATCATTAATCTCAACTTTTAAGCTGTTTATCTTCCAAATTTGCAACTATTCAAACTCTTGGAAAAAATCCATTAAAAATCCATCATAAGTCCTGTGCATTTTTTTAAAAGATCAATTCACTTCTACCCAGAATGCCATCTTCGTTTTAGCAGAACAATTAATAAGACTAATAAGCCTTATAACTCTTCCACTAAATTAAATTCTTAAAATTCTTCCTCATCTCACATGCATAGACACATCTCCCATTATTTTGTTAGAAATTGCTTTGATCAAGCTTGAACATGAAGTCACATACTTCTGAATCCTGTATCTTTTGCCCCTTTTCCAGTAGCCAGTAATGTAAGAAACCCCCCTGCTTTCTGATGAATGCTGTTTGTTTTTTCAAGCTTTTTCAATATTTAATGATTTTGACTACTCACCCTGTAATTAGTTTTTCTGTTTTCTTCATGACTATTCTATGTTTTCAAACACTGTACTGACATTTTGAAGGCTTCTTATGTAACTTATATTACCTCTTTGCAAAAAAGCAAGCAATGTATATTAGGGCCATACAAAGTTCACAAGCTATTAGAGAAAACAACTGCATGTGCATAAATTCTGAGAGATTTGTCTCAAGTTTCAAAGTCAACTTCCAAAGCAATCACTGCATTTTAGGAAAAAGAGAAATCAAAGTAAGAAAATACTTCAGGACAGGCAGACCCAGACCTAAAAGGACTTTTAAAACACAAAGCTTTCCAGCACCATCGCCCCAGGTCTAGAACAGGCAAATTCTGTTGAGTACTCTAAAGCAGAGAATAGGTATATGTTTGAAACAATTAACTGAAATTATTGAAAGTAATTAGAGGACAATGTTGGGATCTTTCCAAAGTCCTAGTATCATGGAATCGTTTAGGTTGGAAAAAGAATAGAATATAGTCGATATGGAACAAAGTAAATGCTGGGCTTGTATAAAACCTTCTGAAGGGCAGGGAAAAGGGATCACATCTGAATTGTAGTTCCACTCATGAACACAGCTGGAAAGTTTTCTGTTTGGTTAGTTGTTTATTTGTTTGTAACAGGAACCTGACTTGCCTGCATATGAAGTAAATGCATCTACAAGGTAATTCCCCCGTGTTTGATAAGGAAGGTCAGGTGTGGTGTGGACTACGAAATCTCCAAGGAATTGTGCTACTCCTCTTGTCCCTGGAGAGCCACCTTAGATGCAGCCCAGGCCTGAGGCAGTAAAGCAGTACCACCATAGGTGGAAGGTTTCCTTACCAGCCCCAGTCACTCAGAAAACCCACATCAGCCAAAGTATACAACTACTCGGGAGAGTCTTTCACTTTTAAAGGAACCGTGCTCCATTTGGGCTTCAAAAGCGAAGTTTGATGCAGGGCAACATTCTTGTTTCATTTCTGTCATCCCACATTTGGCCTATCACAATATGCTCAGCAGCTCCATCAGTATCTTCTACAGCCAGTGAGAATTGTGCTACAAACTACTAAAACTGAGAACTGATTTACAAAACACACTCACGATATAAAGCTTCCCTAACAAGGGATGCAAAGTTTTCTTCACATTCTCTCAAGAGTCCTCATGATGTAGTCAGCTGGATTCCTTTAAAGGTGACCTAATATATTTCACCAGCTATAACATTTTTTAACTTTCATGCTATGACTGGATTTCAGACATGCCAGAGCTTTGAGACAGATCTGTCTGCACCTTTTTTTAAAGTGAACACACAAAAAAATACCAAAAGGGCTTGAAAGAGATGATGTTTTATTAGAACATAAACTTGAAGAACTGTCCTCTGTCTGAAAACCAAGATTCTTTTGAGAGAGAGAGGTAAAATACAGACATTTGAAAACATACACCTTTTCGGCCCAACTATGTCTTTGCAACGGGGGCCCTTTTCCTCCAGATTTGCACACTGGCAATCTTCAATAGCCTTTATGGATTCAACAAACTGTACATGTTCTCCTCTGGGTCAACTGAAAAATGTTCCCTGTTCTCATCATGCCTGGCCTAGCTTTGTGTTTCTTCCCTGTTACTCCAAGAAAACTTCCCACATGCGAGCTCTCCAGTCAGCACATCTATTACTGCCTATCCTATTGTTCCCTGGAAAAGCTTCTCCCACTGCCAGGTGCTCTCAAAGAAGAAATCCTCTTCTCCGCTTCTGAGAACTTCTCCTAACCAAAAAGCACGCAGTTACCAACCATAGACTTTACCACAGCATATAACACACGTACAAAAACGATTTTAAAAGACACCTTGAACCACTCATTTTCACACACAGAATGACAGCATCTGCATGAAGAATTTTTTGCACGTCCCTTCTGTTTTCAAGGAAATGAGACCAAGTTTCCAACGTCACAAACAGAATAGAACTTGTTCAGCACAAAAGCTCTCTCCCTGCCTCGGAGGCTACATTCACAGATGTTTCCTTGCCTTGTTTGTTCCTAACAGGACACAGCTCCTGTGGTCGATTGTTTAGCCTGTGTACCTGCAATGAGATTGGAAGAGGTCTGGTAGACACATCTGCTAGATCTACCCCGAACAAAAGTAAGGGAAGTCAAAATACAGGATGTGGTACATAAAGGATTAAAGGGTAAGGATAGAAATAGCAACAATCAACATTGTAACAGACAAATGGGTCTTGCTAAAAAAAAAAGTGAACCCTTGGGTGTACAGTTGAAGGAGACTGCAAGTATTGCTGAAACTACAGCAGCTAAAGATGTAAGACTTCTGTGAAGTGCTTAACACAGTAAGTGAACTGATTAGAGCAGCGTAAGAGAACACATCAAATGTATTAAAATCTGAGTAACTGAAGCAACTGTTCATGAAGGAATTCCAGTAGACATGGATGAGGTTCTGCTAGTGGGATTTTTTGCATCACTGTTAAACTAGGTGCTGTTTAACTTTCTTATCAAGGATGTAAGAACAGATGTAAACCTGTTTCTGGGAAAAAATGAAATAATACAAACACTGGCAAAAAACCCACAAAGCATCTGAGTAGCCAAATCTAGGCTACTCTCAGGAACCAGGGTGAGTCTTCATCTCTGTGCCTGACAGACACAGGGCTGGAACAGTTCCACATCCCCAGACCCAGCTGGTGGTGTTCCCAACGCTGGCAGACAGACATATAGCAAAAGAGAAAGAGATGGCCTGACAGATCAAATACAGACAGAAAAACAGTGCCTTTATCAACATCCCTGTGAACACACTGAGCACTCACACAGAAAGCACTGACAGCCCTGCCCTGTTCCTCCTCTCCAGCCCAGGGGAATCTCACTCCGCAAGAGGAACCCACACCCTGCTCCTCCCCAGGCCCTGGCCCCCGCACCCAAAAGCCCCTGACTTTCATTGTCCCACAGCAGCTCCTGGCACTCAGATCTCTTCTCCCACTCTCTGGTTAGCTTGGTTTGAAGTTTATGAGCATTCACACACACGCTGAAGATCTGAGTGCATCCACAGACAACAAGGTAGAAACTGGATTTAGTAAGAACACAGGATCGATTGCAGTGATCAAGCATCAGGCAGAGTCCCACCAGCATACTGAGTGGTCAGATACGTACACGAGATGAGACTCTTTTATCCCTTTATCTCTCTATTTCTCCCATGCTTGCTCCTTCCCAACCCAGCTTGACTCCTGCCTTTGATCCCCACATTAACAGCTGCACATGCAGTGAGAGCAGCACACAAAATGGCAAGCTGTGTTTTTCAGTGCGTCGCTTACCCTATCAACTTGCATTTTATTGTAACTTGGCATTCAAAGCATGAGACAGTTGTTCTGTCACAGAAGATAAGTATCTGTAAAACTAACCAGCACATGCTAACAATTACTGCTGCCGCCCAGAAAGTCTCCCTTCTTTCCTAAGCACATTCTCTTTGCTGCACCACCAATAACATTAGTCATTATTATTGTAAACCATTCAACCATGCAATTCAGCATTTAAGAAACAATACTCAGGAGATAAGCAGGAATCAGCTTTAACATGTTCCAGGGGAGCTCCTGGGGTAAACCAGTTACTTTTCAGATAAAAGCTTTAGGGAAGTACATGTAGAAAGGTGGGGGAGAGGGGGAACATGGCTTGATCCTGCATGTTACTCTTATCCGAAAACAACCATCTCCAAGAACGGGGTTAAGTGCTACTGGTGCTCTTCTCCCTTCCCAGTGACAGGCGGAAAGGTTGGTTAAACACAGAGGTTAATATAAAAAGCTTCTGAAGGCCCGATGACAGTGAGCTTTACAACTTTTAAATACAGAAATACAATTTTCTTTCAGCTTCAGGTTGCTAGGTTAATGTTTGGCTAACAATCATACCTATGTATACTCTTCCAAATTCTAGATCATCCAAGCAGTAAGTTACTTTTCATTTAAAAGCTGACTGTCACTGTACTTTCTTCACAAAGCATTTTCTGGAAACTGTTCTGCCTCCTGGCTGATTACTAATTTCCTAACTACTGACGTCATCATAATACTATCAGGTGTGTAAACTGCTACTAAGTTGTTGCACCAATTAGTATCCGCCGTTAACACATCACAAGCAAATGACATGCATCTTTTGAATTTCACTCAAATGTCTGACAGTTTTTCACAGATCTGTAAGGCAGAAAACAAAAACTACTATATTGCCTATGGCACTAAATCCCACAACAATAGAAAGCCTTCTGAAATCTTGCTTGACGTATCAGTTATTTTAGAAGCATATTAGCCTCAAGGCTAAGAAAAGCTTCTGTTACTGGAGTAACTTAGTCCTGGTTTCTTGAGTGTGAATAAAGATAACTCACAAGAAATCTACCTTATCTATTCAAAAGAGTAGGTTAAATATTGCATTGTCATCTACTGTAGATCTGTGCAGTTGTTTTGTTTTGTTTTTATTCTACCCTCCTCTTTTGAATCAAAGCAGCCATTTTTTTCTCATCTGTTCAATACACTCATCTGACAACATCTACATCCTAGTTAGCCTCCTAGCATGGGCCATGTGTCGCTTCAATTCTTTTACTTCCACATAAAAAATCTTGCTCAGAAATTAGAAGCTCACCAGTATAATTACAATCAGAGTGGCGTCCCTAAAACATACTGTTATGCTCCATTTTTCTAAATTGAATCACTCACTGAGACTCCAAACCACAAGTAGTGGGCTTTCTTCCCCAGTTAAACTACAAATTACTTCAGATTAGTATTCACAGCATTTTTCTTCCACAGAAACACTTCAGAGACCTTAGACAAGACTTGCTGAGTAAAATTTTAAGCACATCAGGGCCTGTGTTTCACTGATGAGCAACAGGATGTCTCAGGACCTTTACTCCTGAGCTCGTGTCCCACAGGAAATCATTGTTATACCAGCACAAAGGCACACATGCAAACCATGGCAACTACAGGACAGTTTAAGCCTTAATGGATCAGCTACTGCATTTTATGCAGGCAAAGTTGAACACTTTAGTCAACCTATATTGTAACAACATGAAAGCTTTAAAACTGATGGAATAGCATCTCCAGTTGGAGCTATTACTTCCATCTTAAAGAAATCACTAAGCAAACAACAAAACCCCACCACCATGAATTCATTCTGCTTTTAAAATGAAATTTAACACTAGCCTACACCAAGATTTATACATGCCTGTGTATTCATTTATCAGCTTGGAATATTGCCTTAGTTGGACTTTGTACAGGAATTAGACACCCATTACACCTCCATCTCTCAATTTCTTTCTTTTTTTATTTTTAAATGCACTTATACCTTTGCCACAAAAGCGGCTGACAGCATTTTCTACAAATTGGTATATAAAGCTGTATTCCATTTAAGTTTTCTCCTCTTGGGGATCCTGTTACACTTGGCAATGACAAAGAGAAAAATGGCATATCTTAAGAATTTGCTTTTTCCTACCTGATTTCCAAATTCTAAAGCAAGTGAAAAATACAGAGGTATTTGTTATCCAAGCTATATGTTATATGAAAGGGTTTCACTACATGACAAATTAAAAAAAAAATATTTAAAGCATAAAGATTGTCTTTCCTTAAAGAATATATTAAACAATTCATTCAACATAATATCAGCCCTAAAATAAAACTCTTTTTGCAAAAAACACCTTCTTGGCAGGAAGAAAAAATACTTATTGTTGGCTATTTTATTCTTGACATGGTAACCACTGCAGCACAATCTATCTTGAAAGGCTCTTATCTAGAAGAGATTACGTCACAAACTACATCACAAAGAATGAATACTGTGCAGGTTGCCAATTTATCTGTGTTTATTCACACAATAATTTCCTTCACTGTGGCAACCGGCAGACTTCCCGAAGCCATCTGCACACTGATAAAATGGGAATTTCACTTCTTGTTCTTTTAAAGAGACTTTTTCCAAGCCCCAGATGGAGTTGGCTTTAAGTCTTGTACTACTATGGCTATTTTCTATGTCCTAGTTAGTCTCCACTTGTACCCACCTTAAAAATAGCAGAAAACACCCCTAAATCATTTAACTGGTGTACATAATAGTTAACATATTTACTGAATGAACTTCATGTTGGGCTTTTTTCCTGTGCAGTCCCATGGAAGATACAGTTTAATGTACTTATTTTCAAGTTCTAGTCCACTAGATATTAAAGATATTAATTTGGGCCTGATTCATCACTGAAATAAGCCTTCCAGTTTCCATGACTCTCAATCCCAGGAACTGAGATTGTCATTCAAGAGAACAACAGAATCAGGGTGGTTTTTTTCAAAAAGGGAAAGCATAAGACTCTAATTAACACAAGGGCTTAACGATGTGCTTAAATACCATTCAGGAAAGCACTTAGATACTTAATTTGTCTTCAATAGGATTAAAAATTCAGAAGGTACATGAATAATATTTCTGCAGGATGCTTTCTGGAGTTCTGAGATCCTGCTGTTGCAGGAATCTGACATTTCACAGATTTATTAAAAATTGCTAATTGAAATGCCATCGTATTAAAGCACACAATTTTCAGAAATTAAATTTTATACTAAAGGTGGCTGGTGGTCTGCAAGAAAATTTAAGGATTCATTGCAGTGCTCAAGCAGAAAAAGCTTGGACAACACTGACTTAAACTCTTGTCTGTTCTTTAGCCCAGAATTTAATCCAGAAGTTAAATATTAAGGCACATGAGTGATTTTAAGGGGGAAAGAGGGATAACTAAGTGTTCTCACTACCATGAAAGGGGAATATGTGTTTACACGTATTTAAAATAGGCTGCAGAATAAAGAACAATCAAACAGAAACCCAACTAAAAGAAAACAAATGCTATGCACTTTTCTTCTTTGTTGACTTTGTCTTACATTTAAAAGCTTCTAGGCCTAGGATAGAAGAATCCCCTGGATTTAAAGGTGTAACAGTAAAACTAAAACTAGGGAACTAAAATGAATTTTTTTTGTATCAGCCTACTCTTTTCTGCAGTACTTTTGGCTTGGCTTCCTCATGACCCATTATGTTTCTTTGCACTGCCCATGGAGATGTGCCACTCCCACCGAAGCTTTCAGGGGTGTCTCCCATGAAGACTGAGGATGCATTTGAAGCCACTGCTCCGTCCCTTCGCTGTGGTGGCTGCCCGTGCCAAGCTGTGCCTGGCTGGTGGGAGGACAGAGGAGGCCCCCAACAGGGCCATACTCCCCAAGAGAGCAGGGTGGGCAGCCAGGAGCCCAAGGCAGGTGCAAACAAAAACTGCCAAAGGGAGACAGGGAGCAGAGGGGACAGATCCTCACCCTCAGGCTGGCAGGGAAGGAAATGGGACATGGGCCATGTCAGAGGGCCCTCAGCCAACAGCTAAGGCTGGGAAAGACGGTCACTTTACACGATGTATTCACTGCTATCCTAGCATGTCATACATATTCTGCTAATTCTTTTTTTTTTTTTAAATCCCCATTTCAACTGGTTTTTTCCACTATGAGGGGCACGGAGCACCCCTTACCAGCCCAGTGCCACAGGAAGCCATCTCAGTTGCGATGCTCCTGCAGCAGGCAGGTGAAGGCTGACCGTGGCACAGACAGGTTGGTTTTACCACCAATACCTACACCTTAATGCTCCCGCCTGTCACTCATCATTAACTTGTTCTACATCAAAAGCTTCTTATTTCTGGCCCCCTGACACTAAGAGCAAGTTGCTGTGTAAAAGCAAGCAGCCTTAAGCTGAGCCTTGTATCAAGGTAACCATGAAAACGAGCAGTGTAGGCAATAGTTTGGGCGCATGTCAAACCACCCACAAAGTGATGTTTCGGTATTTAAAACATTTAATTTAAAAATCAGTTTCCAAACTGACAAATTTACTGCGTCTGACTGTAGTTGAAGCCTCGATTCCATTAAACTTCCTTTCCTTGTCTGCAAACATGAACCCTTACAGATGTATTTTCTGAAGTACTACAGACCTTTAATTGTCATCATGTTCAAAGCCTGTTTCATATAACCAAATAAGCTATACTTCAACAGCATTTTATGGGACAAAAATTCTATTAGAAAACATTACCGTAATCAAACAGATTACAATAAAATATTAAAGGAAATTGAAAATTTTACAGAGAATAACTGCTAGACTCAATTATCCTTTACAGTATAATAAATACTTTCTGTTTCATTTGGACTAAAACTTTGTGTCAAAAGCAGAAATGCAAACCTCAGTGACATAAATTCACATTTAGGCAAGGAACTTGGCTTTACCTGAGACAACCTGTTGCAGTTATTTTCTCTCACCTCACTTGTTGCCTTTTTATTTGACCTGTAATTATGTAATCTAATGTTATTTTGGTTTGGTTTACCAAACTAAACTTGCAGTTCCTTCTCCTGGAGTTTTTGCTGTGATCCTTTGAAGCCTGGCTACCTCAATTCTGTGAACATTTTCAAGTGTTTTATTGGTGAAGTTTCAACTAAATGTACCAAATGTTAAAGACTTATCTGCAATCAGCTCAGGAATAATTTGCCACGGAAACCATATCGGTGGCAGAAATGAACATACTCAAACTAAAAACCTCACTTCTAAATGGGTATTTTTTTAATCAGCTATGATTACAAGCAATACTTTCAACTCTAACACTTGGCCAAGACAAAAATAATATAGCCTCCATTTTTCACTGTCATTTGTGTGTACTTAGTATACAGAAGCATAGAGACTCCACGCTATATATTCAAACCAAAATGGAGATCAAATTGAAAAACAATAAAATAAGAAAAGAAAATATAATAATTGTTAAAGATGGCAGATATAGTACTGTAAATACATTTAAAGTTACTTTACTTTGGAAGTTGACTTGTTTTGATATAGAAGTGCACTCTTTTAGCTTCCTTAAGAGTCCTAAGTCCCTTCTTCAGAAAAGGCAGAAAATAAACTATAAACAAAACCACCCCTTAGAAAACACCCACTCTGAAGCACACTGAAAAGCCCAGATCCTGAGGCAAAACGGATTGTTTGCTAAGTCTGCTGTGTTAACCTGAACACTGAGCACCGCTCGCTTGCTCACTGTCTTTATTACACTTGTCATATTCTTCTATTCCTCCTTATCATCTGCTGTACACAGGAGGAACGTCAATAATAGCCTACTGGAAAGTGAATGAACACTTAGCTGGCAGAGGTCAGCATCTATTTCACATGTTTCACAACTATGGATCTCTAAATTCAGAGACTGAGGTTTAAAAACACACTACGAACATATGAATAAGAATTCTTGTAAAGATATTTCTTGAAGTGTGGGGATATTCGAAAAAAATATTGTGAAATGCCTGCTGAGACACAGAAGTTGCTATGTGGAGCACAATAAACAGGTATGTACTGAGCGCTACTCATGCACACAATAAGTTACCTGTAATGCCCAGGAAGCTAAGCACCACTGTTTGCATTTTGCTTCAAGTTTATACTAATTTTTTTAACTAAAGAAGTCTGTTGAAAATGAATCCTCTTTTCACTTGCTTACATAAGCCTCTTGAGATACAGAGGGATTTTTTTCATCATTTGAAATATACCTACTTGAAAAAGAAAAAAAACCATTTCAGTTAGGCAGTGCCATCATCCATTTCATAATACTCAGGCTTGATTTTTTGTGGAGATTGTAACTCAACAGACACTGCAATATGATGAACAATTACTAGATAAATGCATCTAGGCTATTCCTACTCTTTGCTCATCATTTTTGATAAGGCCTGTCATGAGACAGCAGGCAAGACTCACTAAGCTTTAACAGCATGTAAGTTAATTTCCTGAAAGAATAATTTAAGGGAGATTTTTTATTAAACCCTAATTACTTCTACTTCATTATCACTTCAGTAGGTGGACTGGTTGATATCATTATTGTAATGGAGGTCAGTGAGAATTAATCAGTCCAGTCTTACAAATACACTGCTTCCTCTCATCTTTTTATAAGTCTGCCACCTTTTCATGTATTTCAGTAATAAAATTCAGAAAGGTCACACCCGGAAAGTGCAAAAGCAGTGACTGAAAAGAGTCAATGGTAGATAAGCTCTTACTGCCTTTTTAAAATAAAAACTTAATCCAGAACTTCTTAGAGTTGTATGGTCTGGAAATATTGCCAACATACAATAATTTAATGTTCAACCTGCTTTAGCAGATGAGAAGAATGTGTTATGAGTGTCTTGGTTTTGTCAGAAACCAGGGGCAAAATTTCTGGAGTATATTCTGACAACGGCTAGTTCAGGAGAGACCTAGAGCTTTGCAAGTCTAGCTCAAGCAAGCACACAGGAATAATCTTGAACATCTGTTTTTTCTAGAACGCTCTTTTCCCCCCCAGCTGAATATTTTCAAGCAATATTAATTTAAATGATTATAATTTATAAGCCTGTTTCACTGATTTAAAAATTTTTCCACTTGGTTAAATAATTGCTGTCTTTATACCCTCTGAGTAAACCTTTCATCCACAGTAGTCCTAATAACTACTGTTATCCAACCCTTCAGAATAAAGAGCAAAGGAGGAAACAAAGGACTAGGAGAAGAATAAAATTCTACAAAACCTAATTCCTTTGAAAATTGAAGCTGCTGAAAAAAAATATTTTCATGAAAAGCTACGATTCTTACGAGAGGATAGGTTGGTTTGGGTTTGGTTTTTGTTTTATTTATTGTAGCTAATTCCCTGTGTTATTGTTTTTAACGATTACTGGCATTTATTTCACACTGGCAAAAACTAGTCTAACATTCTCACAGTTTATCTGTCTAATTCTTTCTTTAAATTTCTGAAGTTTGTTGTCCTGCCACATTCTACTTAGCTTCTTTGCTCCATCAGGGATGCCAACTTTATCAATCCCTTTAGTCTCCTCCTGATCGTCTCCCTGCATACCTTCCTTCTGACTTAATATTCAACAACTCAACCTCCTTTCATTATTCAACTAAATCAGTCTGAAGGGGTATTCAATACATTAATAGACTAAAGAAGTTAATTGTTGAGCATTTCTGTTTTCTCTACCTTTAAACCTAATTCTTTAAATTCTATTAATGGGGGATACAGCTATCATAATTCCTAAAACTAGAGGTACATCACGTACATCAGCATTTGTACTGTCTGGTTTGTCCCAGGTGCCAGGAACATTGCTACATGGTAGATGAAGACTTTGAACTTCACTGGAAATAAGTAAAAATATAAAAATAGCAACATATACCTGATCTAAACACACAATCAGGGTCTTAAAGCTACAGAAGGCATTCACATCCTTATATCCCTCAGTTACCAATCTACCCATTATGCGCCCTAAACTATGTGTGAAAAGCATTCTTTAGATGTACTGATTTTAATTCTGCATTAAACAACAAAAATGGTATTTAGTACCTTCAAAATCTCAAATGATTTTCTAGCAGATGGAAAAACAGTGATTGAGCCAAAATATGAGCACTTCCGTTATTCTCTATAGCATTCTTTTTATTTCATGGTATCTAAAAAGATCTTCTTTCTTTTTTTTTAAAGAGTGAAATACTAGTTCAGTCCATTAAAAAAAAAAAAAAAAATCTGAAAACACTAAAGATAATCTGAGAAAAAACGTTGCTTAAGGGTTTTCAAATGCCCACGAAAATCATTACCAGGAAATTAGTTTTTAATCAAGCATGAGGAGGAAAGTAGAAAGTACTTTATTCCCTGTAACAACACAACACATGCTTAAATACTTAGAAACATTGTTTATACTTCAAGAGACAATGTATCTCCAGAAATAACTAAAATTCTCTAATATTTCGCTTATATCCACAGGGAGATTTAACCTCTTATTTCCCTGTAGCTTACCTTTGCTTACAAATTTGTAGCATAAAACATGAAGTCATTCTATTTTTCACGATTTTTCATCTGTCTAAGCTCGAACAGCAATTACAGACTTTCATTTTAGTTGTCTGAGGAAAAGAAGAAATGGATACTTAGTACTGTAATTACTTAACAATAACTCTGATACTTCAGTAGCACAAATAAGTAGTATTTTAGGGTTGGATGTGTCACAGAAGCTCAGCTAATATAATAAGAGAGTAATAGAAACATCCACTATTTTTAAAATATTGTTGGCATTTTAACAGAAAATCCAGAGGAAATAATTTTCAACAGTTTACTTAAAGCTCTATATTTATACAATTTTCCTTATCCTTCTGCCCTGTTTTTCCACAGATTTTCACACAAACATGTTACAGATTTTAGTCTAAAAACAGTCAAAGAGATCCTAGGTGAGAAGGGATTCCCAAATCTTACAAATCATCCCCAAAGATGCTGAAAAGCATGACTAGCACGCATGTTCACCTGAATGGTGACTTGGTTTCTAAAATGAAAGCGTTGGAGATGGGAGACTAAGAAATTTCAGTTGCCATAGAAAAACTCTACCTCTTCAAAAGCAATCTTCAAAACAAATCTGCCTTGCCTGATAATACTTAGAAATTTAAAAAAATATACTTAGTACTGTTGGCAAGTAATATCAGAATATTATTGTTTATAGATCACTGCAGAGTAAAATTAATCGGGAGAGAAACTTTCACATTTGGACCACTCATACAACGTCCAGTCTCCGAGTAGAGCTGAAGAGGTGTAGCTCAGGCTTTCCAAAAAAAAAATTCCCTAAAGAACAAAAAGGACTTTTATTGGCTTTGAACTAATATAGAGAGAAACCTCACCGGGAGGTTTACTGGAGTGAGAAAGATAACACATTCTAAGCAACATCAACATCTGCCAGCTCATGCAGGAATACATTCCCTGCGTATGGTGCATTTCCTTGTAATCACCCAGTGCTGAGTGCAAACATCCATTATAAAAAGTCTGTATTTAACCAATGCCTCTTTCAGTACGGTTTTTTATATTTCAATGAAGGTTTGAGATTGCAGATTTAAGCCAGCATTGGTGTTTTGGAGTGGAAAGCAATATAGGCGTCCTGTTAGGAATCATAAACTAGCTGAAGTACTTCCCATCTTTATTTCACATTCTGCCACTGATTCATTATCTCAAGTGAGTCACTTAACCTGCATAGGTCAATTAGATTGTCTGTAAATTATGCAGGACACCACACAGCCTCCTGGTTGTTGTGAGGTGTTACTCATTTCTGGAAAAAACATTTGACATTCTTGGATAAATAAGAGTGTAAATTTTATTACTGCCAGCTAACGAGAAATTAGCTTATGAGGGCAATGCTATTGCTGTTTGCAGTTATCTTGCATGATAAATGGTTCTCCCAAATAGTCATCAGTAATCAATGTCACTTTTCTCAATCCCTACCCTGTTTTTCCTATTTACAAGCTTTTACATTACCATGAAAGAAGACAGGCATGAAACAAGGACAGTAACTGTCAGTTCACGCAGAACTGAAACAGAAATGCGGACATCGCATCCACAAACATGAGGTACAGAGTTCATTTTGTTCTGGAAAGTAAAACAAATAGTAACTTTTTAGTCATGGTTACCATGTCCTTAATTCATGTTCTTGTTTCCTGAAAAGTAGAAACAAACTCCCTAAGTAGTACTGAGTCCAGATACTTAGCTTACAATGCACTAATATCTATTTGACAGGTATGCCAAAACCAAGCCCATTGAAGCTGTTTACATGTATTTTACTCTTTCATCATTACTACCAGAAGCCAGACACAGAAAGACTGTTTACTACAAAGCAATAAGCAATATTTGGCATTAGCAGGCATCAGATACCAAGGTCATCAACTTTCAGTAAGGGAATACACTTTGATTGGTTGATTCACAGGGAACAGCTTGTTACTGACACCTTCTTCTGGGCTTTTCCCCCACCTTGTTTTAATTAAAACAGGAATAAACTATTTTTCAGTTCTGCTAAACAAACAGAAAAAAAGATCATGCTGACAGAAAGAAGAAAAGGTCTTTTCTCAGGAGACATTTCTTAAATTAATAACCTTCAATAACCTTTAACTTCTTCAGGTACAAAATTTTACTGAACTCAAATGCAATTGTTTTTAAAATGGGCAAAAACTGTGTGAACTATTATGGATACCCCATCTCTTCTGTATCAGCCAGACATGCAGAAGCTAGTCTAGGAAGCATTTCAAGGCCTACCTCTGTAGCCAACATTGCTCTTTAAGCCCGATAGATCCATACTGCTAAAGAAAATGAGGCACACATTTCTACTCTGCCTTCCTATTTCCTTCCTATGAGGCTACACAATAAACCAAACTAAGGACCCAACTGATTTTCTGTTTTCTCTGTTGTTGGGTTTGTTTTTTTTTTTTTTTTTACTGCCAGGGATGTGTGAGAAGGTGGTGTCGGATCCCCAAAGGCACTTCCAGGCCCTACTGCCCCACCCTGTTCCCTGTCTCTGGACATCGTCCCAGCTCAGTCCTGGGCCATCAGTCCCTGCCTCAGCAATGCTGGAGGTGTGCCTGTCTGAAGCTCTGTCTCCGGCCCCTTCTCCTTTGGCTCCTGCCCCAGGCCTCTAGCTGGACCCGGGACTTCCCCTTGGATCCCACTAGCACGGCACTATTCCTGTTACTGGCTCTGCTGGCTGCATTCACGTGCTGTGGAACTGTGCCCCACCTGTGAGGGCACGGCCAGTGCCAGCCCTTGCTGCGCTCCCAGCAGAGGAAGGAAGGTGTTGCTCAAGTTAATATAACCAGGTGTGACACTACCACCTAAAAACTAGGCTTCATCTTAGCTAACCCATAGGAAATAATTATAATGTCTGTATTTCCTCTCCAGTTGTACAAACCTTAGTAAAAAACGAAATCCTAAGCAACACTGATATTTAACAAATCCTGTTTGTTATGTGAGGTAGCACTTACTGAAACAGAGAGCTATTGCTTCAGGTCTTCTGCAAAAGCAGTTACAGCAAAGCTAAACATTTCCATCACATTTTAATGTTTGAAGTGTAACAGATAGAGGCACTTCATTAATTTCAGTGAGAAAACTTACGCAAGAAATCTATCCCTACCCTGATAATGCTGATCCTTTATCTATCTTAGGAAAAAAACATTATGGCCCTCACAGATCTCATGCTAATGACAGACCAGGAAAACTGACAGGGATGAACTGATAGGGTCTACCTCCAACACAGAAAGTAACAGCAAGTATGACCTATCACATTTCTTTTGAAGGATGATCTTAAAGTACAGGAAAATAGGAGGTGAATGCTTAGCATAACCGTGAAAGGCTTCTAAAAGCAGGAGCAATTCCACCCCATTTCAAAATGAAGAAAGGTAGATTCATTTGACATAACCCAGAAAGGCCTCATTTCAACTCTATATTGCTTTAGTATAAAAAGAAACTACCGGAAAATACCCAAAAGAACTGCTCTGAGAGTTTTAGTATATGTTAGACTTGAATGAATGTTAACATACAGTCTTCCAACATCTTATTGGATATTTCATTTTTGAAACATCCCCCGCCTTCTAAATTCTGTTCCAGCAGCTACCAATTTTACTGACTACAGAGCAAGATTTTCAGACTTGCCCTGCTCAGACCACAACATGATCTTTGTCTGCTTATATAGCACAGATTCTTCTGACTCCCATCACAAGACAAGAAGGGACAATATTTATTAATTGGATGGTGTCTTGAACCAGACTTCAAAGATGATTCTTGATGGACAGTACCTACCACAAGCCCATAAAATAAGCATGCATTCTTCCTATTTTCTTATTTTCTAAGCACCCTTTTCCAGATGTATATTGTATTTGATCTTCTTCCCCAGCTGATCTTACTCAATTTGTTTACTCCCTTGTCTTCCTTCTGATCTAATTTCCTACACTTAAAAACAGCTCTCAGTTTCCTGCATCCTTTAACAAAGAACTGCTGCTTTACAGTATGATGTGGCTAATGAAAAAAGGCTAAAACTCCAAGAAGAATCCACCTTTGAGCACTAAGTCTCAGCAACATTTCAGTTCCTCTCTTGCCTCTATTGAGAAATACTGCAAAACACAGAGGGGAGCTGCAGGAACCTCAACTGTGGCAATACTAGGCTGGATCTGATGTCAGCCTATTCCAGCCGTTGGCATCTTGCCTGTGCCCAAAACAAAAGAAGCCTTGCAGAGACAGGGGCTACCAACCCTAAAGCAGGGTGGCCTGAGGCAATCTGGTAGCCATGTTAGTCTTTTCCTGTCCTCCAGTAGTCAAAAAAACCGCCAAAACAAACCAGTTTTATAGAGACAGAAAAGCCGACACTCCCAGCTTAGGGACAAAGCATGCTACCAATGCAGCCATATGGACCACACAGCTTTACTGCCTTGAATTTTTTACTTTAGCTATTTGTGTGGTAGCATTTAATAACTGTTCTATATTTAGTACACCAGAATTTAAATAATATGCTACTTTATTATACAACTGTTTGTATGAAAGTAGTTAATTTATTGTTTTAAAGGCTGGGTTTGGTTTACTGGAGTTTGGGGGGGGGGGGTTAATAGCTTTTGGGTTGTGGTTTTTTGTTTTTTGGTTTTTTTTTAAAGAAACCTAATATTCCACTCTCACTGACCAGAAGTAACACATATGTTTGAAAAGTGCTGTTGTTTTGAATACACAGAATATTAAGACATTTAGTGTCTTCATTGTAAAGAAAACAAAACCAAACAAACTAAAAATCATTCTCCCAAAGGAACTTGAATAAAATTTGAAGTGCATTCCCATTTGAGACTCAAAGTAAAAATACAAACTATTTGGAATTGCAAACTAAAACTACATTTCCTTAATGTAAATATAATACCCCAAATTAAGGTAACACAACTATACAGAACAAGCTACTCTTTCTTGTTGTTCCTGAAAAAGGATGTGAAGGCAGAGGGATGAGCAGTAAGACAGCAGGAGAGGAAAGAATGACACAGGAAAACAATTTTATCATGTTCTCTGCATAAAAGTTCATCATTATTTAGAATTACAAACAACTTATACTCCAAGTGCAGCAAAATTTAGTTGTGAGCATTTGGATATATCTAGCCTAGCATAAGAAAATAAGGTTCAGGTGAAGTCTATGGCAGTAATGGACATGATAACTTGGAATTCAGCTTCAGTCCCCAGTTCGACACAATGTTGGTTTCGTTGGTCATTACTAACAATTCTTGTCTAAATTTTAAGTATGCTGTCCTCATAACATCCATAAGAAAGTGCTGTCTTATTATAATAAAACATTTCTACTAAAAAATAAATTTTACTTAGAAATTCCATTTCCAACAATGAGGTATGTCTCTTTTAAAAGACCATGAGAATATATGAGTCAAAATACTTTTTGACACCGTAACAAAGAATGTACTGAACAAAGAAAAACAGTAACTAAAATTTTAATTACCATGCTATAATTAATGTGTCATGTATAACAAACAATAGAATTGTAGACAAAGAATATCAAATGAGGTCAAAACTCGGTGTTATCTGCTATTTGCACTTAATTAGCAACCAAAAAACTGCAAAAAACTTATCAGTTTCTAAAAACACGCTTTTGCACAATTTAATCTTGACATGGAAAGAAGAAGGTATTACGAAGCTTTGTATTAGGTATTAAGTATTGAGGAATGCCTTGGAAAAAAGCAGACTAAAATTATTTATCTCGAATATAAGTAACGCATCTGTGCACGCAGAAGCCTCGTGAAACCGGATCTCTTTATGTGTTCATTTCAAAGTAAAGGCAACTACCTTGCTCAGAATATCCTGTGGCTCAGCAGATGTATTGAAAATCATCAATGTGGTTATATCCAGTTGCTAGTCAGCCCTTCTGGAGTCAAAACACACGCAGCCATAAATATTAATGTGTGTGCTTTTCTAGACCTATCTTCCAGTGTTCCATCAGATTTTCTTTAAATGAGGAAGAACATAAAGGCACACATTTTAACAGGCAAAGCAAAGCAAAGCTCAGGCAACTATTAGGTAAAAAAGGATATCCCAGAATCCTTTAGGGAATTTAGCAGTCTGTGCTTCCCTAGACTCTGCATCATTGATATGTTTAAATGCAGTACACCAACAAAGCTTTCGCTAGGAAATGAATCTGTGAAAAATAACAATGCTTAGAAAAAGCACCGAGAGTTAGAGGCGGCAAAGAGAAATTTGGCACACAATAAGCAAACGTGACAGCTGATGTAAAATGTAAAGTCTGTGTGTGGCTAGAGGATTCTGCACAATTTAGAGAGGCACTATGAAGACTTTCTGAACACAGAAATCCCATGCACACACTGAGCTTAAAACAGAAGGATGAGAGAATAAAATTCTTGTAAATAAATATATTCTCCCAGGAAGGGAGAATGGCACATGATCTGTAGAGAATAAAACAAGAAAAGAATCTTGGAGCAACAAAACTCCAGAATCTCAAAGTAACAAAACTGAATCAGTGTTCTGGCAATTAAAGTTTGCTTTCATTACAAAGATCTGTCATTTAACAACCACAGTACAAAAATTAGAGCTTCTGTTAGGCTTCAGCCTTACAACAGTATTGAAAGGCTCTTAAATGGCAAAAGAAAGGAAATTCACACCATCATAAAAGCAGCCTACCTATTAACACACAGAATAGTGGCCTCAGGTTACATGATTTCAGATGCTTTTCTTATCAGCATGAAGAAGATTCACCAGTGAAAGAAATTAGGCAACCTGAGATTATACCAAAGGATCTTCTATATTCTTTATGCTATATTACATAGCATAGGCTTTATTTGACAAATACAAAAGATAAATAGCAGCATCACTGCGGTATACATTTTTATTTCCATATTACAGGTGGCAAAGTAGCGTTAATAGCTTTTCCAAAGGAGTATTTTCATTTGAATGACAGCAATATGGGTTAATAAAAGATCTCAGAGGAGCTCTTTTCGGGAACTTTAAAGGCAAATTCATTAATTGGAAAACAAACTCACAAAACTTTTTATTTCTGTCTGCATAATTTCACATGTGCTTTGCTAAATATCTTTCAGTATCTCATAACAATTGTAGATTTCTGATTCCAGGAATAAAACACTTCGATGACAATTTCTTTATGACCCACTTGCTGTTGAGTGAGAACATCACTGCAGTTTAGCAAAACTGACCTCTACCTCATCTCTAAAGGGGAATAACTTGGTAGAAAAGGATGCATTCAGTCTGAACCTTAATACTACTAAGAGAATGTCAGATTAGAGCTGGAGACATTTCCAATACATTCAGGCTTTAAGAGGAGATAGGAATGGTGAAACTAAAGGGGAGGCTGGACAAAGTTAATTGACATAGATGTGTACCTTTAGAGAAATACTGATATCCTGCTGGTGCTGTGCAGCGGTGAAGACTACACCTACTATAAATCTATTTTTTACATGTAGAAATACTAATGGATGACTTTATTTATTAAAGGTGTGCATTCTAATGGCTTTTTCTTTTTTTTTTTTTAATTGAACTTGCTAGCACAGAAGTAAAAATTACCTGTTTTAATGCTTTATTTTAACTTAAATGTACAACTGGATGTAGACACACTAAAACACGGGTAATTTAAATTCAACAGGCACTATTATATCCTTGCAAAATATAGCTTTTCCTTGCTGTACCTAAAATAATAATTAAATTCTTACTAATTATACAATTGTTATTACTGCTATACTAAAAAACAGGGAAAAAATCTGCCATGCACTCATAAAGCTGCTTCCATTTTGCAAGCCAAGTAAGTAAAATGCCTGAATTGAAATTCCTCCAAACTTTTTGCCTTCACAAATGTGCCTCACACTAAAATTAAACATGGCAAGAACATCATAACACACGTAACACCTAAATGTGATTGCTGAAAGATGTAACACATCTTTTTATACATGGTATATCAATTTATTCCACTGTAAAATTTCAAGCTATGGGCTGTCTTAAATTTCACACAGCACACTGTGCACTCATGAAGGGAACTTGATGCTGTTGCTGATCAAGCCTACTCTAGAACATGATGATTTCTTTGCTTCTGACACATAACCATTTCTATTGCTGCTACGCAGTGAGCTTCCAGAATTCTTGAAGCTTCCAGAACCTTGTCCTGCTTGATGCTTTTTAGATTAATCAGTTCCCAGAGGCACTAGCTCAAAAGCAGGTGCACAATACCCAACTGTTCTCCCCAGAACAGGACCCTCATCAACTATCATCCTGATCTTCCAAAGGTGTTTCATTTAATGTGCGGCTGCGTAATAAGGAAACCTCACAAGGAAATGCCAAGAAAAGCAGCAAGTTTTACATGCCTTTCCTCAGGTCCCCTGCTAGCTTCTACAGAAGCACCCTTCATTATTAGGGATACAGAGGAGCCCTGAATCCTCCTCTGAAAGCCTGTCCTCTCTTTCAGTTTCATCTTGGGATACCACTTGTAAGAAACCACCACTCTTTTAAGCAGCCCTTTCCGAAGCTGTGAGAACCTCTGCGTATGTGCTGTCTGCCACTCAAACAGCAATTGCCTTTGATTCCTATTAACTGAAAACTGCTAAAATACTTCAGACATACAAGACTGGACCAGGGGCCTGCTTCTCTTCATCTTCTGGTTCTCCTCCCAGAACCTTCTCAAATGCCTGAAAAATGTAAATTTCTCTTCTACAGATTCATTTCTACAACAGCCCATGTGCAGAAAGAGGGCTATTGACCAACTTAGGCTCTCATCATTTCCTTGCACCTGTAAGATATGAATGTAAAAAAGCTTCAGAAAGAAGCATCTCTAAACTCCTTTGAGCAGCGGTCTTATCACACAGGCCGGGAATAAAAGAAATTTGCCTCTAGCAAATTTCCATTCCCTCCCTTTCTTTTGCAGCTCTCAACATCTAAGTAAGGGAATACATTAAGGATCATCCCATTGTCACGATGACTTTGATCTATTTCTTGTGTAACTGCAGGAGACAGACATGCTGGGAAGAACGACACCTGACTCCCTAGTTCATGATGGTGCCACCATGCTCAGCTGCACATGGATCAGGCACTGGGAGAGCTCCCCTGCACTACACAGGGACTTACACGGTGCTCCAGCAGAAACCACAATGACATAAGAGTTGACTCTGACAACTAGAAGAGGTAAAGACTGTAAGAGTATGAGGGAATGAGGAACTCAAAATTGGCAGAAGGATGTTCCTCCCCTCTAAGTCGCTGGGAAAAATGAAATAGTACAAATTTAAGTAAGAACACAGTCATATTTGAACTTAATGCAAAATCACAGTATACAAAGCTACTGGCAAGAAAAGTACATCCGTGGCTTCCATGTTCTAGCATGAATACGTGTGTATTGAAAAGTGTTTTTCAATTCTGTTACACGTGAGAAGCACAGAACTGTGATCAATTGCTTGCAATTATCACAAATATTTGATGTTATTAGCTGCAGCAACATTATGACTCGGATAATTACCTGCACCTGCTTTCTCATTAAATGACTGTGTACATCATTTCATTTTCAATGAGGTCCGGACAGCATTTTTTTTTCATTTGTGCTACTGAAAAGGAGTTGATTGGAAATGTGACTTCTAGATAGAGAAAGAATTATGTCAGCTGGTGAGGGAAGTAAGTATATTGCTTTAACCCTGAGAACAAAAATACTGAGCTCTTTAATTCAGTTCATGAAGTTCATGTAATTGCTTCTTCCCTGACTCTGAGTTCTGCAAATGTCTATAAAGGATTAAGACTTTGTCTGATATGTTGGGAAATCAAATTGCTTCAAATACCAGAAGACTTACATACAACACAAAAAACCATCCATCCATTTTGTTTGTGCACTAACCTATCTCTGCTGCCACATTTCCCACATGACAAACTGCCACATGACTTTCCTCAACTTGGAAGCAGAAGTCCAAAAAGTGTAGACATCTGGGAGCACTTCAAGCCATGTGCAACATTTAGTGACCCGTGCCTCAAATCAGTGACTCTTTGGCCACTCTTATTATAGTCACAACTAGACCTGCTAACAATATACTGTCAGTCATCAATGCCTGCCAACAAATTACGTCCTGTAAAGGTATGAAAAATCTCCCATAAATCTAATTGAAACAAGAAATTCCTCCTAAATTTCAGAAAAAAAAAACTTTAAAAAAAAAAAAAAAAAGCCAAAAAATGATTGCCTTAGAATTTGTAACATTTGCTCTCCTAAAGAGGAATGATGGAATGTGTCTCCAGCTCACTGGCATTTTCACTGTGCCTATGACTATGAACTTATCATAAAGAAGAACTGTCTTAAAAGACAAACTACTAACTTGGGAAACAACTGACTTAGACCCTGAAATGGAAGCAGTCACGTTCCACACTTTAAAGCCTGCAGATGCAAGGAGAGGTTTTGATCCACTCTTTATTAGTTTCTAAAGGGCAGGATGGATGAGAAGAAATCTAATGGGATAAGCATGAGACTGAAAGAAAAGCCCTGAAGCCTGCAAGAAATTAAGAGGCTTTTTTTTTCCAGTAGATTAATTACTAAACAAGAAAAAGCTTATTTAGGAATACCCTGATTATTCTCCTTTCTCCTGATCTTGCAATGCAGTGAGTGCAGCTCCTAGAGAAGCATCTTCAGACTTGCTGTTTATTCACAGGCTTTCTACTGGCCACAGCTTTGCTCGAACAGGTAAAGTATTTTCATTCTTCAACAGAAGAAACTAGCCAGGCAAACAAGCACAAAAACTGTACTGGTACTTAACACAAGTCTGCTGAAACTGGAGCAGAAACTGCAGTGGTTTCAGTAAGACACCCATGGCAAGGTGCAGTAACATGCCTTCAGCACTGAGTCCCTAGGGAACCCTATGCTAAAGCATGTGCTGTTTGGTTTATATTACTCCAGAGTCTCAAACTACCTAGATTAAAGCTTCCTGAGGAACATTTGCATGTCTCAGGTACATCCCCAGGAAAGAGAATTTACATTCTTCATGTGGTCTTTGTCGAACCAAGAGCCCTTACCAGAAGTAACTTCATTCTTCTTTTCTAAACAATACTCCACTTGAAAAATGCCATTTCACTAGAAGGTATTGTAAAAAAAGTAATTTTTACTGGCTTTACAACATGAAGTACTTTGTCTCTCTCCTGTTGGGATTCTCTTCCTTTAGCTTCCTCTCCCCTGTTGGGCTACTCCTACCTCATCTGAAGGAGCTCATCATGAGTAGTGCAGGAAGGGAAAACAAACACACAAAACCCCAGTTATTCAGAGTACTTCTATTTTAAATTTACAGGGAAATCTGGAACTAAATTCTGATGCACTTAACCAGCAGGATAGTGTCTGGTACTATGGCTGGAAGATGGGGAGGGAGACTGGGTTTTTGATGTGTAACAAAAAAGAACTTTCTTATCCCAGAAATTTTTGTCGCCAAGAAATCCATTTCAAACCCAACTCCAGTGTCTAGCTTATTAAGTTAGCTGCTTCTCAGCATATATGATGGCAGGTGTTAGATATAACCTCAGCAGGAAACATGTAATCACAGCGAGGTAAATGAATAAGGTTAGAGGACTTGCTTAGCACTCTGTGGCACTACATGGTACTACACAGAATTACCCTCAGCAGTCAACTTTACCTTCCAGGTCGCTTTCAGAATACTCTGGTTTAATGAGAAGTGACTTCTCAGATCTTTCATTTAGTTTCTGCCTGTCTTCTACAGGAGATGAGAGTTCCTCAAACATTAAATAAAAGTGCTATAATTTATTATATCATCATATTTCAGTCAAAAATCTTGAACAAATCTTTATCAGCTACTGGTACTTTTAATATAGTGTCTCCCACTTACTTCGACGACTTGGAGCACGTCCTGCAATTCTGCACTCAAATATGAGAGGGCAGATGGAATGCATCAGAAAACAAGAAAACTAATGTCCAGAAGTTACAGTTATGAACACTACAGCAAGCCTGTAACTTCAAATGAAAATCCGCAAATCAGTCATTTATGTTACGTGTTACTACTTCATAAACCACACTGTTCATATTCAAAATCCTTTGTTCTAAAAAGTGCAAACTAAAAGTCATATATAGAGGACATCTACAACAAATGGTTACATAAATCATTAGCACTAATTTTCTGAAAGCTGTTAGGCATGCAGGCAAAATACATTATAATAACTTGCCTAGTTCGCCTACTAAGCAACCTAGGAACGTTGTCCGTCAGTGATTCAGAAAGAGGGATTCTGATGCTGGTTAATCTTTTACTTCCCTTTGCAAGAATGACAGATGCTCAATACCTGTAAGAAACCCAGGTATTACAGGCTGAAATCTCTAAGTCAGGTCAGAAGTTACAAAAATGACCATAAGATCCACACAACAAGCAAGACCTCAGACCCAGCTGGTGGCATCATTCTTGTTGTTGAACAGACTTGTTAAGCACACCACTCACCAAGTCTTCAGGTGTGATTTAAAGTAGCCAACACCTCCAGTGCTGGCACCGTAGCCATGGCAGCACAGAGCTGTCCTGGCTCCCTGCTCAGGTGGTTTGCTCTGTGTGACCTCCATGCTGTTCCGTATTCGCAGCAACCGGTGTTAACTTACACAGTTAATTGGAAGCGGGAGCTGCTTGCCAAAAGGCATGTCCTTAATGGCTGCAGCTATTACCTGGGTGGGCAATAAAACGCTAAACATGCAAGTGTTCCAGGTCTAGAAAATTCTATGAAAAAATTTAACTTGAACACAGTGAGCAAGCTGCAACTCCCACACCTTGATAGTACTTTATATTATCTCTTGATAGCATTCAAATGAATTAAAAATACAGCTGTTTAAAGTAGTATGGGGTAAAACAGGATTGAGTGAGGAATGTATTTAATTCTCTTCAATATGGATGCAAACAGAAGAAAAGTATCCCTGCTAACATACAACAAAATGCAATGCAGCGCTGAAATGTGCTTAATGATAAAGTACAAAATCAAAGAAGAATAACTTTACACGGCAAAACACTGCAGCTGGCTTGAACTGCACATTTGCCAACTGATCACTTTATCTGTCTTTTAAAATGGATCACAACTCTTCTATGCACAATTAAACAACAATGTACATTTTTCACACAACTAATTCACATTCTATAATATTAAATACTCCTCTGAATCACTGCCTTATTTATAGAATACCTGCTAGCTCTGCATGTCTGGTTACTAGATATCAGAAGGCCATTTTAAACAATAATATAAGCATTATAAGCATTTTCTGCAGACACTGCATAGGCATTAAACAACACTACCTATTCAGAATACAAATAAGCATAGTAGGCCATTCAAAAAATCACATATAGCCACGACAATTATGTATTATCACCTCAAATAGCACAAACAGAATTCTCATCCTGGCTTTGACCAGCACTGCATTAAACACAGAAAGCTTCATTGCAGGAAACATCCTTCCAATGCAGTGAATGGCAGCCTGTGAAGATTTGATTTATATTTGAGTTTGAACTGTTTTAAAATGAATGAAAGGCTGATGCCAGTGACTTGTTGCAAATGCAGTGACATCCCCTCAGCGATATCAAACCAACCACTGCATCAAATAAAAATGATGCTACTGTCCTTTACAAATCAATTGGAACTGTGAAACACCACAGAAAGATTTTACACAACTGAACACAGTGTTTCATAAAAAAATACATGGACATGAACAGAAATTATATCCAGTAAATGACAAATACAGAAGACTCCTGACAATATTTGTTTTTCGTGGAGTAATCTGTAAAATTCTAATTGCATTGCTGTCAGTGATGACTTACTGTAGCAGTATCTGAACTAACACAAAGCACTCAAGTATCTAAAAAAAAACCCCTCAAAACAACCTCTTTCCACAGGACACAGTCCTTCAGGAATGTACTGCTCCAGTGACCCCACAGGCCACAGGTCCTGTGATAAAATTTTCCCCTGTGTGGACTCCTCTCCATGGGCTGCAGCTTTCTTCATGAAATCTCCACCTTTTATTGGTGTGGGGTCGTGCACAGGCTGCAGGAACATCTCTGCTCCACCATGGACCCCCACAGGCTGCAGGGGGACAGCTGCCTCACCATGGGCTGCCCCACGGGCTGCAGGGGAGTCTCAGCACTGGTGCCTGGAGCACCTCCTCCTGTCCTTCTTCACTGACCCTAGAGAAGACCCCTGGTGTCTGCAGGGCTGCTTTTCTCACATATTCTCACTTCTCTCTTTGACAGCTGCTGCCCAGTGGCTTTTACCGTTTCCTAAACACGCTATCCCAGAGGTGCACCAGGAGCTCAGCTGTGCCCAGTGGTGGGTCCAGTGGCTGTGCCCAGATGTGTCCAACATGGGGCATCCCCGACCTCTTCTCACAGAAGCTGCTCCTGCAGCCCACACCTTGCCAACTGAGCAATCTACTGTTTGGGCGTATTTTTCTGAAGACATTTTTATTGGACTACAATTAGAGGGCTTACAGTTAGCTGTAATTGTAAATCTGTATTATATAAACACATTCATATCAAACTGCTGTAACTGTTCCATAGGATAATGAAAGATGGCATTAATGATGACTAAGTGTTTCTGTAATTACAGTTGTGAACACTATTTTAAACACACATTTTTGGAACAGAAAGACAAGGAGAAGACAGAGGCTGAGAAAAGGGAAGAGCCACTCTTCCAAACAGCATTTACTCCATCTGACTCACAGGACACTTGAAACAGAAGAGCAGTGGATTAACCACATTCATTTAATTCACACGAATATATACAAAAATTCATACATGTCATTAATTTTTGGGTCTGTTTAACACAATTTCAGATTAGTACTAACTCATTAAAGGCCATGCTTATATTTATCAAGGAAATTAGAGCACTAGCACCCTACTAACTTTAGTTTATTTCTGTGCTACAGTAACAATCCAACTGGGATTAAAGTCCACTGTAAGAAACACTTCTGGGATTTTTTTTATTATTACCTTTTATACAGTTTAGTAATTTTCATCTAAAACAAGATCTCCAATATTACAAACATGTAAACAGCGTGTACATTAAAGCTTGCACACATATGCATGAATCTTATATGACATTTCTTTTGTTCCACTGAAATAACATATCAAGCCAAAATATTTATCTATCCGAAGTGCAGCTATGCTCTCAGCACTCTCATGTGGATTAAAAGAAATCAAATGCCATAACTTGTGTGCTTCCCCCTGACTGCCACCAAATTATACAAAATATTATATATCGACATCAACTCACTCACTGGAGCATGTTGCCTGAAATTAGGAATGTTATGTGCATTAATTTTTTTCTTCTGACAAGGGAGCACAGAACTGAGAGTTCTTGTTTCAGTCTAGTATTACAACATTGTTGCATAAAGCATTTTGCTTTCAAGCCAAGAATTCCCCACAAACCATTAATTTAAGATGTTCTATTCATTATCATCTGAAGTTATTTCTTCCTAAATATGTAGCTCAGAAACTGCTGACAAACTACTTGAAATCATTTTTTAAGTGTATCACATAACCCTCTGGCTAAGGCTAACTGAAAACTAATTAAAATCATTAAGATGATGATTTGAACAAGAACAGGGAAAAAGTGTCTAGACGAAATTATGAGGAAAAATTAGATACCACTTGACTAAATCGTGCCGTTAGACACAGTACTTCTCATTTGCAAAAAATGAGCATTTCTTTCCCTCTCAAAGGGGTTTTTGACCTTTTAAGGCACCAATATCCTTAACCCTCCTCAGACTAAGTCGTTCATCTTCTGACCCAATGCTCCCAAAGAATATTTCACTTCCTTTATGGGCCCAAATAAAACTCCCTAATCTGTAAATATAACTTGTTACCAAATTAAATAGATTTTTACTAGATCATCAGAACATTATTTCAGACTTTTGATAAAAAGGCAAGAAGACAAACAAGAAACAAGTTGTGTGACATTTGATAAATAAAATTACACATATCATTTTCCTTCTACAGACATGCCAGTCTCTAGTCTAGACTCCTGCCACCAAGAAAAAAAACCCAAAAAATCTTCAATCCTGTGTTCATCAGAGAAGAGAACATAGATTTAAACCTCTTTTATCTGCCAAGAAGACTGAACATCACATACCGACAATTGCTTTCACAAATCCAAGTGAGGAGAGTAATGAATGAAATTTGGACTAGAAAGAGAATTCCAGTGGCGTGACTGAAAAAAAGAATGTATATCTTGTACCACTAGCCAAGATGGCTAATAAACTATGTGTGTTATCTCCAGCTTGAGCAACAGTATCAAGCACTAATGAAATAGTTCAGAAAATGTTTAGCAGTATATGCCAAGACCACTGGACGAAAGCCAGTTTAAAAAGGAATTTGAAAGAATGTCCTTTATCTGGGTTGATGAACTCAGTCTAGCATGATGATCCAAATGCCAGGACTCAGATAAACTGAACATCCATCTTGAAGTCGGGAGTTCTGCCTTTGCCAGAGGAAACAAAATGCTGAAGGTAAAAGGTACTTCAGCCATGAACCTCAGGTAAGATGTCATTCACAACTCAGGGTGACACTGGTAAATCTACAGTGAAGAACACTGAAAGCCTTTTTTTTACAAGTGACTGATATCTAAGGCTGATCATGCATTTCATACATTAGTGCATTTATTGCTACACCATTGATGAGTGCATTATGTTCCGGTTTTGTTTATACTGTCACTTCTAAAGACTGACGTTGTCTATTTCCTAATTCCTTTATTCAAAAATTAGGGAGGAACATTTTCTCAAGAACAATAACTTTTGAAGAGATTTTACATAAACACTTCAGTACATTATGGGTCCTTTAAAGACCTCATTGAAAGGGGTGTGAAATAGTGGGACATTCATCTGCAATGCTTTTAAGTGTTATGGATGCATTTATACTAAGTTATGAGACTAACGCTGAAGAAGTCCCACAGTGCTACAACCAGTGATTTTAACCAGTGGTCTTCTTGTTTTGCCTACTTTTAGGTGATAATAGTCACTTAGGGCTCGGTCTATAAAAGCCAAAGCAGATGCTGAGCTGGGCTGCAGGCAATCATCTCCCAGGAAATGGAGATCAGTACATGGGGGGAACTCTTAACGTGCCTAGATAAAAACTAGAAAAAAGAACAACTGGTAAATTTTAGGCTAGCGAATAGTTTAAAACTAGTGGACAGATTTTACATATTTCTGTGGATGAAGTACTAGGGTAACGACTATATTACTAGAGTAGGTTTATAGTTCAGCAGAATGTACAGGTTGTTGCTATGGAACAAGGTCAAACTCCATGCAATGCAAAAAAATACATTAAGTAATAGTATTACAACCATCTTTTAAATTCAACGAGCACAGAATCATTGCAACTCTTTGTTTTGGGATATCTTTGCTTTTTCACCCACCTCTTCTCTCTCCATCTTTTTAGAACAGATTTTGATTATTATATCTTTCAATGAAAATACTGAAGAGTATCTTCCTTTTCTCTCTTACTAAGCCCTGTCTGCTTGTTTCTAGTACTACTTCAGTTTCATTTTCACGTCACTTCTTTAAGCCTTCCCTGACAACACCAAGTTTCTATTTCTTCTTTCTAACCTTTATACTCCCCACACAACAACTCTGAGTTGCAAAATATCCCTCATAGAAATCACTTGGAAAATCTGAGTATTTCACTTAAACAGACTCAGATGAAACAGCATTTTAAGAACAGTACTGTCAATTAATGCTGGACAAGCACATAATCTAAAGTCGAAGAGAAACAAAGCAAAATAAAGACGAACCCGATGGCATCCCTTGACCCGAGGACGGCTTCACTGGCGCATTCACCTGATCCCAGTTGAGATCATCATCATCTGACTGACTATAGCCACAGGAACCGAGAGGCTCATCAAAAGTGCAGCACCCTGTTAAAGAAACACACAGGTGAAAGTTAAACAAGGCATGCAGATAACGGATTATGAATCTCCAATCCTAACAACTGCAACATCATTCAATGCAGGCTTTGTCATTTTTAAACATCTTTTAATACAAATTATTATGTATTTACTAATCTTCACTTTATAGCGGGCATAAAGTTTCTTGTCATGCAAACAAAATTCTAAGGGTAAAAGAGCAAATTTAGAACTGCAGACAAATTTTCTCTTACAATGCAATCACCAGGTATCAAAAACGAAATAGCAAAATAAGAAGCAGTAAAAATCGTAATATTAAAGGACTGCAAGATTAACATTCTTCAGGAAAAAAAAAAGTATTCCATGCCCAAGGACCTACATTTTAGAAGAAATCTGTAAAGGTGGGAACATCAGCTTTCATTCCTGTATCTTGGTTTTCAAGTAAGGGAAAACCTAGGTGCTCCCAGGTGTGCTGCACTGCAAAAAGGTACCAGCATGGCTGCTTGTGGGATCAGTGCCTCTGGCACAACACAGCACATCTACCTCAAAATGTCAATCTACGCTCAGTCTCAGAATCTCTGAAAGAAAACAGTATTATTTCCTCTTTTTTTTCCTCACTCTCTTCTAAGTAAAAAACATGTTATAAAAGCTCACACTCCCGCAAGCTGGGGTAGGAAAAAATTAATGTCCCAAATTTAAAAGAATGGAGTCTAACATTACCCACAAGAAAACGGAAAAGCTTTGCTTTCTTTCCTGTGGTACAGAGGAAACTTCAGCTTTTTTACACTGTTATCATCTAACAGAGACTAACACAGGGTTACAAAATTCTGTTTTATTTGATGTTTCACTACAGTGAAGAATGACATCTTTCCTATTTGGGAAAATAAATGTAACTCTAGCCAGAGATATTTCTGTCCATATTAAAGGAAATTCTACAGCTGTTCAAACAAAACTAAACTTTAGGGCTATTCATTATCTTTGCTATCTGTCCAAAGGCACAGTAGGCTTAGCCTTGCCAAGCTGTATTAAAACAGGAAACAGACAAAATCTAGCTTTAAAAATTACTTTTAAAATCTAAATTTTCCTAGAGCACTATAAATGGCATTACAGAATACCGTATTGTCCATTTTCACTGGGATAAAATTAATTTCCTCCCAGGGCTTAAAACCACGACACTTACCAAAAAGGAGAAGACAAAATTCCATTACACCTGACAAATATCACCTAACTGAAGTCCGGCCTTCCTAATAACTAGTCCAAGTGTATATTTGAGATTCATAGTAAGAACTTTGCAAGCATATAATCTTCACCAGAAATTATTTTTATATGCAACCACTGAATAATTCCATTTTTTTTTCTCTCAACAGTCAGAATATGACATTGGCCTTTAGAGACATACCATGTTTGCCCTGTCCTTGGATACAGGTCATCCTGTACTAGTCTCTGTTCTAAAATATCTTTCTATAGGAAGCCTCCAACAGATCTAGCGTGTATGAGGGAAATCAGCACCTCTGAAAACTGCTTCTTTCTGTACAAATTTAAGTGCAAAAGATTCAATTAGATAATCCAATGGGAACAGAAAACCCATTAAAAAACTCACAACTCCAAAATCTAACATTTTGCCTCAATGTTAACGAGAGACATAAACTCTCTCTCTCCTGAAGTCAAAAAAATTCAGAAATACACATGATTTTTATAGAGTCTATTAAATAACATCTGCAACATTTCCAGAGGGAAGTCTTAGAAATTTAGGCAGTCATTTACACATTTTTTCCAGTACTTCCATAAATATTACTTCGAACTTCATAAAATACACCACAAGCTAAGTTTCAGACATACAAGCTGAACATCAACTTTCACAGACATATCTGTGCTTTTTTATAAAAAATAAAAATAAAAAAGAAAGATAGTTTCCTTGCAAAAGTACTGCAAATGATAATAGGACATAAATTTAAACACCAAGTTATGCAGTCTGCAATGTAGTCAAGCTTGGCAAAAAATATATACCCAAATGAAAGCTGGCGTAAATCAGGGTTTACAATTCAAACCAGGACGAATGGATATATGGAATAGCTCCCACACTTTATGACATCAAACATATCTCTAGTGATAAGAAGACAAAACAGTTTAAAGTGTTTTCTTCCTCAAATCCAGAAGCCCAGCCAAGCACTGCGAAATATCCAATACTGGGAAAATGGCAAGATTTGTGATTCCAGATGGTTAGTAAAGGCTTCTCCCATTCTCACGAATTAGGAAGACGTCAAAAAAGTGGATAAATAGAATGACAGTTCTATTTGTCTATACCATTTGTCTCTGAACATGGGACCCCTTCTCACTGCTTGTTTTTCGTCATTTCTCTTGCAAGTCTACAGCTAAATCAGGATTCCTTTTTTTTTTTTTTTCCATCTTTGGCATTTACATCCTTTGTTGTATTATTATTACTATAAGTTCATCAAAATGGGTATCAAATCTTCATGTCTGCTATAGAAGCGTAAAGAAACTTCTGAACTCCTTCCATTCCTAAGCCCCGTCCACCCACAACTAATAAGGAAAGTGTAGAAAGTATTGCTACAAGCAATCAAGCTGTACAGTCACCTCTCCAGAGAACTGACCAGCATACAGAAGACTCTTAACAGCACAGATGTCAAGCCATGTTTCTTTCCACAGCGAGATACTGAGGATAAGGTGAATACTAATAAAGGCTTTGCACAGCCATGACTTTCTGTAAAGTGTTTTGCGTGGCATATATAGGTGCTGGAAGTAAAGGCAAGCTTGTAACACAGAAGACCTTAGTGGAACAAAACAAACAACAAAAAAACCGCTTAGCCAAATTAGCCAAGAAACAATTACTATAAATCAAGAGTCATCAAAGATCCTAACGGCTTATGACCAACTCCTGGAAGTTCTGCCCCTCACATCTGACCGTACTACAAGATGAAGTTCTTTAGAAATGGGCCATAACTTTTGAGAAACCCCTACATTTGCCTCTACTGAAGCCCTCCTGGCTGTTCCTGCAGCACTTTGTCTATTTTCTAGTCACCATACTCTTATTGTGCAAGGTTTCCAGCTCATGAAATGGACCCATGGTATCAATAAGGACTGGTAAAATCTGAGCAATTATCAGGTCTTTAATGTCTCTCATCATTGCACTGTTTTGAAACACAAGCCACTGCCAATACTGGCTGCTGTTTATAATCAGCCAGCTCACTTGAGAAATCTGCTCATTTTTTGCTACTAGAATTGATAGTAATAATCAAAATACATATTGGCTGTTACACAGTTTAATCAAGCAAAGCAATTTCCCTGACTGTTATACTGACATCACAGTTTGGATGGCCAAACTGTATTTTAAAGGATGAACTCTATGCTGACTGAAATATTTATAAGTAAAGCAGAAGATACATATGCCATTAAGATTCTTTGGCTTATGCTGCATTTTATAGATATTTTTGGATTCCTAAGGGGAACTGAATTGATAAAAGCACAAGATGCAACACAGTCTATTACAGCCTATGGTTCTTTCAACTGCAATTATCCATTTAACCATCATGAACCCAGTTCAATATAACTATGCCATTGTCTGAGTGTAGTCCTTTTTGGATGCTTCAATTTCAGCTGGCTAAATTACTTTAGATCTTGAAAAATTTATGAGCTTAAACAACAAATGTAATTTAAGACAAAAGCAACCAATTAAAGTAAAAGGGATAAAGAATACATTGTATTTTTCCTAATTTGAATAAAGTTTTATTCAAACTATTTTGTGTTTACAGACTCTGACAACTGCTATGAAGCATTCTCAAAGAATACCATAGCAAGCAGTAGGATACTAAAAATCCTTTAAGTGACAAAAAGTAACATAGAAAAAAGTTCAAATTATGCTGGGCACTGCCTTATTTCTGTTCATTTTATATACTTCGGAGATCTCAGATCAATATGTACTTTCCATCAAAAATTTGCTGCCAAGTGTACAAGTTCTAAAACTAGTAATTCTTATGAGTGTCAGTGCTAGCACTGGCAGGGAACTGCATACCAGAACTGATGCAACGGCCCTGTTTTGCGATAAAATCAATTTTTCCTTTGCAGCAAAGCCCTATGGTTTCTGATCAGCCATAGTAACATGAATCCTGTTGCAGAATATGTGAACCCAGAAGATAAGTTTACTGAATCCCCCATTTTTCTAGTATTCTTCTTTACCTCATTTAAAAAGTATTCTAAATTCTGCTGTCTGTGTTATTTTCAGTTTCATACCAGCAACGGGGTTATGTTGATTAACTCTAAGTGCAATGTAGCTATACTTTGAAACAGGAATTAAAATGTTGGTATCTGATATGAAAGCTGGGACGCCTAGACCACATTTCATATCAGTAGGGTTGGATAATGCAGGGAAAGATTCATCTCCTATTAGGCAATTTCTCTTTCCTTTCTGTCTATAACAAAAAAGAAGCCACTGCCCAAACCAACAATACAGCATTCCTCAGCCAACTGCGCTCCCTCCTGTCCTCATGAACATCCCTGCATCCAAGAGCAATGGACCAAGCGCATCACCTGGACAACATACCAAGGTAATGAAACCTGAAATAACTGAAAACCGTGGCAAACTACAATTGCTAAACTTGCTTAATCTGTGAATGAGTCAGCTTATCCCCAAGGGTTACTGCACAGGGCAATTATCCTATCTAAATACTCTCATGACAAGTAGAAAATGATCTGAGAAACACAGCATTAGGGAAACAGGACCCTGTGCCTTTTAAGCTGACACACCATCCCATCAGAGAATAAACAATTTCTCCTTTGGGGGCAGATAAGGAGTCATAAAGAGGAAAATAAGCCATTCTCAATTATAAACTCACTAACAGAGAAAGCAACAGTGGGAATCAATGGACAATTTTTAACATAAAAAAATTAAACTGCTGCCAGTGAACCTGTACCACAGGTCTGGTCTGCTGTGTAACTTTTACTATAGATGGGGTGATCCCAGAAATTGCCTAGTTCAAAAACATTTGCTTCTCTGAAATAATCAATATAGGGTTAAGCCAATAAGGTTCATGTAAACTAGCTTCAGCTATGTAAATGGACAGTTTAAAGAACATATTAGAAACTGAACATAGTAGTCTGCCTGGATTCCGCTTTGTGTGTAGATTCTCAGCAAGAAAAGGCTCTACCTGCCCTCTCAAAGGTGTTACAGTATTACATGTTGAAAGGGCTTTCCAGACATGCTAGCTCAGAGATAGCCAGCAAAAGAAACTTCTCTGTGTGCCTCCAAAGTACACACAGAGCTGCCACATATCTGCAGCAACACACATGCACCAAAAATTCTTATTCAGGCTTTACTAGTGAGCTTTCAACAGTGGGCAGTCTGTTTTAAAACGGAACATTTATTTTCACTCAAAATACACTTTTCTTTTTTTTTTTTCCACCAAAGGCAAGTGTTCAGAGCTCTGAAATAATTCTGCAATCTATATTACTGGTCAGGGAGCCTGAAAATCCATGTGCTGCATAAAGTTGATCTCATTTAAAACAGTTTCTACATTTTGTCAAGTCTACATATGCACAGGGGTGAGAGATAAGAGCAAAAGGAAACAGACTTTACAATTAGAGACCTTTTCTGATTGTGGCTGTGCTCAGAATGGGTTTTGAAAAAGGTAGAGAATAGAATTGTCTGGAAAAATCTCATAAGCCAGAGAAAAGATCATGAAGTAAAAGTATGTGTTTAGCAACTAAGAAAGTCTGATATTAATTCTGTCCCTAAGGGAGAAAAACAGACAAAAATTTTTACAGAACTGTGCTAAGTCTTGCGGAGAAGGTGGTACAAGAATGCTTGAGAATTCCAAATTTAAGGACACAATTCCAGCAGTATCACAGGTATTGGATGACATGACAGCATACCCAAAAAAAAAAAAAAAAAATCAGATAAACACGTAAAGCTGTTATTTAAGAGTGTTCAAAAGCTCACCACATGTTTGTAAAACATTTACAGTTGTTCTCTGTTTTCCCTCTACTTATCTGACAGAAAGTGAATCAACATAAATGTCGCCAAAAATGTTTCAGTTTTGGTAACACAGGATAATTTAGCTGAGTTGAATTTTATGGAAAACATATCTGTCAGTTCTAACTTCCCCTAGAAACCTGCCCACACTTAGGCAAATAAAATGGGTTTTAACAATTACCTAAAATGGACTTTAACAATTTGCCTAATAGATAATGAGAGTAATTAAAAATCTGGATTCCTGGACTTCACTGAAAAACCCTGAAAAAAGTTTGCTCTCAAAATGTGCATTTAAACACCTTTGAGCTACCAAGACATAGAAACAGAAACCACTCACCAAGGTAAGACAATGAACAAAGGCTCTTAAAATAAAAATCATCCATCTTGTGTAAGCAAATAGTATCCATATATTTGTGTCACTTTTGTATCAGTGAATATTTATGAGGCCCATGGGAAAATGGGTGCACATCAATATTCTACAAGCAAACTTATTTCTGGCATTATTTAATGGCAGGGTGCTTGATTTCACAATATTAGTGATAGCTTTTCTTAATGTACGGCATCAGTTACACGGGCAAGCGCACATATATGCTGACATACACAAATTATAACCCTGCTGCAGTTGTCATCAGTTAGGACATCTACCAAGAGAAATATTTGAGTGTTCAACCCCAAAAAGAGCATACAGGATTATGTAGAAATGTATTACGGAGACCCTATTTTGAGAGGTACTATTAAAACAAACATATTTGCAGAAGTCATCAGATTTTATGCTTTAGTTAAAAGGGAGGATATCATGCTGGGTGTTAAAACTAATAGCTATTCTTCCAGTTCAACATGAGTTACTAGTGAGAGACATTTCTTGTATGAATAACTGCTACAGATAAAGTTTAGTGGCTGCTGGGGGGAGGGAGTTGGTGGGATTTTTTTGTTTGTTTTCTTTTTTTTTTATGTACTGTTGCCCTTTTTAATTACTAATTCAATGCTTAAATTGAATTCTAGATTAGGGAATTTAATTTACAAATGTATGTTACGATAACTTTCTCAAAAAAGCCTTTCCAAAGAAAGCTCCATATGAGAAATACTTTGGAAAGACTTTCCAAGAACAACTAGAAGTCCAGTTTGCAACATCTGTTTAACCCACAGATGTATACACCTTATTAAAAAGATCACACTGGGCATACCCGTTGCAAAAGGGAGACAGGTGATTTACATTTTTATTGGAGCTGAGTGAACGTGATGAAATTCTGGACTGTGGTCAAAACCACTACAAAAGTGAATAAATAAAATGCAGATTTCCCACATGTTTTGGATCTTGTTTATCACAAATACATGACAAAAATGTGCTTCAAAATGCAAAAAATCTCTTGTAAAAACTGCCTGAAACATTTCAGCATAAAGCTTCGACCTACAAATAACTAACAAAAGGAACCTTCTTTTCACACACTCAAAACAGAATTAAAAATTCAAATTATATTCTGGCAGTGAAATAAGTCTACTGAGAAAAACAAAAATGCAACTGCACACCTATTTCATTTAGTTTATACCAAAGGATTTACTTAATTTCTTTTTATAGCTACCACCCAGGAGCGCACAGAACCCCTTTACTAAACGCGTAAAAGCATTCAGTCATCCCGGCTGGCAAAGAAAGCAGATGCTATGGAACAGAGACATGGGAGACATCATTTTTTCCCCCATTTACTTGAAATGGAGACTAGTAAAGACATGATCAGGAGGGTGGGATGCACATAGTGCATTAATATATATGGAAGGTAGCAATTAGGCATATTTTCTTTTGACACCATGCAGCACCTCTTAAAGGACTTGAAACAACACCTCTTTTTGGAAATCTACAGTAAAACCCGCAACAGTGTCTCTGTACTCTCTTCTAGGGAAGAAAAGAAAGAGGGGTAATTTTCAGGGCAGCCCCTGGACCACACTCCCACTCCCAAATGTGACTCCGAAGCCGCCGCCTGCAGCACTTCACCATTCCGTCAGCTGAGGGACAAAGCACATACCATAGGGATCTCTCTTCCACTCAGCATCTATTTGTGATTTCTTAGATTGGCAACAGATGCTGCTCCTATTAATTTAATTATTATGTAGAATGCCTCTAACCTTTCCTCATTTAGATTTTATTGCAATTTTATCTTCACTTCTCTTCTCAGTATACTGAGGAGATCTATCACCAAGATATGCCCAAGCATGTGCAGCTGCAATCAAAGAGAAAATATCTAAGCACAGTAAGAAATTACTAATTTGATTTCACTCTTTCCTGGTTTCATTTCCTCCTATAGAGCTACCAAGGCCTAAAGGCAAAATCCTAAATTGTTTCCTTAGGTGAAGTGCTACCCTGACAAAGGGTAAACTCAAGAATCACTCACCATTAATCTCCCAATACGGTCTTTACGAGGGATGTAAACAGTTGTGCTGATCTGTCGAAGATAAGCAAATTCCAACAAGTAAGACAGCTGTCTACTCTCAGTAGTTTCATATTAATTCCACTTTTATAACTGATTATCCTAAAAACTGCTTAGTCCTTTTCATTTCACCTCACCCAAGCATCCCAGCATCTTTATAACTCACTAAAACACCACAGTAGAGCTGTCCCAGAAAGATTCATCCAGGGGAGGGAAGAGAAGAGCAGGGAAAGGCATTTGGGAAGCACCACAAAACCATACAAGTGGAAAACAGTACAGAACCACACAGATAATATTCAAGAAAAAATCGTATATAATGGAAAGTCTGAAGCAAAATAAAACGCAATTCAGAAGGAAGGAAAAAAACAGGGTGGGGAGATCTACTGGTTTTTTTCCATCCCAGCTGGGAAGAAGAAATTGAAATGTATGCCTTGCAGCCAAAATTTATCATAATACAGGGTCTGCTCACCCCAACACTGTACTTAAAACACAGTATAACCTGAGAAACATGCAATCATCAAGACTGTGATTATGAGACCACACCAGACCATTCCTCTAGCATCTGTTCAGGAAACACCCTATTAGATTTTCAGTTTGTCATGAAGACAAACCTTTTCATGCTACATCCCTCCTAGGGCTCTGGGGAAATACAGCCTAATAAAAGACAGTCAAACCACCTTTTCCACAACCAGCACTGCTAGCCATTCAACTCACAAAGCCATTATATTCCCAATCCCAGTGGAATCTGGTTTTTGCTAAGGCACTTTTTAATAACTTTGAAAAACAGCACTTCTTTCTTAAAATTACTAAAATCCAACACCTCCATTCTTAGCTAGAAATTGTACTGTTCAATTCTCCCTGCAAAGTTTTTCCCCATTTTATAATGGATAGGTGTGAATGAATGGATGTGAACGAAGGCAAACATAAGCAACACCCTGAGCAGCCTCTGTTCTTTTGTCTACGGTTGCGCCAAGAGTCACAAGTTTTCACCGAACAGATAGTCATCAGCTGCATTTCATGCTATGAGACTATGAAAAAAAAGGACTGTTGCTTCAACACATTTATCACATATCACAAATATCACATATTTGTCCTGAGCCAAAGGACACTTGTTCTGACTGAACAAACCAAACTGAAGTGCTACTTCCCAGGTCAAGGTGGCTTTGTTCATTCCTTGTCTTCCAGCATTAGGTAAATGGACACACACTGACAAACAATCCTTATGCTCTTACAGACTAATCAAAACCTGTGAAATTTTGTGTAACAACTGCATCTGCTAACAGCACAGATTATATCTGAGTAAAAAGCAAATAAGAAGCTACGTTCTGATTTTAAAGCTCAGTATCATGTTTTTCTAAAGTAAATAAACACAACAGTGTAAAACAGTTCAAAGTCTTGACTAGGTAAAACCCACCTCTGAGGCAGGGGACCTGCTACAAACTTTAAGACGCCATAGCTGAACTACTGTTACAGATAGAATATCCTCAAAGGGAGCCTCAAGACTAATTTCTTCCTCAGATTTCACAGCTTTTACAGGCTGTAAATACTGCCTCTGAAGTTATCAGATAGCAGGACTGAAGACAACCTGTTTTATCAAAATCCAATTTTGATAGCTGACAGATTAACTATTATTTCATCCTACTATCAGGACACTCTGAGCTGAGTAATTTTTTGGGTTTGCTTTTTTTTTTCCTCCCCAATCCTGTCAAAAAACTACTGTAACATGCTATTTATCTCTATATAAAGGGATTTCTTTGAGAAACCTGACAGCATTCTTCTCATCTGCCAGTTGAGCTTTTAAAATGTATCTTCACCTTTAAACTCTTCAAGCTAAAAAACACAAGTGTACTTGAAGCTCAATCATTCTCCCTGGTGCTACTCATTTTTAATGAGCTCTTGTCTTTACGTCTCCCAGCAGACTCCACAAAGCAATCTCAGGTGCTGTGAAACCACTGCTTGATGCTTCTCTAAACCTCTGTCTTTTTGAGTCTGAAATCCTCCTGCTAAACCCATATGGGACTGATGGGCCATTTCAGTCAAACCCAATTTCACTTATTTATCACATGCCTCTACTTAGAAACTCTGCTGTGGATTGCTTGTAGACACAATCTGTTTCCAGCTTTGAACTTTAAAAAGGATTTAAGCAGTCAATCTCATATCATTATAAATCCAACATACATTACTTGTCTATTGATTGTGAGAAAATAAAAGTTTGAAGCTTGATTTCAGGGCTAATCTTTCCATTTGCTTGATGAGTTCTGCAGTTGTTAGAGAACACTTAATGCATCCTGTTAGACTACAGCATATTAAGCTTGGATGAAAAATACAGACTATTTACAACACAGCTCTAGCTTTAAGTAAAGAACAAAGGCAGTGTTCGCTTTGCTAGTCTCAAGAGGTTTTGCAGCTATGCCACAATTAAAAACAGAATAAAAACCCCTAAGCATTTCTTTATACCAATAATGTTAAGATAAATTCTATAATTCTTCTGCCCAGTATATCAGAAGTTTATATTCTACTTCATCAATGGGTAGAGCAAAAGAAAAAATAGACTAAACACATTGCTATTCATTCTTTTCCTTATTAAACTACTTTACTAATAGTATTTTTCCCCATAAATTTTGAGCTAAATAGTTTATCATCTAATTAAACAAGCTGTTTATGTTCTGACTTCTAATGTGTGCACTGAGACACTTGAGAACAAATGCCATAAAAGAATTTTATATGTCGAAAGAACTCAAATTTTAAATCAGATATTGAAGCCCATGCAGCCCCTGTCCTGCCTGCTAACCCAAGAATCCTGCACTCTTTTTTTTATTTTTTTCTTTTAATACCTGTGGGTTTTCCTTCAGGTGAGAAAGGCTGTTACTCATTTCGGTTTTGTTTTTACAGCCACCATGTACGCATTTTCCCATGCAGCGACTGTGAAGTGCTACAGACTTTAGTTCTATGATACAACCATTAGTTCTACAACCACTGATACAGCTCTACTTGATCAATAATTCAGCAAAATATTCATTTCGATATTAGTAACCGCTGTCATTATGACTCTGTGACTGGATGAAGGAGAGCAGGACCTGCACCTGGAGGTTTTACCTGTGCTGCTCAGTGAATTAACCTGTAGGAGGTGCCACAGTGATGAAGCAGTCAAAAACCTCCAGCAGGCAACTCCATCACACAGGTAATTAGTTCACTACATCAATAACGCCTCCAGTCATTAGCAGTGCTAAGGCTGAATCCCAGGTCTGCTTGCTAAATTCAGTCAGCACAACAGGCTTTACCTGTGCTGCAGGTATAAATAACTTTCTATTTTAAAATGTAGTTAGCTACTGACTTTTTTCCCTTGGTTTTAGTCATTATCACTTGAAGTAAATTATACTTTATTTCATTCATCACATCTATAACCTTCTTTCAGAAGGAAGAGAATTAATTAATTTTAGAAACCTCTGGTATTTTCACAAGGTCTCATCAGCTACAAGAGAAACCCACATTTGACACTGCTGAAAACATTACTGCTGCAACACTGACATGCCCAAGCTTAGATGACCTGAGGAGCGAACTCTTGAACCTCCCACACAGCAGAAAAGGGCACTATCACTACACTACCCAGATAAAATAATTACTTTCAATTCTTGCCTATAAGAGGATTAAGTCAGTAATAAACTCATTTAAATGTTGTACTGTAACAAAAAGAGAAATTGAGGTCACACAAATCTTCATACTTTCTAACCTTGCTGAAACCATTTCAGGTCTGCGTGTGAGTGACTGTAATCATCTGACTACAAGCTAATTCAAAAAACTGTCAGGTTGATTCAAATTATTGTTTGCTTTCCACTAATTCCTGTTCCATGCCTGATGAAAGGGATGTTTTTTCCAGGTTCTGATGCTGGAACAAACATCTCTGATCCTTTGTGAAAAAAGTCTGATATTCCTGGGACACCAGTATGTTATACTGGGAAGGTCATGCCCTCTCAGTTGCCAAAGTTTGCTTCAGGATAGGAATAAAAATAATAATAGCTAAATGTGTGCTCATGTCTCCAGACAGTATAGATCAGGACAGTATCATTGACTTATGACAGGTTTGGCTAGCTCAGAGGTTTTAGGCTCAATTATTTGAAAGTACTGATATGATATTACTGTAATACTATTACTTGTTATACATGGCATATATACATACATTTTTACACATACATATGTTGAAGTATCTCTCTTTATTTACCTTTAATTATTTATTAGCCATTAAAACACTTGAGCTTTTAGGGCAATTTTCACATTTTTTCAAATGCATCTTAATTAAACTTTTAAAAATATTTTTGAAAGTTGTATTTGGTCTCTATATCTGAAGTAGCAAATAGGTCAAAAGGTTTCAACAGACAGTAAGAATTGTGTGTCAAGTGACAACAACCAAATAGTTTCCGAGTATCTGTAAGGCTGGAGACTCCACAACCATCGTGGGTGATCTGTGGCAGACTTCTGTCCCGTCTTTAAGTTTCCCGATGTTCAGAGGGAATCTCCTGTGTTTCAGGTTGTGCCCATTGCCTCTGCTCCCATCACTAGGCATCACTGAATAGGGCCTGGCTCTGGCCGCTTTGCACCCTCTCCTCAGGTATTTTTAGACATTGGTAAGATCCCCCTGACCCTCCTCTTCTCCAGGCTGTGCAGTCCCAGCACCCTCAGTCTTTTATTACAGAGAGATACTCCAGTCCATCATCTTTGCGGCCTTTCTAAAAACTGGATGTTTTTCAGTATATTCATGTCTCTCTTGTACTGGGGAGCCCAGAACTGGACCCAGCACTCCAGCTGTGGCCTCACCAGTGCTGAGCAGAGGGGAAGCATCACCTCCCTGGAGCTGCTGGGAATATTCCACTTAATGCAGCCCAGGATACCACTGACCTTCACTGCAAGGGCCCATTGTAGGCTCATGGTCAGCCTGGTGCTCACCTTGATCCACAGGGCCTTTTTTGCAAATCTGCTTTCCAGCCGGTCAGACACCGGCCTGTACCGATGTCAGGGATAATTCCTCCCCAGGTGCAGGACTTTGCATTTTGCTGAACTTTTGGAGGGTGTGCTCTGCCCCTCATCCAGGTGGCATCATTAATGAAGGTGCTGAACAGGACCGGACCCCTCAAGGCTATCACCAATCACCAGCCTCCAACTAAGACCTTGTGCCACTGACCTTCACACTCTGGGCCTGGCTGCTCACAGAGATTTCTGCCTGTCCCACTGACTGCTCATCCAGCCTATACTCCATCAGCTTCTCTGTGAGTTACTGCAGCCAAGGTGGACAATATCTGGTGGTCTCTCCTCATCTATCAGGCCAGTTATTATGTTGGTCAAGAAGGTCATCATGTTGGTCACTTCCCCGTGGTGGGTTCATGCTAACTGCTCCTGATCTTCTTGTCCTTCATATGCCTGAAAATGGTTTCCAGAGTTAGTTGCTCCATCACCTTCTGAGCTGAGGCTGACCTGCCTGTTGTTTCCTGGATCCTTTTACTTGCTCTTTTTGACATTTGTTTTCCTCCTTTCTTCTCCCAACTGCCATGATCATTCAAAGGTTATGAAGAACAGCCTTGTAATGACATCAACCAGCTCCCTCTCATGTATCCCATTAGGACCACAGCTACCAAAGGAACACCCGCTTCAACTCTCCAGTTTTTCCAAAAATTAATTCACCTGATTCTCCGCCTGAATTTGTTTAGTCATTCAGGCTTTTTTTTTACTAGTGGCCTGCCTCAATTATTAAATAGCAGTCTTCTACAGCATGCTTCCAAACCTAGATCAAATATTGTAAATATGACTTACTGAACAGATTCTAGATTTAAGCAATTTCAAGGGTGTGCTTCCAAAGACTTAATGGTTCAGAATAGCTCTTCCTCTGAGCTTCCCTGAATTTGTTGTCCTTCATGAGTTGTGATGTTGCATGAGCTAGATCAAGCATTCCAATAACATAATAATAACAACACCAAGTATTCCTCCTGTTTCAGATACTTCTGATCACACCTCAGAAAGCACGGCCTCCATGTCTTTTTCAATCACTGTCTCCTTGATAACGCTTCTTGAGGCTGGAGACACGTGTTCATTTCTGTGTCAGAACATACAGTGCTTTCTTGCACTCCACCTTAGTAGATGACTTAGCTCTCCTCCGATCAGTGCTTACCATGGCACTAACCCTGTTGTCATCCGCGTGCTTCTATCAGTAATGACTCCGTATTTCTTCCTCATTACAAATAAAAAGGTTAAACACCATCAGATTTAAAATTAATCCTCAGAGGACCTCCACATACTCCACACTGATTACCTATTAACCATTTTTCTAAAATACATTTGATGTACGCTGATGATTCTGTACTGCTCCAATTTCTAAATCAACGTCACATGGCTCCAAATCAAACATTTTACAAATATTAAATGTTACATATCTCTGAAAAGTCAAACTTTTTCTCTCAAAACATCACGTTCTCCTGAGAAAAGATTCACCTCTCAGAAGTTTATGTTGAGTGAAATTACTTAATGAAGAATTACAGATATGTAACACAGTTTACTCCCAGGCAGCCATACTACTTTGCACCAAATTAATGTCTGCTTGACAGACTTGGTCATCCTATTCATCCTTTTAATGCTTTGTCTTACCAGTTTTAAACAGGGAAAGAGAGGGGAGGGGAGGGGAGGGGAAGGCAGGGGAGGGGAGGGGTGAAGTTTTTTAATACACACCCATCTCTCCTTTGCCTCTTTCCGCCACTTCCTCTCCATTTTTGTAACCTATTTTACTTTTCCTCCCTTCTTAACAAGCATACACCAAACAATTCTAATATGGCAATTAGTAATATTCTGCATATATTTTCTTCTACTACTTCCAAATCCACGTTAGTCCTGCTTCCAGAAGTAATCACCTACGGACTGTGAGAAAGAAATGTCTTATTCTCATGATAAACAAGCACACCAACATAACCAGCATCATAAAACCATGCAGCTAAGTAAATTGCCAACAACAGTAGTAGGAACAATAGCAGACAATTCCTAATCTATAAAGAAGTTCTAAATTGTGAAGCAGGGAAATTCTTTCACAGATCTATCCTTTCTTAAAAAATAAACAAACAAACAAACAAAAAAAACCCCAACCAAGACTTAAACATAAAATCAGAAAGCCAGATTCTTTTAATATAGAACCTACCAGTCCAAAACATTTCACAAAATTATCATATAAAGTCATACACTCAGAGTAGTGACGCAAAACAACCACCTATAGCAGAAAACATGCTCACAATCAGTGACGTCACTGCTCTTTTCAAATAGCTTCACTAAGATGGATTGAGACTTTTAGGAACACACACATACACCTTTTCACACAATTTGTTTTATTCACAATGGTAAAAAAAATTGTGACATAACTCACCTGTGGCATGAATTGATTAGCAGTGTTCTGGGAAATCTGGTATTTTATTTAGAAAGGCATTGATTTGCAAACAATAGGGCTAAAGAAACAGAGCTCAACCAAAGTAAATAAAGGACTAAACAAATGTTCATGGAGACAGGAAATTCTGTGCATGAGAACGCTCTGGAGAAAGATTTATACTAAGTTTTTGTTCTTTAAAATTTAGATGAATAGTTGCAAGATAAATGGCCAGTTTCACTGCTTTTAATGGTTTCTATACCTCAGAAGGTTATTTTATTGATGCAAAATTTAAACCATGGTTGACAAAATGTACCTCTGCTTCTCTACAGTTGTGAAAGTACTACAAAATAATGGATCTCCTTCCTGCAGAAAACTGCCTCATTTACAAGACAAGTGTCCCACATTTTATGCATACATTACATTCAGACATATCTTCCTATGTTCTTTGGCAGTTTTTATCTTTTTCCTTTTCTCCCTGAAACCTCAGGTAAGCCTGAGAGCAACCATGAATTAATCTAAACCAACCAGAATGAGACAAAATTTGTATTTCCTATTTTTCTTACTCCTTCTGGCACATTTACCTTGCAATTTTTTAGGAAAGTATTTTAGTCTCATTTCAAATTCATGCATACTGTGGACTTGTTTAAGGTAAATGCTATACTAATACTATAGTAGTTTTCCTCCTTCACTGATTTGCAGCAGTAGATCACTTCTTTGGTGCCGAAGGACTAGCGGCATTCATCCATACTCCACTCCCTGCACCTTTTTTTGGTCTTGGGCAGGGAGGGAAGTTGTTTTGCTTTGTAATGATTTGTTTTCCCAAAATAAACATATTGAAGAAATGGCCTACTCACCATTCATCCTTTTAACCAATCAGACTTCAGAGCCAGATAGATACAGGACACGGGGGTAATGGGGATGCTGCACTCTGACTCAGCTGCCCTCTGATCGCATCCTTCCTTGCTAAGAGAAGGCACCAGAGCCTCACTCTGTGCTTGCCTGCTGTTGATCTTACGACTTATATGTATGCAATGCCTGAACTCTGGCATTTTCTTTGCAGGGAACTAATCCCTGGGTTACAATATCCTCAGCGTTATGTGGTGCAGTTGTCACTCACCAAACCTGACAAGAAAGAAAACTAGAGATCTTTTTTGGTAAAGCAAAGTGTAGTCACTGTGAAGGCCCACCCCCAACAGACAAACAAAAAATAATGCCACGAACATGGCTTCACTATTTTAAAAAGGACCACCATCATGCCGAGTTATGCACGAAGAGAGTTTCAAGATAACATCTCAAATTAACACTGCTGCAGCAGTTCTCACAGATGGCAAATCAACAACAGCTTCTGTACTGTAAATCCTTTACTAAAAACTGTAAATCCGCGCCTTTAAGGCCCAACTATCTGTAATCATCTTTGTTCATCTTTCACTACGTTGCCAAAAGCCCCTAATTAGTATCATCTTAGGCTGCCTTTCACTGCTCCGCAGCCTAATCAGTTGACTAATTACTGGCACATAATCTCAGTGTCAGGTTAGAAGATGTTTTTTGAATGAAGATAAGCATATGGAAGAAGTCCCTTAACTAGGGGGCATGGAAGATAGCCTGTGTTCAGCTCCAAGACAACCCTGAGTAGCAGGCAGGCAAAGCTATCGAGCTGGGCTTAAGGAAAGGAAAGGGGAAAGAAAGCTGCAGTCAGAGCCAAGAGCAAATTCACAAACATGATAATCCACAAAGGCCAACAGCAGGAGGCTTTTAGTGGAGAAGGGAAAGACTGCAGTCTGAACACTCATTCTAGCATGATAGCAGGGAATGTGACTTTGGATTTTCAATGAGTTATACAAAGGAACACCAGCAAATTCTGCAGTAACTAATGAAGGAGGAGAGGAAAGCATACAGAAGTGTTCTCTGCAAAGGCAAGAAAAGAACATGTCGGATTTAAGGAATATATGAAAGGATCTGGAGATGATAAGCATGTACGACAGCAAAGAAAGCATCAGAGATGTACCCTAAAAAAAGCAACCAGAATAGTTAAACAAGGAGCATAGGAAAAGCAGAAACAACAATGTAGAGAACAACACTTAAGAGTTCCCTATCCCCCAGCTCAGTGAGCACTGACGCAACACCTCAACATAATGATATGCACTCAGGAGTAAAGGAGATAAGGCAGGGAAGAGGAAAAGGGCAGGATTAGGAAAGGAATCCTTTTGAGACTCTTCTGCAAGGCACAGACGTCACACCCATGCTGTTACACTGACCAGCAGCCACAAATGTGGATTTACAGTACAGCCAGACTCTCCAAGCTGATGTTATAGGTCTGATGGAAGCCACATTCCAATAGTTTAAAGAAAGCCTTACAGCCCTTAAATTCTTCTGTAATATTTCAGAGCTTGCTATGGTAAACAGAGGATGAAGACTTAACTCTGCAGTTGGAAACAGTGTTGCAACACACCAATACATAACCTGCCGACTGGGGCTGTGTGCAGCAGCCAGTGCATCCCGCCCTGTGGAGCTTCTACCAGGCACTGCTGTCCCTGCATCCTCTCAATAATTCCTACCCATCTCTGCTAGGCTCCTTCACAAACAATGATGTGGTCCAGAAGCAAACGCTCACTCTAAATCATGATGTGCCAAGGCCTGGAAATCAGAGTTAGCGCACTGTAAGTTGTTTTCCATGGAAGTCTCTTGTGGAATATTGTAACTCAGGACAAAAAAAAAAAACAAAAAAAAACCCCTGGATTTTCCTCTTTGTTTAGTTTGTTTCTTATTAATGAGAGGAAAGTTTAGTTTGGCTAAACTATCATACATGCAACATACAGTAGTGTATTCATCTTAACAAGGGAAGAAAAAACTGAGGGGCCTGCTGAACCCAAGGGCTAAAGAGTCTCAGGACTGCACTAGGATTTACCTCCCCTTTACTTTGGACACAGCTGCCTGTTAAGAAAATCAGCTCCCTGACAGCCCTGGCCCCCCAGCATGTAATTCAGTGAACAAGCAGGTACTTCTACAGGACAGTCATAGTATGGCTTCCTACTTAACTTTGGTTGCTGCTATTTACGTCTCTATGCAAGTTTGTTTTTAAAACAGCTTTGAAAAATCTCTAGTTTAAATTAAATGTTTTGTAACACATGTCAAAACTGCAAGTCACTGAACAGTAGCAGAAAGCTGACAGAGAAGATGCAACTTGCTCAGTACAATTCTCTGAATCTGCTAAGCCAAAAGTTGTTTAATACGATTTATCACACCCTCGAGTGTAGTTAAATAATTGTGATGGATGGCAGCGTCTTAGTCTTTTCCATTTGTTAAATTATGATAGATGAATTACGCACATTAGTGAATTTCAATGAATTCTTTCTGTTCACCACGCCTGCTTCACGAAAAACAGCCAGTCAATAAACAGTCTAAATCCATCTCCATCAGAACTGTAAAATGTTCTAATATTATGATAAAGCAGCTGAAGGCCAAAAATGCTTCAGAACAAGTCCCTTGACATTAAGGCAGCCAATAAAGGTATGCATGTAAGGTAATGAACCCTTTTTACAACCTATTTTTAAATAAAGTAACTCAATCTGTATCTGGTAAAAATGTTTGTTATTATCACTTTATGAGAACTTTGGGGGAGGGAAGACTATAATGACTCAAGCCTCCCAAAAAACACAACAGGGTTTTTTTCTTCTAGCAATTAGCTACCATGGCATCAAAATTACATACTGAAAATAATGTAAAAACAATTCTTCCCCCGCCCCCCCCAAAAAAAAAGAAAAGTAAAACAGACACTGCTAAATATAATAGGATATTTTCTAAGAATAACTTCATTTGAGCAGCCATTAGGTAATTAAGCAACCATTAGGTAATTATCTGGTCTTTGATAACAACCTCACAGGGAGTCCTAGGATGTACAGCTTGTCATTTTAATGAAATCCCAGAGCATGACGCTTCGAAAAAGAAAATCCATAACATCTACTTTTTCAAAGGGTTTTTATCCTGCAATAACTGTTGCATGTGACTGCATCTGACTTCTAGCTACTTTGATTTCCATGCCTAACCAGTATGGCACTCCAGTAGAACCTTTATTTGGAATTATTCCTTCAACTGGATTGGTCGTCATCTAGTCACAGATGTACACCGACTGAAGTTCCTCGGTTGAGAGGAAATTATAAAGCAAAAATGACTGATACAGATTCTCTTTATATATGTCTCCATATATAACTGTATAATCCTAAACTACCACAACCCTAAATGTCTGATACAGGCACTGCAAAATTAATGGAAACCACTTCTGGTTTCCGATGTGCTGATGTGTGCCAGGAGAAAGTCTAAGAAACCTACGGAGGTACATCAAAGAAAAGACAAGTCTACAAGAGAATCTAGTCAAGATTTCAATGCATCCCTCAAGACCTATAAATAAGGAAACAAGACCAAGAAAACAAAAAAGATTTGACTTGACAACATGTGCCACACATTTCAAAGATTACAGAGTATTTACTTTAACTGCTGGTGAGGTATAATTTAAGACAACTGAACAACAGCATTTTGTATATGATTCACACTACAAGAATGAGGTACCTTCCACAGTACGTTTTTGTCAAAAATAAATGAAAGGACTCAACTTAGAACACCTACTTTAAAGAATGAAGGGGCAGAAAACAAAAAAAGAAAAAACCCAAACAACTAGACTAATAACTTCACTAGCAAGTTTCTCCATCTTTGATGAAAGGACTTATGAAAAGTTTATGAAAGTACAGACATGAGGCAGTAGCTCTGTCAAATCTCAGCGATCTGCTCTGACTGACAGGTATACAGCTTCACAAACACATCCTGACAGCTACACACACTGCAGCACACGGAATCTTATTTTAAATAAAGTTTGCAAAAACTAAAATGTGACATTTACAAGATTTCTGAGCAAAAAAACCTCAGGGACAAATTCAATCTGTATTACCTTCATTTCATCCTAGCTTTCCTTAAATACCTTTTCCCAGAGTTGTACTTCTAATGTCTTCTATTCAGATACAGACCTAATGCCTAGGAACTACCTTGCCACTTTGCGTCTGCCAGGAGCTTCCAAAAAGCATTTTTATCTAAATGTGTTTTCCTGCTGGCAAAATGGCATTACATCTTGAAGAATTCTTCATTCATCTCCAGCGATACCACCTACCATGGAAGGTTAGATCTGAATCATCTCCCTTAAAGGAAGCTTGACAGTTCATTTCAGAGGTTACTTTTTGTCTCCAATTTCAAGCAGAAAGTAGTGTACATTCAGAAATTTCAAGCAGCTGTGCACCACTGCAAGTGCCACAGAACTAAACTAACATTTCTCAGAATTAGTCTGTCATAGTTTAAAGCATCAAAAGTGTTAAGCAATTCTCAACTGACAATGTAATTACAGAGTGCAGCCTCAGTGATGCTATATACTTAAGTTGAAAATGCTATTGCAATCTAAAACACTATTTCCAGTTTCTTGCAACTTTCTCAGTACCCTTCCTTTAAGGCATACCTGACAGGGGCAGACAGAAGCACTCTTTTCTGACATGGGCTTCCTTAACAATTCCAATTTTTATTCACTAAACAAGCCCCTGTTCCTTAGAGATATTAATATTCAAACAGGAAATAGAAGAAATTTCTAGACATAAATTTTACAGAAAAACAATTAATTAAATCATTCATTCTTGCCCCACTGGGTCCTACTTGGATGACAAAAGCTATGCACATAGTTGAAAGCAGGTTACAATAGCAGTGCGGACACCATGAAATGGTGAAAAAAGCTCCTGAATTAGGTGTAGTACAATTTGGAGAAGATTTTAACAAGAAATTCAGTTATTTGTTGTCCCACAATCCCAGACTAGCTAAACTCAATGAGTGACAGAACTTCACTCTGCATTCCTTAGAACTACAGCTGATGACCCCAAACAGGCTGCATGAAATGCTTGCATCTGACTCCTTGCATGTGCTAGGAAGACCCAACAAAAATCCAGCATTTCACTGCAGCACCCAGAAAGGTCTGTGGTATGACAGTGAAGCTCTTCAAGTATTTTTACTGGATTTGCACCCAATGCTTCTCACTTCAGGCCCTGAAAATCAGACAGATTATGGCCCATTGACAAACCATGCTCACTGCTTGCTCTGCCTGGCTCCAGGACACTTGTGACAACAGTCAAGACACACTAAACAGCGTTCGTCTGCCCCTTTTTGAGGTAGCCTACAGTAAAGGAACACAGACAGCAAGTTTTCTCCTTTTCTTTCTCCTTCATCACTTTTTAATATTCAACAATTTCTCACAGTTCTGTAGCTTCTTCTGCACTTTCTCAGGTGTTTATTAATTTACAGAGTTACACAGTGCAAGAAGTTGTCAGTTTATATAAGGGATGGCTCTTTCCCCCCCCAGCAGTCATCTTCAATAATTATCAGTCAGTAAGCAAAGGATGTCTATTTAGTTATACTAAAATTCTTCCCACAATATGCCATAACTGTTTCCTTCCCGAGACTGCTTTTTTCGACTCTCAAGGCTGACTGAAGAATAGAAGGACAGAAAAAATCATCCATCATTTTTTCCATCCTACCACATCTCCACTGTATTTAATCCAACAGACAACAGCAATTTATCATACAGCATGTGCAAGATCATGAAAACATGTATTTTGTTACTCAAATTCCACGTTTTACCAGATGTAGATACTGAAATAGGTCCCTGGACTGCACATAGGAAGTGAATGTGCTGAATTTCCATTGATATAAAAATAGTAAATCCTCTTGGATTTATTTTTTTATCTATCATGTGAGGGTAAACTATTTCTTCCTTTTCCCTAACTAACACAGACAGCAAATATCCTTAATTTCTGTAACTGAGGTCCCTAAATGTCAATGAATTAGGTATTTATTCTGAAGAACAGGAGAGGGTGAAACAGAAAGACGTCGTATAAAAATAAATAAATAAATAAATAAATGGGAGGTCCTTTTGGCATACTGAAAGTGAGAGCCAGTGATCTGAATAGGCAAGTTTATTTCAAGACTGCTTAAAAAACACCACTAGATTTAAAAATAGAAGTGAACATCCTCAGATCCTTTCTTTATAGAAGGAAAATTAAGAATGCAGAGAGACATCAAAAGAGACATGATCAAAAATGTTTATTCAGCAAATCTTAATAGTTGAAAGAAATTAAAATAGAGAAATTTGTGAAACCTATAGAATAAATACAGAGAAAATCATAATCATTATTAGAGAGACTGCAAATTTTTTAGTAATTTCATTCCTTTCCAACTTCCATTTATATAGCTCTAGTAAGTTTATTTTATGCAGCTTTGAAATAAAGCTCTTGAGTGAAGAGGATACGGGTGGAATAAAACCAGCAAGTACCTTTTCCATCAGCAATGACCAATCACTGAAACATGTTCCCCAACATCAACTAACCAGTTCATTATTTTAACTTGAATGAAAAATAAAATTAACATTCTGTCAACAAAGTGTATTATGTGAATTCTAGGAAGACTTAATAAAAAATTCTTCCTCCTTTGTATGTACAGTCAATAAGACATTTTTCCTTCCTCCCAAAAGCTGTAGACTTTAGAATTAATTTCATCCCACTGCAAATAATCTAGGCCTCTTTCAATACTTATGACATTTCTCTGTAACAATTTATAGGCTGAACACTTGCAGTGACAAACTCTAGGCCCAAACTTTTCAGTAAAACGATAAAAAGCACATGGTAAGTAAATAACATGAAATGCTTTCAGCAAATAAATTGCTCCCTTAAAAATGTAATCCCCAGCAGATTCTTCAAAAGAGGTCTGATTATAATCTGCACTCCTTCTGAACAGGTTAATTTAATATAACAAAACTGGAGACCAATTTGTTCCACAAGTATTGATACTTACTGTTCACGTAAATCAGGGTCATAAAATACGCCTCAAATTTAGCCTAGAAAGCTGTTATCTTCTCTTAGTTTAGCTACTTTTTTCCCCACAAAATCATGTAGAAACACCTCACATGTAAACAGGTGTCAAACATTTATACATGTTCCTGAGACATGCCATTAAAAAAAGTCAGAACAGTCTTTCCAAAGATGAAATCTACAAGGTGAGAAGCAGCAACGTTCCTGCTGTCAATGTATGGCAGCAAAAACAATCCAAGAAGAGGCATTTCCAGTCCTTCAACATATAGACATCTCTCCAGTACTTTAAGTTACTGGAGAGAACTACAAAATGTATAGGTTTCCACATAATTCATGCTCTGTTTTAATAAAATGCTGGATTTTACCCATACCAAGACTCTTATGAGAAAACTTACACAAAGCCTGTACTACTGTTTTTAAAGAATAAAACAAATACAGGAATTTGCAGCTTATTTAGTGACAACAATTGGACATTACTGCTAACTTCAATCCAATCAATAAAAATTAAATGTATACATTATATTTAAAATAACTGCAACTGCTTGAAGAACTTACAGATTTGTCCTGAATAAAGATCAGAACAGTGACATACATGTTAATTTAAATGGAACCTTCACAGCAATCAAGCTTTTAAGAAAATTAGTCAAATGTTAATTTTGTATCAATCTCTAGTAAACTCTGAACATGATCAGAACTTCAGCCTTCAAAACTAAAAATGCAACACTCACTTCATACGTCTTTTTCAATGTAACAATGTCATTTATTCTTCCTGTCTTAGTAATTTGCAAAAGGTCAGCTTGTTATACACTACGGAAAAAATTCTTAGACCATACATTATTAAAGTGAGATACATGACATTCCTCATCAACCTGAAGTTATTCCCCACTAAGAAGTTTTGCAGAAAAATATTAAATTGCAAGATTTTATAACTACACTTCCAAACTGTAAATGCTTAGCTTTTCAAATATATTATGAGAAACAGGAGGGAAAATACCTCCAAAAGTAAAAGCACTAACAGAAAGGAATTGTTTTTTAAAAATTCTTAGTTTTCCCTGTGCACTACAGAACATCAGAAATCCATTCTTTGATGATGCTGTAATGAAAGTAAGTTGCTCTGGTAATATATACAAAGCCCCAGATAAAAGCTTACAGGATTAAAGGATTACATGAAGGTTATTAAAGGGGCTTGGAAGGGAGGGAGCAGGATGCACGCTCTTTTAAATAATGATCATCATTCTGTTCAGAAACATGATAAGTTTGGTTTTAGGTTGTGTTTTAGCTTTAGTAATGAATGCTCTACTTACTGTCTTTTGAGCAAAACCAAACCAGTGATATGTATGGAAACAAGCGCTGAACTTGGTTCTTCAAATGCAGAAGAAAGATTTGTTTGCAACATAAATCTGTTGCATTGGCATAGCTTCATTAAATAGAGGTTTCAGTTCCGAGCTGGCACATTATATATTGCATTTTTATCCATAAGACTGTCAAGCACCATATTTTCAGTATTTCTTCCTATGCAAAAACAGACCTAAATGAAAAATTGACATATCAGTGTAATTAATTACACTGTTTATTACTTCTAAAATAAATACTAGACTACTGTTAATTTACTCACGTTATCCATATACATTATGCATGAGTTTCACAAAGTCTACAGTTGACCAAGATTAAATCCACTGTGGCCTCTTATTTCACTTACAATTGAAAGTAAACGCAACTCATCATACGAGCAAATGTCTTTTATAAAGAACCTGGAGTTTTCTCATACATCTCAAATCACTGGGTTTCAGTTCATCCCCAAAAGAAAACTCCAAAATTAAGAATATATAACTGCCTCCAAGAGGGAAATCCTCAATATGATTTGCAGTTACTGCAATTATTTAAAAGGCACTGGGTGCACCATACCCACTATGGTTTTATTGACTTTCACTGTAGTTGAACTGACTTTATTAAATAAAAAATACTATTATCAGACATGGATGGTATTAGACTAATGGGCTATTACCTTCTTCTAATGCAGGTGTACATTTTACAGTTAAAGCTTCCTTGAGAATTGTCTAATTTCTTAAAACTGCAAAAAAATGGGGAAAAACGAAAAAATGAAAATCAAACATTATTTGATTCTAAACAATACTGATGTTCCCAGTGTAATGGGTATAGTTGGTATAGAAAAAAAATGACTACAGTAATTGAAACAGCACTCTAGTTCTTTGCAGATATAATGAAATACTTGACATCTCCTTGGGGACTCATTTGTTCTTAATAATTAAGCACAAATTGAAACTCTTGCTGAGGGCAAATCGGTAAACAAGTGTTTACCGTAGCTAAGAAAACAGGGCAGTCTGTTCTGCAACCAGCAATTTATAGTGACTTAGAATCATGGAACGGTTTGGGTTGGAAGGGATCCTTGGAGGCCATCTAGTCCAACCTCCTTGCAGTGGGCAGGGACATCTTGAACTAGATCAGGTTGCTCAGAGCCTCACCCAACCTGATCTCTAATTTTTCCAGGGAAGGGACATCTACCACCTCTGTCGACAAGGTAACTTTTAGGGCAACAAATGGGCTTAAGTTCAAATATTTGGTCTGCACTCAGTAAATGCATTTCATTTTATATACAACAAATCCTGTTCATATATTATGCAGGTCAATGAAAAACAATCAATTGAGATAGTTCATCACTTTCCAAAGGCAGGTTATTTTGCAAGTTCACACAAACATTTTACAGTAACGTATTTCTTCCACATTTCCTAGCATACATCATAGGACCTACCAGAAGCGGTACAAGAATTAGCTGAGGACTTTGTGACCAGGTGTTTTTGAAAACTTATTTTAAAATAATTAATGTAAAATATATTCAAAAATTATATAATAACTGAAAAGATCCAGAAACCAAAAACACAGGTAGTCTTTGATGTCCCAGTCAAAAGGCATTTGATAGCAACATTTTAAGTCTTTTTGACAATCACTAAGCTGTCTTACAGACAACAAGGGGAAAAAAAGGCCAGAAAGTGAATGTGCATGAGAATAATGAGATGTATGACAAACCTGGATAAAATAAAAGTTTTACAATTATTACTGAGCATATACTTGGTGGCACTATTTAAATTATCAATTTTATCCCTCCAACAGTAGTAACTTTTAACCTGTTATTCTAATACACCCGCTGGAGAGATATTGCTAAGTAACCATGGATGGGTACAGAGGATTTACAGGAATAATTTTATTAATGTTTCTGGGTGCTACTACTGTAAATCATAACCAGAAAAAAACCCACAGTAACACAAACCTCAAAACACAGATGCAATATGTACATAGTTTTGTCTGCATTTATAACACATTAATCCACTATTAAATCCTTGTGCTGTACAGCATTTGCACAAAATCCTATCTGGGACTGGAACACTCATGCAGAAAATGGTAAAAAGTTGGTAGGAAAATTCCAAGAAATCAAGAACAAGATTTCTTGATTTCCACCTTAGCATTTCCTTACATTCATCAAAGTAAGTGATAGGCTTTATGCCCATCAAAATTATCAGATATTCCTAGGTCACAGTCACCCATTCTGCTGGTAGGGAGAGACTATGAAGAGACAGGCTGGAGCATATAGGCAAGCCAAAAGGATTGTTTTCCCAAACCATTCTTTCAAACTCCTGGCACAAGAAGAACCAGTAGCAAGAACCTCAGCAGTCCAAAACCATCTTCTACAGCAACCATTAGGAGAGCTAAATAGTGGCCTGCTAAAAGGGCACAAAACTGAGCCGGTCATGCTGCCTCAGAGCTTTTCTCTGCTAGACTCCCACATTTCATTTAACCTCATTCTTCAGTACAACCTCAAATCTGTACCCTAAGGATTTTGCTAAAATTTTCTACAGATGGGCAGTACTCACTACCTTGATGAAGCTTCTTTTGAGTAGTTTACTGAAACACATCACTGTAGCAGGCACAATTCATAAATTATCTTTGTTGTGTTTTATACCTCTCCCTTGCAGTACTTGCCCAACTTGCTCCAGTTATAAAGCTTCATACATATGGATAATGCTCCTTTGTATGTGCTAACAATACTGGCAGGTTTTCCTTCAATAAACCACTCCAGATGTTAGTCTCAGTAATTATGTCTGACATCTCCCAGCTTTGGTAATGAAATACTGCTGATACAATTCCTTGTTTGTATTTCTATGGAGCATCTTCAGACATAAAATCTACAGAGTTAAAACAGCCACATCAACGAGCACAGAATGAAAATCTGCTAAAATGAATACAAAGCCATCGCTTGATTAGCATAAACAGGATAAATATGGAAATACAGTATTCTATGAAAAAACTATCAGTTATACAGTATACTTCACTTTTCTGCCTAATAAAGTGCATTTTAAAGTACTATATATACATATGTATGACTACACAAAGACAAAATTACCGCTGTTACCAATATCATGGAACATCATATAAAATACAACCTCTTTCTTGCTTCAAAGAATCAAAACCCAACTTTATACAATAGATCTGTTGCCAACAAGATATGAGAAGAAAGATGCACAGCAAAATTCCTAACCTGAGAAGTACTTATTTCAATAATTATTTTATCTAAGATACTATCACATCAACTAAACGGAACATTTAAAGTCCTTAGGGAAAAATGTAGTTAAACAACTTGCATCCAAAAAGCTTGAATTTTGCAGATGTGATCTTAGAGAACGAAGATTCTGGAAGGTTTATTATAAATGCTCAAGAAGTCATCATAGGCTCCTACAGCTCTCACAAGCTTTTTAAATTACCACATTAAATACCATCACTAACAATAAAGTAAATGAATCAGTACACAACTACTGCCAATGCTCAAAATCTCAACTATTAGTAGTGCTGTCAATGTTGTATAGGACACACAGAAGGGAATTTAAGCAGGAGCTGATTTCTATAAATAAATTTAAATTGAAAATAAACACTTCTCACAGTCTTAAGCTGTTACAGTTGTCATGCCAATATTTCTGCCAACATTATTTTACTTCAGATAAATTATGAAATAGTGTTGACACCTTCTATGTGACAATAGCTTTCCAGTATTTTACACACAATAAAGCCTGACATATTACACAAACATATTAATCACTATGACTGCCCATTAAACCCCATCACTAAGAAGCAAGTTTTAGAATCTATCCATTAGCACAAACCAGCTTTATTTTTTTTAAAGTAAGAATAATGTAAAATCACTTCAACTACTGACTTCAGCAGGACTGAAATTAAGCCAAAGTCACTTAAATTGGTAAAAACCTAAGTGAATTATAATTTGAAGTCTACTTAGTGAAAGTCAAGAAGCTACTCATATTTGCTGTAATATGAAATTCCACCACTTTCATCACATAAACCAGAAACTTCAGCACATGAAGCAATGAAAGAACTTCCCCACAGGCTACATGAAGTATGAAATATGGGCTGTTTCCCAAACAGTATTATGACTGCTCATATTGTTATTCTGACACTTCATACCATAACTGAAAATCATCCATAAAAACACACAAGTACAATAATGATGTCCCATCACTGAACATTTTGTTTACATAAGCACAAGCAAATGTTTTGAACGGAAATATGTGGATGCACATACAGCTGCCTGTCCCCACAGCAAAAAAACCCAGAGACTCTTAGAAAAGCACATAAAGTACACTGGATGTGCTTCTGTAAACTCAAGGTCATCCAAAACAGTTAATGGCTTTGGACTTCTCCAGGTATTTTGAGGCATTTAAGTCAGCAAAATGTTTGTCTAACTACAACATTCAGTTAATGTTCAAACAACAAACCAGTATCTAACTGGCCATCCATGACAAAATCTCATTCCTATAGTTCACTAGTGAAGCAGTAATTATGTTTTGTAAGAAATAAGGAAGTATATTTTTCAAACGCATTTATGTATTACAAAAAAAATTACATTTTAACATCTCAGAAGAATGAATTAGGCCTTGCCCTATCAAATGAGAGAAGAAAGGTCAAAAGGAGTCAGAGGACCATTATCTGCAATTCTGAACATCTTGATGTGCCCATCACATGAACCCTGTTAACCAGAACTACAGCATTTAAGTGGAAGAAGCGAATTGATGCCAGTGCTGTCATTCATAATAGGGTGTATGAAATGCCCTGAAGATAAGGTGATTTTATTTAACCTAGACTGTGCTAATTACTTGGCAGGTCATTTTTTTTCCCGGTAGGGTGAAAGAAAAGGACTAAGAAAAGCTCAGCAGACTTGGACGGGAGTGATTTCAGCAGAACATGAACAGCGTATTTTGGGGAGACATTAGGAGAAATACATCAAATGCTTCAGATGATTCAGAAAGTTCAAGTAAGTAGGTGTTACAGACACTTTAGATTTTAAGACACCACTGCTTTTTTTGACTATAAACAGAGACTCATCAAGCTCAGAAATAAAAAAAAAAAAGCTGCATATTTTAATTGTGCAGATTTATTAAACTCCCTGTGTTTTCTTCTAGAAAAGTCTGTCTGAAGCCTAGAACCAGTCAACAGGAAAGGGCTGACACTGAGGATTACCCTCTGCGTGAGTACATTTGAGCTTACAAAAAGAGTCAGCTCCTTACAGACTTGACAGAAAGCCCAACAGGGCGCTGGAACAGGCTTTTGTAAGACTCAGATGAATGATTTCATGACCTAGGACAAAGCTGACATGTTGGTAAATGAAATTCAAAGGCAAACTTTCCCTTTTGTCCATGCTCATGACCCAAGGTACACAATGGAAAGGGATTAACTGAATGTCTTAGAAGCAGCAGCGTGAAGTGGCACATCAGAGGCACAGAACTTCGTCTTCCTATAGCCTAGGCCATTGACCTGTGTTTTGAAATATTCACACCATGCAAAATAAAAACGTTAAGTCTTGTATGCTGACTACATCATAATGAAAGACGAACGACGGGAAGATAAAACTATAATGACTGCTCTTTGTGAAAAAAAATAAACTATGTGTTAGGAATATTTTACTATGCAGAGTGGAAAAAATAATTTTAAATAGCTCTGCAGTGTTATTTTCAGCAACTCCTCTGAGAGGAGAACCACCCCCAGCTAAAGAATTACCTCTTGATCTCTCTGTTCTTCAAGTAAAGCCTTCCACAGTACTAACACAGTCCATGAAAGTGTGCTTACTTAGGATCTAAAGAACATCATTATTTTGACAGGAGTGCCTATGCTTGTGCTAGACTACTCTGCTTAATTGAGAGCTAAAGGCTGAAGTAATGAGAGAAAAAACATTAACTCCACTGTATTCAGCAAAAGTGAAGTGAACACTAGGATAGACACCAATTTCTACAGCCAGAAGTTTCTGTTAAAAAACTTTATACCTGTGATTCCTTTCAAAAAGGCTTAACAGTAGAGCTTAAACATTTCAATTCAAGAGGGGTCTCTAGGGAGAAGCCAACACTCACCACTCTGAAATGCCTCAAAAAGAAACAGGTAGCTTGTGCCATGCCTGGATATATTTCTCAAACAAGGGGTTTTTTACAGTATCAAAACTTCATGAATTCAGAGATAGAGAGACTAATTATATTTGGTCTCATGCAATAAACAACAAACCTTAACAAAAAGACACTGGTTTTTCTAAAAAACCACACCATACCAATCTTCCATTACCGGCTGTAATCTTTGCAACTGGTTCAAGCACAAGCACTGAGTAAGCTAGTGTTAGAAGTTTATAGAAGAAATACTAATCCTTCAAAAGCATCATTACTGCCTTTTACCTTTTGAACCCTGTAGCAGAGCAGGCACAAAACAAAGCCACAGCCTTCTCCTTCCTGGCCCATGCGGCCATTCTTTACCAGCTGGCTGTTCTTTAAAAAGGCAGGTGGTACTTAATGCCAAGGCTAAGCTAGCTGCATCCAGACAATAATAACTATTTTTTATTACTTGGTATCTGAGATAAGAGGATTCTGTCATTAAAGTGTTCTCTTATGCAGTGCTTATTCCTGCTCTAGTATACAGGCTGAGACTGGGAAAGCTTGGAATTGATCACTTCCATTTGTTTTAATAAACTGCCCTGCTTAACTCCCAAGACTGTATTGGCTTCATTTTCCAAGAGGTTTCAATTATGGTGATTAAAATATGTCATTTTTATATTACTTCTAATTGTTATTTTTAAAGGAAGCCTTAATTTATTATGTATTTTCTAGCAAACTACACAGACACCCTATGCAAAATATGAAGATATAAATCCCCTGTTTCTGTTCTCAATGGAATAAATAGTACTTTGAACCAAGATTCCGTACTCTCATTGCAATGTGATGCAAAGAATTACTAGCAGTGTCTTTCTGCACATGAAAATATCTTGACAGCTGCACTGCTTGAATGTTGTAATGTATTTACATCATTATATGTTTCCAGCAGGTTTTGAGTACATTCCCCAAATAAAATTCGTAATTTATTTGAACCCTGGCAGTGTTGTACCCATGCCAGCTGAACACTGCTATTATGTGCTTGCACTATGCTTTAAGGAACAACTATCGTTTACTGCAGGGAGCCTCGCAATGTTTTCCCCCACAGTGAGCATGCAGAACATGATCCAACCCGGAGGAATGGGAACACGGCAGCACCACACCAGGAAAACTGCACCTTCAAGTAAGGACAAAGGACACATCTTCTGTAACAAAGCAGTCTCCTGCAGCACTGACTGACAGCACAAGTGAAAGGTGAATACAAAGATCCAGACAAGAAAAACTGAAAAAGCTCCTGAATCTTCTCAGGCTGGAAGCCTGACAGAAGTAAAAGGTTGAGCTGAGGCAGAGGAAAGGTCTCATAACCTCGGATTTTGAACACCAGGAAACACTTCTCTCCTGTGAGGGTGACCAAGCACTGGCACAGCTTGCCCAGGGAGGATGTGGAGTGTCCCTCTTGGAGATATTTAAAAGCCATCTGGACGTGACCCTGGGCAGCCTGCTGCAGGTGTCCCTGCTGGACCAGAGGGGTTGGACAAGATGACATCCGGAGGCCCCTTCAAATTTCAGACATTCTGAAATTTTGTGTATTATGCTGAGGCAGAATATAGGTCAAAAATAATGTCTGACCTAGGGTTTGCCTGTTACACCCACATGACAGTAACACCTATTCTAAAATGCCCATTATAAACCTGAAAAAGTCTTTCACATTTTGACTGCTAAGAGATGCATACAGTATCTTACATTACCCCAAGCAGATGACATCAAATGATCATATGAAGAAAGTCTTACTTTTAAGATAGTTGTAAATCCCTGTGTGACTTAGCTTCTCTAACTCTTAACACATTTAGAGGCATCACATCAATTTTTAGAAACTCACTTCATACAGATCTGAAGCACCTAATGGAATATGAATGAAAATAATTGGTAAATACCTGTACCTTTCAGAATACCTACTATGTGTTTATGTGAGAGCACGGTCAAGAGTAATGAAAATCTTAATTTTGTTGACTTTTAATAATACGGTATATTTTAGTCTAAGTTTTAACTGCAAGTAAGATTTATTACTTTTCCCTTTGAGCAGATTTCCTTTGTTTCAGTATTTCATAACATGATACAGAAACCTTAAGTCTGACTATTGTAATTAATTTAATATTACACAGCATTATCATTTATATTCTAAAGTCAAATAGCTAGCCAGTACCATGCCAAACATAACCCATCTAACTTACTTACCACATGTTCACAGGAATATTAAGTTTAAGAATCTATTTACCAGAAAATGTGGTTTTCTGTAGGCACAGGAAATACACTTTCTGTTGCAGTAGTCATTCATCATAAAGCAAATATCGCAACCTGTTTTGCAAGCTGTTACTCTCCTACTTGAATTGCATCTTTCAGCTTTCTGTGGCTGTCATTAACTTTGTCCTCATCTTTATCTTCAATCTGAAGTTAATTCTCTGGCCAGCATGTTGCTTGCCGCTTTGAGGGATTAAATATAAGGGTTTATGAGGAAAAGGAGCTTTTCATACAATGCTATTACACCATGATAGCTTTCACAAAAATTACTGACTCTTGAAAAATGCACATTAAACATACATGCTGTTCATTTAAAAAAATATTATCATATTGTAAAATAATAAAAAAGGATTATTTTAAAGCACTCACCAAACATATAGGCAATCCTATTAAAAGAAGCAGGCAGTAACATACCCACATTGTCAGCACAGCACACAAACACTGGGAATGCTGTTTGCTGTTTATATCCAGTCTACCGTTATTCTTTTGAGACATATTCAAAATTATACCTAAATTTTAACTTATAAAGGCAATTCTCTTAAGAAAACAATGAATCTAGAAAAGCATTCTACTGTTGCAGGGTTACAAATCTGTGTTGCTGTTGTACCAGCCCTTACATTTCATCTCACTTTAGCTGCTGATGAAGTGAAACGTTTATCCACAGACCTATTTGGAAATTCAGGACAGTAATTAAATGGTTTATGATAACCATAATAGAGAGTGTCTGTGCTAATGTCTAAGATCTGTCTAACCACTAAATGCAGTAACAGAGGAAAAGTTCTGTGCATTTGTGGACAACATTTCCTTTCACACACACTTCAAAACAGAAACTCACAGATAATTCTTACAGGATAAAAACACAGATATGCTTCACTTTTTTTTAAAAAAGGAGCAATTTCATCTGACCCTCCTAATCTAGCTGAGTGCAAGCACAATACCTCAGGCTTTCCAATTACAAAAACCTGTGAAAATCTTAGAAAACTAAAGTACTTGTGAGAAGCTAACCACGCTTAACCTGATGACCAGGTCAACAGTTAGGAATAATGGCAATATCACTCTCATTTCCCTTCCCAATATGTCTATTCCATAAAACTGAGAACGGTGTAGGAAGCTTCAAGAGACAACACTGCTAGCAATTTACCTACTGAAATATCTCCACAGCTGGGAATTTTCCACAGCATTCCTCAACGTCTATCACTGCCCAATACAATACACTTGAAGTCCCAAATTCCGCGTTAGAAAAAATAATAGATGCCACCAAAACTACATTTCAGTCAATGTAACAGCAAGCCTGTCTCTGTGGAAAGAACATGTTGCACCATGATTTGTTTCACCGAAAATCAGGTTATATGCAAAAAAGAAAGTATCTATCTCAGTACTTCTACAAGCAATAATCACTCAGATGTGTTCTCTTTCCTGAAGTGCCCTGAAATACTAAAATAAAGACTGTTTCTAACTTCAGTTAATTTGCACTGGATTATAGCTGAGAGACTTAAGTAAAAAAATATATTATTAATATTACATCTGTTACAGATGGAATAAACATGGATAAGCATAATCTTTTCATTGTTTTATGGAACCACAATCCACCAGCAAGTGTACAAATCCATGCGATATCCCTGAGTGCTGGATTTAAATTGGGGTCTTGGAGAGAGGGGAAGGATGTGCAAGAACTTAAGTACACAAAGAATCCTCAGCTGACTAAACATATAAGCTAGCTTCTGCAACTCATTTTCAGGGATAAACCACATCTTTATTTCAGTATAATCAACATAATTTCTCACTTGTTCCTGAATTTCCAAAGAGTACAGAGAATAAACACAGAAATGGGTGCAACCGGGCCCTTGGGAACCTGCAGCTCAGCATGGCACACTGCAGTATTCTTCCCACAAGCTCTCCATGAAAACCAGAGATGAAGGCTTTGCTGGGGTTGCTGGGAATGCAAAAGCCCTGACATATACTTACATATGTGCTCAGCAAGAGAAATTAACTGTCAGCAAAAGCATTTTTGTGCCAGTGTAACTGTACATACACTGGATTCAGCACTGCAGCTTACATAATGTATACAGCTCTTCATACTTTGAAATACCCAAACACCCATAACTTACTTTTCTGGATGACACTATTACCCTTGAAAACATTTTGAGTTTAGTCCTTTAGACCTTGGCTTCAGATGAAAAAAAAACTACCAGCAGAAGCACTTCCCTTGAAAGAGTTCTAGAGGACTGACACATTAAAGATTATGAAAGATGCCAGATCATCAGACAAAATGAAGAGTAGATGTTCTAAAAGCTAGAGGTCTTTTGTACTGATCCTGTTAATACAGATTCTCTCTCATTTCTCTAAGTGTCCACCACTGACCATGCAGCAATCTTCCAAACAGCTCTTCAGCTCACCCTCCATTTTAAAACATGCTGAACACGCAAGCACAAAATTACTGTTCTGCCCATCCACAAGCGCTTTTATTTGGCAGAGCACTTTTCACCTACTTCACATGCACAGGCCACAGGGGAAGACGGCAAGCAGTCCATCATTTTTACACTCCTTGTTTTTCTTTAATACTTCAGGTAATTAATTCTGACCATCTATTTAAAATTTAAGCTCCAAAAACTGCACCTGCCTCCCTGCTGACTTGCTGTATATTAGACCAGTCTTTATATCATGTATTCAAGAGATAACAGACAACATACAATCAGTGTGGCTCATAATGAATGGCAGAAACAACCAAGGCATGAAACTGTATTAATAGCATATTGCCTCAAAACCTGAAGAAGTTAGCAAAGTAACACACCCCTGCAATACCCACCAATTATTACAGAACCACATAATCAATTATATCAAAAAAGAGCTCTGAGACTGAGTCCAGCCTATGACCGGACACCGCCCTGTAAGGTAGATCACAGCGCTCAGTGCCAGGTCCAGTCTTTCTTTAAACACCTCCACAGACAGTGACTCTACCACTTCCCTGGGCAGCCCATTCCAATACCTAATCACCCTTTCTGTTAAAAAATTCCTCCTGATGTCCAGACCAAACCTCCCCGGCACAGCTTGAGGCCATGTCCTCTTGCCCTCTCACTGGCTGCCTGGAAGAAGAGGCCAACCCCCACCTGGCTACAACCTCCTTTCAAGTAGTTGCAGGGAGTAGTAAGTTCATTCCTGAGCCTCCTCTTCTCCAGGCTAAACAACCCCAGCTGCCTCAGCCAGTCCTCAAAGGACTTACCCTTTAGACCCTTCACCACCTCTGTTGCCCTTCTGCGGACCTGCGCCAGCCCCTCAATTTCCTTCCTGAATGGAGGGACCCAGAACCAGACACAGGACCCAAGGTGCGGCCTCACCAGAGCCGAGTACAGAGGAAGTAGCCCCTGGAAGATAGGGCACAGACAAAGATGGAAAGTATTCCACCCATAAATGTCATAACTAGTATGAACACATGGACAAAGCCCTCCACCATCTAGAAGAGAGGGCTTTGATACTCCAGCACCTGCTCTTCAACAGGCAGCCTGCTGAAAGCTAAGAGCAGGCCTTCAACTGATGGGAATGGGAAATAAACGGAATAGGAAATAACTGGCTCTTTCTTTTTTAATGAAATTGTTTGGACAAGACTTCACATATACTGTTATTTATCGCGAGGGTGTGCAGGGTGTTAATTGAAAAGGGCAAATTAGGTATGAGGTTCAAAGTGAAAGCTAACAACAAGGTACTCAGTCACTTTGATTAGCTAAGCAGCATTCACACAGTACTTCATCTCTGAACAACACACCATATGAACACTGGCTCAGCCTGTGTATGAAATCCAAAACTGTTTACCTAATCATGATTTTAAAATAGGCATGAAGCACTTGAAACTGACAGGGCAGGAGCAACCACGAACAGTAAACAAACTCTTTACAGAACCTAGCAGTACAGAGGTCTAACTCTATGTGTTACACAAAGAGCAGATGAATTATTATTTAATTAAGCTTGCCTTGAAAGCATATCCGAAGAAGCCCTGAGCACCGGCTTCTCATGCCAAAACTCTGCCTTTATAATGCTGATTATCTACTGACAAACAGAACACTTCAAAAATTTCTGTCATCATTCCTCTTGGCTGACTACCAACTTCATCTGAACAACTGAAATAAGTTGATCATAGTTAATAATACTATATATATATATATATATATATAAACCCTTTAATGACTTGAAATAGTAATTCTAAAATAATTTCAGTCACGGATATTAAAAAAAACACATGTATTTTGAAGAACTTCAAACTTGAAGTGCTTCACTAAGTTTTTAGACACTATCAACTCTACACTGCACTCTTCAAAACTTAGGAAGTGCTTGTTCTTATAAATAACTAATTTAGACAAGAATATTTTCTTCCATCCCTCTACCCCACACCTGGGTCACAAACTATTTGTGGTTGAAGCTAAGCTTGACATTTGGCTCTCAAAGGTAGTTGAGAGAATTAAAAAACAACAGCCAGAAAAAAAAAAACCCAAATAGACAACACTAAGGAACATAACATTTCAAGTTGGATTTCTTCAAAAATGAAGAAAAAAGTTAAGAACTTCCAGCCTAATAATATGAATACAGAAGACCACAGGAAGTATCCTACACTCTGGAGAGGTTATCCAATGGTTGGGAGCCTGTTCCTCAACAGTAACTTGAACTCAGCCAAGAGAATAAAATGAATCAACTTCAAAGCACAAATTTACATTCCCAAAATTAAAAGTCTACTAAAATATTCAATAGATTAAAATAATCTTGTGAGCATTGAAGTTTCAATTAAAACTTAGTGGAAAAAATGAGACAGCAGTAAAATGTAGACATGACACAGCACATCAGCTGAGTGTGCTCTTAATGCTGGTAGGAAATACTCATGAGAAGTGTATTTCATACAGCAGAGAACCTAAGGGACCTGTAACGCAAGGACAATGAACCACCTCACAGCACAGAAGCAATGATGACTTAGCAGACTAAATCCCATGCCTTATTCTCAGAGCCAATAGAACAGGTTTGATTCAATACCTATCCAAAATAGTAACTGTGGGCTGAAGGAAGCCGGTAAAAGTATGGTGACAATTATTTTAATGCTCACCACTGAGAACATGCTAACACTGAACAGCCCGCTGACCCACTCCCAGGGAGGACATTAGCACTTCCTAGGCTTGTGCTGGGCATCCTGGCCAAAATGACTGCTCCAGCCCAGAGCGTGCTCAGTTCTCTGAGTCAACAGTGGAAGTGGACTTTGCATAGGATGCTGCAGTTCCTTAAACAACCAGAGCCTCAGACTATAAAACCCAAACTGCCAGGTAGCCATTGCCTTTTTTAGGTGAGATTATTAGTGTTTTATAAAAATAAATAGTTTAGTTACTTTATGGAACACCCACTCTCCTCTCACCAAGTTCCTCTGAGATAACATATATGTTCTAGTAACAATTGCCCCCTCTTCAGAGAACTGAGAACTCATAACAAAGTTTACCATACAAGACTCTTAACACTGGTACTTTTCCTCCATTTCCATTCCTCATTGAAGTTTTCTGCTTGCAGCTTTGCAGATTGTATGTAATATCTGATTCCTTCTCCACCACCTCATCTCAGCCTTACTCTTGTGGGCTGAAATCCTTTAATTTATCATATTTGCTAAAGACATTCATTCAGTAAAACTAAGGAAAAAAGTAATTTACTACTTTTTTTTTGTGTGGATTCCTTCTTTTATTAATAGGAGAAAAGTCTGGAACATCAAGTAAATACGTTGAGGAAAATACACAAAAATGTATTTCAATCAAAATTATTTGCCTCCAGAACAAACTCACCTAGTTTCTCCTGGAAACTGAATTTTCAGTCAGTTCTGTTTGAACAGAAGCAAACCTGGAATTTGTTAGATAAAGGAAAAGGGGGTCAGTCTAAATCTCAATTCTTCATGAAGCAGAGGATGGCTTAGCGCTGTGTGTCAGGATCACAACCAGTTTCAAGTTTGTCAACAGCAGTTTCTCTGACAAGGGCTAGTAACAAGCCAACTTTTATTCTTTTACCCCAAGGCTCAGAAGAAAATTCTTGAAGGAACATTTAACTGACCTCACAGTGCTAACTCAGTCCACTCTAAAGTGATAAATGACCAGCTCTACGGGGCTCCACTTAGAAGAACTTTAAATAGCACAGCTGACCACTAACACTAAAAGGTTCTTCAGTTTTGACCCACACTTTTCCTGTACAGATGCAGGGAAAGGGAGGAGGAACGATTTTATCCTGAGGGCAGGAGAGACATGCTGACTGAAATCTTAAATGATATTTCCACTTAAGACATTAGAGAATATACTTTTTTTATGTTACTGAGAGCAATAAATATACTTACTGCATGTTTAACCTTGACTACTGAAGTTTTTCTCAAACCACCTGAGACACAAATATGGTAATACATAGGCTATAAATTTTTTTCCTGGTCAAACTGCTCAAAGGTTTCCAATTTAATTAAAATTGTTGTTGATTTATTATCAGTTCCTTGACTCCACTCTATATGTTGGCAGCATTGATTTTTTTTTAAGAAGTTTGGTAGGGTTTGTTTTATGGTGGGGTTTTGTTGGGGTTTTTTTGATGTGGACTTTTTAAACAACAATTTATTCATAGTGTTATAATCAATAGTAGATGTGTAACTAAGCCATCACTTTTGCTTATAACATTGAAAGGACGTGCTTCACTTATTTGAGTAAAATTATTTTTTCCTCCTGATACCAGAGTCCACTAAATTACAGGTATTTTCAGACAGTCAAAAGGTATCTTTAGGAATAACTAATTTACAAATTATAGAAATAGGTCATGCCAGCTACAATTTTATACAAACTCTGAATTTCTTGTTGGAAGTGCTGAAAATAAAGGATAGGTTATCCCTAAGACAATCATTTCATAAGACTGATGTATTTATTAATGATCTTCCAAAGTAATCTCTTATGATTCCTATTCCCACATCAGCCGTATACAGTTATCCACCTCTGCATACAGAAACCTGGGCTACATAAAATACAGATGTAGAAAGGGTATCTATTATGGAAAATTGTTGATACTTGATGTACTTATTTCACAGTTATGCACTATGCGAAACTTCAGAAAACACTGGAACATTTTTTCCTTGAATGAATAAAATGTAGCATCCACCCACTGACTTGAAAAAACCCAAGAAACAAGCAAACAAAAAACCCCACCAATGAAAAAGGGCTTTCACTTAAAAACCCCAACACACTCCTACAACCAAGAGAAAAATAACCCAGAAGTTATGGTGATGTTACTCTACCCAGTGTTCCGCTGGACTCGAAAGTGTCAGAGTGAATAATTGATCGACTGTGACACCGCGATAGCTGGGACTACACAGCAAAAGGGAGGGAAAGATCCCTAAGGACCAAACTGCACATCTCTGTAGTGGGAGCAGCTGTAATAAATCTAAGCTGACAAGTATTCAGAGACTGAAGCAATGTTCCATCAAATATTTTTAAAGTCAGTTCCACACAAGTCAACCCAGCTTTGCCTGGAGATTTATCAGACATTTAGCTGGTGCACGTGATCACTTGAAAGTGAAGAAGAAAGAAAAAGAAGTGGACAAATGAGAGATACTGGACCAAGGCACAATAAGATTTTAATGCCCAAGGATGAACTTTCACATTTCATTAAAGTTTAGAAAAATCTAAAAAACTGTTCCCATGCCTTGTATTTTTAAAATATCTTTTGCTTTCCCCTAAAGGTTTTCATTTAAGGAAAAGAATTGAGTAACTATTATTTTTATTTTCCTAAAATTAGAAATGTGTTCCAATCAAGGTTCTTGAATTTTTTTTTAAGTTGCACATATAAGTTGTTCTTTATGTCCTAACATAGTTGCATATTTCACATTTCCGAGGTTTTACAGAGAAGTTTGTAAAATGCTGAGAAACCCGGGGAAAAATCAAACAGAAGTAAGACATTTGATTAACATGGACTTGAGGAATCAGTACAAAAAAGTAAGATATCATTCATTCAAGAAAAATCAGTTTACTAATACCCTTCACAGTATCAGCTTAAGCAAAAGAGGAAGAACAGTCATGGAGTCCCTGTTCAATAACCACAATCCTCAACAGCAGACTGTGACTCTAAAATACTAGGAATTCTTCAAAACACCGATCAAAAGGGACAACTTGACAAATCCTGATGTCAGAAAAAACCTCCAACATTTGGCAACAAAAATAGATATATCAAGTATCCAGCTATGCCAGGTAGACTCTATCCTTCTTCTACCTATACCTCCAGGAGAAATGTGAACGGGCCTCAAATGCTGAAACTCAACACAGTTCAAACATAGACACCATTAACCAAACTCTGCTAAGATCAAGCCTTCCCCAAAATACAGAAATATAGAAAATGATAAAACAGGGAGTGGAAGAAGGAGATGATGCAGGGAATAGAGTGATACACAAAGGAAGGGGAGAAAAAATCAGCTAAAGGTCATGAAATAAGATGAGCAGGCAGAATTCTGTACTGTCTTGGGGTGACATTTGACAAAGACTGTTGAGGGATAGCAGAGTTGAGAATCAGACATTCTCCAGTGTGAGCCCTGGCTCCATCCTCCTTGTGTGTCTTGGTCTGGTAACATCACACAGTGCAAACATGACCCTGTTCATAGTGTTAATGGTAATTTTTTGGGGTTTGGTTTCACACAAGTGAAATGTAAAGATACTGTGGAAATACTCGGTGATATTCCAGACCAGAACAGACTGTCTGCTCCCCAGAGGTTCACGTTTGCAAAATTTAGTGGATCTGAGTCAACTGGCTTTGGGATCCAGGAGTCTGAAGATATTTCTACAAAAAGTCTCTGAATCTCACTGCCAGCAGGAAATTCTTTGACTGTTTGATTTATTTACATCCACATTTTCATATCCAAGTTTGATGACAGCCATCTACTGACAATGAGGTTTATGGAGTGAACATAGATAGATAAACTGCCACACAAACTGACATCCACAGTTTTACTCATCTGATGATGGAAGCTGGCACCAGCTCATCTGTGTGAATGAGAGAAGACAGCACAGGGTGGAGATGTATCGTGAGGGGCTGCTAAAGTCCCTGAATGCAAACACAAGGAGTTCATAATTGATGAGGTAAAGATGTAAGAGCAGATGGATTTCTATCACACGGTCTTTTTTCATCCTCATTTGTGTTCTCTTCTGTCGCAGCACACGGGAGTTGCTGGTTTCAATGACGCAGTGCTACCCTACCTAATACCAATCGCGGCCGAAATGCACCATTGCATCTGGAGCCCTCCTACTGCAACCCTATTCCCCAAGAAAGGACATGCAATTCTAATTCTGCTAAACCAAGACTGCTGCAGTCCACAAAGAAACAAGGGCTACAGCAAGATTAGTACTTCTGAGTATCAGTCTTCTTTTTTCTTTTGAAGCTTTTGATTAACTTTAAAATTACTGAAGTGAGTAGTTTCAGAATTTTAAAATTCACAGGTAAGCATTTATATTTACAGACCAACATGTATCAACTGCAACTGATCAAACCTAATTATCATAGAATGGTTTGAATTGGGAGGGACCTTAAAGATCATCTCATTGCAACCCCCTTGTCATGGGCAGGGACACCCTCCATTAGACCAGATTGCTCAGGGCCCCATTAAACCTCATCTTGAACGCTTGCAGGAACGGGGCATCCACAGTTTTTCTTGGCAGCATGTTCCAGTGCCTCACCACCTTCATAGCAAAGAATTTTTCTAATTTCTTTCTGATATCCAATGTAATCCTACACTCTTTCAGATTAAAGCCATTATCCCTTGTCCTATTTTCCAAGACCATTATATATCATTACTAATTTGATATCTTTGATACTGAGACCCTCCAGAGTTACTGAATTATATACTAGTCTCTGTAGACACTAACATGCAAAGAGAAGTTTTTTCATCAAAATACAGAGTTACATGCATTTTACTTCAAGCTATGGAGGGATCAGGGACAGATCAAGAAAAAGCAAAGACCACACATGTATTTCTGCTTTGTAGGAGCCCAGTAATGAAAGTGGTGCTCACGATGTGCAGCAGCAGCATGATATCTGAAGAGGATTCCCAATGGCGTGAATTGCAAAAATAGCAATGAAACCACTCATTGTCTCTCAGCTCTCTGCAAGCCATTATTTAAGTTAGTAATTTACAACCCCTCTATAATAAAGAGTAGTGTCCTAGTTTGGACAAATTTGGAGGAGAATATCCTCTGATATAAGTCAGGTCGCAACCACCCCTCCCCCCAGGTTCGGGAAAAAAATTCCTCAAAGGAAAGTGAAAGAGATAACAGGCTATTTATTTAACAAACACACAGGTGGGGAATAATAATGCTAAATAATGAGATCGATCTCTCTGTGGAGAGAAAACCTGAGAAGATTTCAGAGGTCCTCTGTAGGTGCAGTCTCTCCCCTCCTAGGAGCTGGTCGCGAGGGGCCACCCCCCCGGGCCTCTGGGAAAATTCTCCTGATGTGTTCAGATGTTGTTGAAACAGTCCAGAAGAGAAGAAAAGAACAAAAAACCCAAAAATCCTAGGAAAACGAAATTCAACCCTCTGTCTCTCACGGGGAGAAAAAGAGCCGAGAAAAAAAAAAAAAAACCAAGGGGACCGCAGAAACAGAGGCGCGTATCTCAGTGTCCTTGAAACAACTGCTTTGAAAAGTTTTTTGTTTTCTGTCCTTCTCAGGCTCAGTTTAAAGACACAGACAAGATTGGTGGGCATAGGGTAGCAATAGGGGATACACATTATAAAGTCACCCCACGACAAGTAGACAGTAACTGTATAAGCTAATTCATCCCCATACTAAGGAAGGCAGCCAAGGAAAAATGTGTGACCCTACAAGAAGTCTCTTGCCATTTAACTTGGAAAAGTTAAAACAACTAAAATTACACAAATTGTCTGATCTCAACACATGAAATCAAAAGAAATAATTCAATCCCCTTGTTCTTTTGACTGAGTTGGGGTGCTTGATTTTATGTTAACTGAAGAACTTACTTTCCATGCTCTGCTCTAATGACAAATAGAAGACAATGCTTCAAAAGAAGCAAAGAGCAGACAATGGAATTGATTTAAAAATTAGTTTTAGCTCTTTGTCATACTTGAAAAAACTATGACAACTCAAGGCTGCTGTCATTCACAGAAACACTATAAAAATCACAAAATAGAGTGGCCAAAATTAATTTTAAAAAAAGAAATATATATAGATATTCATTCTCTTTTTCTGTAATGCTTTTTACAATGGCTGAGAGGCAACATGGACATTGCCTACTCCAGCTATTGCAAAGCAGAGAAGGAGCTCTAATAAATTTCGCACTTGTTCTAGAGAGGTTGGTGGATTGAGTCCTTATCTTAAACACCAAACATGATTAATTTGATTCAATGGGACTACTCGCATTAGCAAAAACATTTGTATCTATTCCTGTTTGCAGAGTAAGACCTAAAGCAATTTTGTTCTCCTTGACATTCTTTAATGCAGCAGCCTTTTATTTTCCATATACGTCGCTCACATTTTATGCATGGCAGCTTGGAGAGCGCCACTTTCATCAAACTCGGCATCCTTCTTAAATCCTGTAATGCACTGAAGCTCATGTTGGAATACGGCAAGTCTGTATTCTGCACTTGAAATAAAGGAGTAAGTTGTTGTTTGAAAACACAACCCAGAGGAGTGAAATAAAGTATATAATTTGGTGAAGAGAAACATGGAAGATCCATGCATCTTTCATGGTTTTATATCACAAGACAATGCTTGCAAGTACCCATATACTGTGTGAGCCGGACTCAGATAATTTAGGATTAAAATCTGAATAAAAATAAGTAAAATATTTATCTGAATAAGCAAACATTAATAGGAAGTAATTTCCTTCATTTTCACTTCTCTGAATAATTATACCTGTGGGCTATTATGAATAATTTATGAGATGGCATGCGGTTTACATGTAGGCCTGAAAGTCTATGCATTTATAATATCATCATTCCAAATAATTCTGGGGCAAACCATGCCTGGTAAGTGACTTCTGCACAAACAGTCTTCCAGCCTTAGGATAGTTTAAGCTTAACAGAGCAACACACTCCACAAAAAAAAGAAAGGAAAAATATTTTTAGTTTATTTAAATCTCTCTCCTGCAAGTGGCATTCAATAATTCATTAAAATCTTGTAACTCCAAACTTCCTTTAAGCTTTGCGAAATATTGACTAACTACTTTATATATTGATCTTTACAGTGATTAAATTTTTAAGGCACTTGAGACTAAATTCTGGTAAGGGCAAGACCCTCTTTTTCCTAGCAGCATACAAATTACATTGTGCAGCCCAAACCCAAACCATTCTGAGCACCCCGCTCTAGTTTTAGAAGTACAACATTGTTTCAAGAACAAAAACCCATCTCGTAATTCCAGCGTAATATTTTCTGACACAGTGGAACATATGGGGACCACTTAAAACAATTATATACCATTCTATTTAAAATCCTGTTGGCCAAGAAATAGTTCATTGTACATACACTAAAAAAAAACCAAACCCAAGAATATGCAAAAACCCTTTCTTTTTTTTTTCTGGCCACAGTGCATTTTATTCTTGACCAAAGATGAAAAAGGCACTTGCAAGAATACAATAGGACTACACATTCTTTCCTCTCAAGATCATTGTGCAGATTTGTAAACACACAGTACTTTGTCTTCTAGCATAAGTAAACTATATTTAATGATTAGAGGACTACTGTATGAAGAGATAAACTAGAACAAAAGACATTCTGCAAAACACAATTCAGTCTTAATGCATAAATTAGCCATTCACAATACTGGCGCCTTGTAACAAATTTTGGCCTTTAAAGTAAAAATTTTATTGCTTTCTTTGTTTCCAGCTCATTTACTGTTTTTTACAGCACATTTTACTCTTTTCAAGATGCAGTGGAAATAATAACCAAACAACAGAAACTGAGTATTTGAAAGCCTGTACGTTTATTTATGAATTCTTCTCCGCTTAAACTGTGTATCTCCAAAATATGTCTATTGTGTTCCTGTGCCCTTTAAATTCACAGATTGGAGTTTGCTGTTTTATCCATATTTCACTTGTACGTCTGAACCTATCTTCAAAGCACACTACAGTGTTCCTTAGAAATTAAAAAAAAAAAAAAAA
>VZTI01010899.1:987175-1007017 GCA_013397865.1 Struthidea cinerea | reverse complement strand
AAAAAAAAAAAAAAAGAAACATGTTCCTGACAACCATCCAAAGCACTGACATAGCTCCATCTTCCACCCACTACATTTTGCTAATTATATCACAACAGCTCAGCTCTCTCAAGACAGAGAAGGAAGCAGATGACACTGCCAGTATGCCAGGCAAAAGAGTCAGGGAAAAGAAAACACAAACCACCAAGGGAACCCCGTGAGGGAGGAGAATCAAGAGTTGCAAAATTTTGTAGCAACTACCAAAACTCAGTTCAACTGTATGTACAGATGACATGTGTACATGCTAAACCTGCTCTGAAGCCACTGTGTGCCAAGTATGAGTACTCCTTCTGTGAAGAAGAAGGGTGGTTTGGACACAAACTTGGCATCAAAGATGTGAGAAGACAAAAATGCCTGTTCCAAATAACACAGAAAAAACCCCCTCAAAATTCTCCTCTTAAAATAACTTCCCTTGTATTTAACATCCTCCATCTCCTGCTACCGCATACTTTTGCTTCTCTCCAACAAAAACATGACCTTTTGAGCTTGGACTACTGTATCTCTCATACCTTCTCTTTTCAAGATCTTCCAGTAACACTAAGCATTTTGCCTACCTTCATCCAGAGACACTTTCATCCTAGTAGCACTTTAAATTACTGAGCACATACCAAAAATAGTGATTTTTATAAACAGAGTTGGTACTACATCAATAACAAAACTTAGTAACCCTTAGCCCTGCCTGGAAAGGGCATTGAGCAATATCTACCCTACTTGGAAGCTGTTGATACATTTCAAAAGTACATCAACTTCCTTTTGGAAAAAGTAAAGGTCACTGGCCAGAGAACATGATTCCAGATGTCCTTTCTTGACTTTATTGTTTTCCATTTTGCTGCAAGAGTGATTACATACAAAATTTTCCTTCCATAACATATATTACATCATATCTAGGCATATGCTTAAGTTGCTTTTAATGTTGAAGTACACTATCTGGTGTCATAATCAAAGCTCTAGCATCCCCTTCATTGTAAGTGAAACAAACATTCAAGATTCTTAATATAGAGACCCATTCAAGGAAGTCAAGGGGAGAAACAAACACAGCTACACAGCACTTACTTGTGATACAAATGCAGAAAGTCAAGTTAATTTTGAATAGGGGGAAAAGCAGCAAAACCTAACATTCTGCTTTAACTCTGAATCAGCTATGCAGGCAATCAGATTAACCCACCCTTCCCTGGTGTCTATTGCCAATGGCACATCACAAGAAAATTTCATCACTATTAGTTACCCACCTGTAATAGCTAGAACAAATTTCTGTGGGTCAGGTATCCCTGGATATTACTTTAAATGCATGAGAAGGAGAGAAAGAGAGAGAGAGAGAGAGAGAGATGCTGTTCCATGTAATCATTCTTGTGACAGTATAACTCAGCTGATTTCATATCCTTCTAGCAGAAAGGGCATCTCAAGAGGAGAAATGGTAAGACCAAAAAGCACCATGTTCAACCGTATCCTAGTAAATGCCAGTATAGAAAGAGCATTAAATGCCAAGATTTGGCTTAACCTTAAGTGAATGCTTGTTGTGTTATGCAGTTTATTAAAAAAAAAAGTGCAATACAGCATCTTCCTCTATTGCCTTGTATTTGCAGTTGTAATGAGAAAAGTAACGTTTGATGTTAAGCATTTTCTATTTTATTTGACACAGATGGCCCCAAACAGTGTGCAATTTCTTACAGAAATACTAATTTTTCATTCTTATTGAGTAAGTGGACATTCAAGAAATTTGTTACTCTTAAAATCCACATGGCTATTTCACAAGAAAGACTCCAGTAAACTGGATCATCCTTTCATATGGTATTTTTCCCCCGAAAAAAGTGTTGGCCAGTCTTCTTCTATGCTAGAAATCATAAGGAAGCAGAGGGATATCAGAAAGCATAGAGGTCCATTGAATCTTGAAGATCCAGTTAAGTGCCAGTCATTGGTCAAGGTCTTTCTCAGGAAAGACAAGTCAGCTCCTGAAATGAGACACAAACAGAGACCAAATGCCAACAGGTTTTTGGATTTGAAGCATGGTAACACCAAACAAAAATAAGATGAACGATGCTTTAATACTTGCATGTAACCTTTGTCTTCCACATAGGAAACTATTTAAGAAGGCAGTTACAGAGTAAATCAATTTAGCAAACTTTTGGTAACTGAAGACTTCACCTAAGTTTTATTTGCATAGGGTCCTGAGATTCATGTGCCTACAGAAAAATACTATACTTGAAACTTTCTTGGGAGTATGAACCAATACCAATTTTCGCTACCTCCTGAAGAATTCAGAATCATGACTTTGACAGAGACTAGTTTTGCTTTCTTGTTCAGGTATTATTCATTAAAGAGGGTAATTTTGTAATGTCTATATTCTCCAAGTTTAAACACAAATGCACAAGTGCAAGAAAATCATGCTTGTCTGATTGAAGCATCTATGATTAAGCAAATATAATATCCTGCCCTCGTTTCCACATTTAAGGATAAATGTGCCTTAAAGCAGAGGAAAAACAGCTCATAGACAAGAAAACATTTTTAATTCGTGTTTGTAAGGAAGTAAAGAAGAAATGCTTAAGGGGGGGTGACATTTTAAACCAAAATACAGTCAACACAAAAACGGTTTGACACATTTATGGCATGCAGTATTTTACTACATAAATACTAAGAACTAAAGCAAATAATTTACCAAAAGAAATCCAGATTTTCCACCTGGGAACCTGGTGCTGTATCATCACATATGAAGTCCAAATCCTATCATGTACTCCTCCTCAGAATACAAATGTCTGGAATAATACCATCTTAAATAAGTAATTATTTTAATGCAATAAGAAATATTATCTGCAAAACTCTTGCAAGGCACCCTGCACTTTAAATGGTCTATTAAAAAGGAAAGCTGGCTTATCTAGAGATCAGTCTTTCAAATTAATACCTTTTATGTTCTAAATGATGTATTGTAGCTAAGTAGCAGAGAAATTGGAAAATTTATGAGTAACATTAGAGATGATTATAAAAAATTAACCTTTCCTTTTTTTTTTCTTGAAGGAATCTGACATATTATTCTTTTTTAACTCTCAGCAAAGCATCTGCAAATGCGCATGATATCCCTTTTTATACTTTGCAATTAACAGCTTTTCTCCATTAATATTAAACATTCACTACCATTATCCTTTTGGGAACATGTATGATTTTACATGTAGTCTTTATCCATAAAATAAAGTTGGAGAACCAAATCTGTCACAGTGGTCAGCAGAGCTTCATAACTCAATGTAATGAGTTTCTCAATGTAATAACAGACTTTATGAGAATTTTCATATTTTCCAGAACAGTGGATTAGAGATAAATGAAAGATGTACAAGCCTGCAATATCTATACAAAGCCCAAACCTTTATTTGTCTTCACAATTTGTTCCATGGCAGCTCAATGGGCAAGAGGATTAAATAGCATAAACATACAGACACCTGAGAATGAAGACCTAGCCCGACTGAGACATTTTGGCACACAACTTCCCCACAAACAAAAAAAAGTTTTAACCTTAATTGTGTTGCATACAAAGGAACAAGAACTATATCTTGCATGAAGAAAAAAAAAAAGAAAAAAATCCAACCAATAAAAAACAAAACAAAACAAAAAAAAAAATGAACCACCAAAAAAACCCCAACCCACCAAAAAAAACCCCAAAACCCAATCCCAAGGAGCTTAAGTTTTTATCCCATTATTTCTTAAGACTTGCCCCTGTTAGAGTTAGGAGGGCTACAATGACAGAAGACAAGAATACACACATCTTTGTTCTGTAAAGCCAATACAGCTCTTCATGATCCTTGAGCAAATGAGCCTGCATTGCCAAGATCTTCAGCAAATGAAGTCCACAGCAGATCCGCTTCTTTTGCTTCCCATTATTTTCAACTACACAAAACAATACAAAAGCTCACACGTTCACTTTATGACTGAGCAGGCTACAGTTTGTCTGGTCTTCAGCTTGCAGGTGGACCCCCTCAGCTTAAATAAACCTCTAAAACTTGATTTAAATTTCTCTGAACTGCATCAAAAAAGTACATTACCACAGCTCCATAAACTGTTCTACACCACACACTGATACATCTGCAGGGAGAAGAAGCACCAGAAGTCTCATTTTATTTTAATTCATCCTTATCACTGCCATTTGTACCTTCAGTGGGTTTGAGTAGATAAATATTATTTCCTATTCCAAGGGACTACTTTCTTTCCCTTTCCCAATTATGACTTCACTGATACATCCACACTCAAAGCATGGGATAGAACAAGTGACTGTAGATTTCTAATGGGTTTGGTATTTTGATAGTGGTACTGTGATCGTAGTAAACTCAGAAAATAATTACAGAGCAATAATTTAAACACCTGCACATTCTGGGGTATTGATGCTTCATTAAAAAACAAGGAAAAAAACTCCAACCATCCAAACAAAAACAAAACAAAACAAACAAAACCAACCAAACCCCCAACACTTTATCCTGAATGATAGTTGCATAAGGTCAATGTCAATTAAATCTTAAGTGTTCCTTTCATGGTTCAGCTGTTGAGCCTTCCTATATAATTTTGCTAGAATTTACTGCATATAAAATGAGTAGTGGAGCTTGTATTTGTATTCTGTCATTCTCTATTAGTGTTGTGTACAGAAAACAAGACCCAAACAGTTAGTGATGAGTGAGGTGAAGAAGGGAAATGAAAATGTCAAATGCAGGAAGAAACTGTTAAATGGCACCAAGTGCCTGGCTGAGGTGTTTGTCTACCCATGTGCTGCTTGTCTTTCTCAATCTATCATCAGAAAGGACAAGGAACCTCAGGAGGGATGAATGTCCTAAGTCAGAAGGATGGAGTGGGCTACATCCCTGACTGCCTCAGGCAATAGCATGCTTGCCCTAAACTGTCAGTTTATGGTCTTCACTGCAATCTGCCTCCTGTCAATGCAAAATTCAGAAACTGAAATCCAACATGACTTGTAGCCTTCCAAAATAAAGACTGTACCTTTTTTCCCCCCTCCAAAAATGATAGAACAATGATTACAGGCATTTTCAGGGGGGATCACAGCATGGGAAGGGACACATATTCAAGTTCACCAACTTGTTCCATTTTTCACGCAGATTGATGCTGAGAGGTAAGTGACTGACTGGAAACAGCTGGCCCAAATGACCATCTGACCATGAAAGAGAAATATAGGCTAAAATTTGAAAGGAAGTCCTAACAGAAATGTAAAAGAGAGAAGCAGCACTGCTGTTACTGTCATTAAGAAAGGACTGGAATAACAGAAGTTTATCAAAATAGTTAAAAATGAGAAAAGACACAGAAGCATGCTTAAGTTTCTACATGTCATTTCATCTCTCCTGCTTCATAGTAAGCAATGAGATGACAAATAGGAGGCAAGCTAACATGTAGCATACTCACTTGTTCTTGATGAGCAGCAATTCTGACTGGAAGACAGCCACCTACTTCTAAAAACAGTAGCATCATGAGCACACAATGATAAGCAGTTTAACCTAGTTATGGTTTGCCTTTTTTTTTTCTTTTTTAATTTTATTTTCACATGTGATGCTGGGTGTCTGAGCGTATTACAAACAGAAGAGATCTATGAGTGTTAAATTAGGAATGGCTGTTTCTCTTACCTCATGAAAGCATACTAAGAGGATTATATCCTACTTCATCAAAGAATGGTGATTTAGAGTTTATTTTAAATCTTTCTTAGTAAGTGGAGATTTTAAAGAGTTATTTTTACATTTTCTAAGAATAATTTACAAATGAAGGCACATTATTTATATTAAATATTCCAGAATGTTTACAATAGTAACATCCCTCAGTCATCCACAGACACAAAGCCAAAGCCCGGATCTGACAGTATTTTATTAAGAGACCCAAAAATTCACAATCATTTACTGTAGCCTAAGCCACACTGGGGTCTTGCACTGGAAGTTTTTATTATAGAGAGTCGTCATTAAGTACACAGTTAATTAATTAAACCAACTGCATTCTATTTAAGATCTCCAGTAAAGACTTTTACTCACAGCCAGTTTACAACTTGAAAAATAATGTTATATGACTTGTACAGTCATAAAAAACCAACGACACAAAAATCTGTAAATTCTACATTCAGAAGCATCCCAGATCTACTACAGTTTTATGGAACCTCACATCCAGGCTACCATCCAAATAAATGTCAGTACAGTAAGATGATAGTTTAAAGCATTTGAGACCTGAACTTTACATTCACGTGACAAGAATAAATGTTGCAATCCTCTGGGTTTTACGTGCAACATATCTAGAACTAGATATTGTGCTACAACAGAGCCTACTGCTACTCCAGCAGAACTAGTGTCCTCTCCTCATAACAAAGCACCAGAGCCCAGGCAAGCATATGCTGGTAATTTATGAACAGACAGTGTATGTGAGAGGGATGCTGAAAACACACCAGCTCTGGCGAGTCATGCCCAATTTGCCAGGTGCTTTAAGCAGGAATCAAGACAACCTGTACCCAGCACAGTCTTTACTGTCTTTAGGGTGACTGCATCAGAATCAACAAGATTTTTTTGAATAGCCTCCAGAAACTTAAGTAGTTGTTGGCATAGGTTACACCTTGGCAAAGGGGCAGGCTTTAAAGCTGATACAGACCTCAGAAGCTGACTGTGTAATTCTGACAGGGTTCTGTGCCAAGCCAGGCCATGTTTTCACCTTGTCCCCTACATGATGAGCACAGCTTCCAACCTAATATCCATATATAAACAGGAAATAAAACAGTTGGTGGAAGACTGTCACACAGCATGAATATCAGTTCTGGATTCCTCTAATGGTGTTGTTTAGCACAAGCATGGAAAAAAACCATAAAGCTTAGTTTGTCAACACATGTATTACTACAAGAATTTTCAACCTATTTATAGGTATTAAGAGACGTAGAAACTGCTGTTGGGGTTTTGGGAGTTCACCTTCTGGGGAATTTTTTTTCTCCCATACATGTTACCACAGCAACAAATTGCTGGGTCCTTGGGAGAAACAAAGGCACTGGCCACAGGGGGAGGGGTCCGGGGAGCCACCCTCTTTCACCTGGGCTGGCTGGCAGTGAGTTCGTTCGGAGGGAGAGAGGCTGCCGTCCGTCCTGCTGTGGCAGGTTTTCCAGCTGCCTTTCTTCTACCAGAGAAAACCCGGGATTCCCAAACCCGCCTTTTCCTGCCCCGCCGGGAGCCGGGCTGCAGCCGCGGAGCCTTCGCTACATCGTAGCTCCGCAGGCCCTGCCTGCCGAGACTTCCGGGGTTCCTGCTGCACTCCGGAGTTTGATACATCTCGTCTGCCACCCGGGATCTGCTCATCTCTGCTGCTCCAGCCTGCTGTTCCCGAGGATCCGGCCGGGCACCGGGATCAGCTGCCCAGGGGGTTTGTGCAGCCTTTGTTCCATCCCTTCCCGGCTCGGCTGAGCCGCCATTGCCACGTGCTCTCCGTGCCACGTGCTCCGGAGCGCCCCCTGCAGCCGCGGGGGAACCATCGCACCCGCCCCGCTCACCGGGAGCCGCCAGCGCCCCTGCCGGCTGTGAGCGGAACTGCACCCACGGGGAAAGGGCCCGACAGCCGAGAGAGGCTGGCACGGGGTTTGTGGTTCTGTTTGCTGTTACTGCCAGAGTTTTTGTTGTTCTTTTGCCTTGTTATACATATATATATATATTAGTAAAGAACTGTTATTCCTACCCCCTCATATCTTTGCCTGAAAGTCCCTTAATTCAAAAATTACAATAATTCGGAGGGAAGGGGGTTACATTTTCCATTTCAGGGGAGGCTCCTGCCTTCCTTCACAGACACCTGTCTTTTAAACCAAGACAACTGCTTAAATGGAAAGTAATTTAAAGAAAGGGCTATTTACACACTGCTTTTGATTTTTGTGCTGTTATTCCTATTATTTGATCCCATCAGGAGATAGCAGTGGAAGATGCAGACTGCAAATTCTATCTATTTATTTGGTTGTTTTTTTTGTTTTTAAATGCAAATTGTCCCAATATCTTGAATTGTAGCCTTTTCCACTTATAGACACAGTGCTTGTAAGATAAATACAGTGTGTGTATCTCTATCTATCTTCATCCTCACCATTCAATAAATTAGTAGGATACCAAGTAAGACCATCACAGATCACAGAACATTCTGAGTTGGAAGGGACCCACAGAATCATCAAGTCAAAGACTTAAATGAATGGCCAATACAGAGATTGAACACCTTCTCCCCTTTCCAGCCCATACACCTCCCCCCGCCAAAAAAAAAAAAGAAAGGAAAAAAAAAAGGTAAAAAATTAAATNCCCTTCCCCCCTTCCCACCCCATACCCCCCCCCCCCCCAAAAAAAAAAAAGAAAGGAAAAAAAAAAGGTTAAAAATTAAATTTAATTATCCACCTTCTAAACTCCCCAGTCTCTGATGCTTCATGGGCTGGGGTGTTTGGCCTTTCAGTAGTCCCTCTACTTCTAACTGCCTCTTTCTATCTCCTCCCAGGACTCTGCTTTTGCATGAGGACACATGGCAAAATACGATGTGTAAGGGTCCCTGATAACATATAGGGGAAGAGGGCACGGGAAGAGACTTCTAAGGAAAAAATAATTCTTAAGGAATCCCCCAAAAGTGTCTCAATATTCACTTTCACAAAACAAGAGCAAATGTAGTAACACAGTGAGGTTTGCCATTCTGTGTCCACAAGCACAATATTCTCTGTGGGAAAGAAGGGAAAGAAACAGGACAGGGGCCATAGAGGGAGAAGAAGTAAGCAGCCTCAGTGACTTATGACACAAGATTTCTCTCCTAGCAGGACTAATCTCCATTTACTCTACTAGGACGGAGCTTCTTTATGGAACACTTCATCTACAGCAGGGGATTATTGATTCACCATCCATCAGAGACAAATTTCATTTTTTATTTTTTTTTAAGCCAAATAGCTTTGAAAATAGAGTTCTGCTAGATACATGCAATAAGATTGTTTCTTATTTAGTGGCTTATTCCCAGGTGCAGAAATAACATCCCAAATTTAAAAGTAATTCACCTTCACCCTCATCCCACCGTAACTATATATCTCTCTTAACAGTATGATCATCACTGACCACAGGTCAGATTGCCTCAGGTCAGATGAATTTGCAATGATCCTATGATATAAAAATAATTTAATTTGAAGGGAAGAAAAAGCCCCATAAGATTCAAGTAAAAGACAAACTGCTCAGTCTTTCCTTCTAACTCCAATAATCATAGAAAGAGCGACTCACTCTCAAAACAGCCCTGGTTTTCTAAATGAAAAAGGGACTCTCACCCCTGGCCCCAGAATGCCAATCAACAAAGCCAAGAAAGGCTTTCAGATAGCCAAATGAAGAAATGCAGATTTTTATTCATCCCAGTGAAAAACAATCCCAATGGTTTTTTCAGTATATGCAGTCACTGATCATAAAAATATTCTGCTGGGATGTTTACCTAATTTTTTTAAAAATAAACAATTATTGATCAACTGTTCTGCAAGCCTGGATCGTCTCTCCAAAGCTTTAGCTAAGGGTTCCTATTAGGAAAACTACAGCCAGCCAGTGCATAAGGGCACGCACAAAACTGAAAATGCACCCATACCAATTTTAGATTTGAATTCACCATGGTGTTGCTTTTACCCCAGCAGCACTGATAAGTTGCTCAAGGTTCTAGTTAATAAAAGGTCACTCTGCAGCATTTTTTTCCCCATATTTTTTAATGTCAGGGAAATCCCCAGGGCTCTTGCAAGTTGCTCTGCAAATGCCATAACACAGAATGAAAGAGAACAGTTTTTGGGTTCGGGTAGGCATCTGTGAGAAACCAAACCCTCTTGGTCCTCAAGGTGACAGTGAAGATGAATTCACTGTGCAGACTCATGCAGACAGACAGAGCTACTGAGGGCTATGACAGTCTGCTCTCAGTGCCCTCATGCAAAATCTGCAGAATGCACACTGCTTTTCCTTCTACCTGCTCGTAGCAGACACTCATCATCCAGTGTTTCACCAAGCCAAGAGAGATGGGAAAGCTGGAGAGGACAAGGACTGAAAGAACACAATTCAGCTAGAATAATTCAAAAAGAGTAACTTGGAAGACAAGCAGTTCATCACAATAAACTAATCACTTCCAGACTGAAAAGTCTCACTGAATAAAACAATTAGAGTGCTACATGGAAGCACCTACACATCAGGAAGACTGTAATTACCCTCTGAAGAAATTACAGAAGGAAACTGCAACAAGAAGAAATTAATTAGAAGGTAAAGTCAGCAAGTTTAAGGACTAAAATCACTGCATTTTGCAGAGAACTGAAATACTATAATTTCATCTTTATATATAATAACAATATCACGGGGTGTTTATTAAAAAATATGGAATCCATTAAATTGGACATCATAGCTAGCACATGTCTAATCCACTCCAGTTTACACTATTTCTTCCTGTGTCCTTCTGCTAAAGGGAAGAAAAAAATCCACATACAACAAAAAGAAAGTGTTAAGGTACAAAACACTTCAGACCGAAGTTAGAAAGGCAACACAGGAACTACACCTAAGTCTGCTTTATGCTTCACACGGTCATGGCAAAATAACAGAACTCATTTTTCCTTGTGTTGCGAACACTGAAATAACCATCCATGTCTGTCTCTCCTCCACATTAGACAACTGATGCTGAAGCTCACAATAAGAAATCACTTCAAACTCTGTGCAGAACTCCACAGCCCATACACCAGAAAATGCAGCTACACTGGCTACCTATGGCACCAACACAATCCCAAAGTAGTCTGACCTTTATTTATCTGAAAGCTTCCCTTTCTTCAAAACAGACATAAGTCACACTACTGCAGGTGCAATACATGTGATGCTACAGCCAGAGCTCCAGGTACATAACAGATGAACAATTAACATAGTATTTCTTATTTTCCAGGCATATTGCAAAGTTGCCATTAGCCCAAAGCACAGAAGAACAAAAGGATTTTCACAATGGAATTATTTTTTGGGCATTTGTTACCACTGGCAAGAAGTTCACCTAAATGGTCAATTTTTATACCATGAGCATATAACTAAAAATTAATAAATATATCTCTGCTGAATGGAGTTCTCTCATCTCAGACAGCCAACGACCTTTATTCATTTACCTTGAAGTGTTTGGGGTGTTTTTTATGCTGTTCAAGTTTTTAATGAACATGTTTATTCCAGTAGGGTTCTGATTTGAAATATCTTTAGGTCTACCTATAAAAAATAACATGTCTGTCAATAACAATTTCTGCAGAAGTAGGGCCACTATACCCAGTCTAACTATTCAGAAGTGCAGAGGACCACCACGTGATGTCAACGACCTCAACAGATAATGCAGTCTAATAGTAAAATGTTCAAGCGGTTGCTGCTAATTTCCAATTAAGTGTACATAACAACAACTGAAATAAACACAAACAAAATTCCACTTGGCTTTGGCTTTGCAGGGTAGTTTTGCCTTCACATCAGGTGATACATTTCAAGATAAGAAAGGAAAGCAAATATGTTTGTTTCTTTCCCACCCACCTCTATACTGCATCCAAGCAGGGATCTGTTTGGCCCTGGCAAGGACGAGGATAGGACTGCCTTCAATTAAATCCCCACAACCCTTCCAGTATTGGAAGATAAGGCAAGAGTACATTTTGGCAAGTGGATTTATATATATAGGTCATGACTGACTGGAGGCTACATTGTTTTGGCAGCAGAATAAAGAGGAAGCCCTCAGCTCCTCATTTTCTGTAACGTTTGAATGCCAATCAACTGACCTAAAAAGCAAAATATACTGAAGAGGCCAGTGAACCTGGAAGCAAAACCAGTGGCCAACCTGCAACAAGAAGTAGCCAGGTATACCCTGAGCATTAGAAAAGGCAGGCAGAAACCAGCTGATGACAGTGGACAACCTCTCCCAGCTCCATGCAGCATGGTATTTCTTGATAAGGGAACTGGTATTGTCAATACAGGGGAACTGGAACTCACTCACGCCTGATTGTGATTATACTGTAGACAAGTTGCTGTCTGCCATTCAGTCCCGTATGATGTCTCTACCCTTCCTGTCCCCACATGGGAGCCAAACAAGATTGCAAAGTTTATCATTTCAGCCACTACTGCACTTACAGTGTTCTTCTGAAAGTGCTACTCAATCAAAAGGAGAAAGCACCTATAAATCCTCTTTTATCTCTATAATATAAGAGCACAATAATCTGCAAGTTCAATATACTGTGTAAGTTACAAATTAAATCAACTCCTAGCTTTTTGAAGAGTTCTCATTTTTAAAGGCTCGTGCTTCAGCACAGAAATGAAACACCTCATTCTAAAAGCTTACAAGGAATATAAAAACTCCTCTGGTTTAATAGAACTACTGTGCTTTATAAGCATCAGACATTTGGAATGAGTTTTTGCATTAATAATAATAGTTAAATGTATCCACATTAATATTATGAAAAACAAAACCAAGCTTCTTTCAGTGAGAATTTGTTATCAGATGTGTTATGGCTACATATTAAGTGTTTCATACAAAAGAAAACTATACTATCGAAAATAACACAGCTATTCCTCAAATTTATATGAGTTCTGTGATGTTTATCAGCTTAAAAGTACAAGACAACAGAGCTTTTGCCTGATTTTAAAGGCATCTACCACACACCGTGTATCTGCTTTAGTTTACAGTTCTACCACCATTGCTGTTAATAACATACTGCAGCCTGATCCATCAGAGGCTAATCCTGAGGTTTAAACAAATGATTCCCTATTATCTCTTGGCCTTAGAATGTGCTGCATCAGAGATCTGATGGATTAATGAAACACTGCTCCTGCTAATTGCTGACACAGGAGTATTTAGGGCACTGAGACAACCACTTGAACAAAAATAATAATTTAAAAAAAAAAAAGCAAGAAAGAAAAAGAAAGAGGCTTCCTAGCTTTCCTCTGCAATACATTAACCAGTCACAGAATGTCCTGTTGTGAAAAATCACTAAACCTATGCGTTATCACTTGGTCCCAGACAAAGAAAGTCTTTTCCCTATTAAGTGTTCTTTGGTTTAGCAGCTGTACAACCAACAACCAAAGATACTAAACACTGACACAAAAGGTAAGATAAAGAAATATTTTTACACCGACTTCTTGTAAAACTGTGCGTAACGCAGGAAGAGGCTACGGAAAATGAGAAACTCTTAACCTATATAAAACTAGATGCCTGATCCCTAGGAAAAAGTACTGGACCATTTGCAAGAGTGCACTGATCAGCCTTACTTTTACTGACATAAAAATCTAAGACTGGTATTAAACAACAATTTCACTCAGCAGAAATCACAGCTTTTCTGCTGAACAGTGTGCTTTCATTGTGAATACCCGTAAAGGAAATGGAGGTGTTAAGTCCCTAAATACACAGACATCTCAGCTGCTGATGATCAGCGAACTAAACTCTTCCACGCTCTCACCAAGTTATAAAAATAAACGAAATGCAATGGAAATATGGGAAACATGCAGATTACAGGGCAGTATCCAATAGATTTTCTTTCTGCTTAATGAAAAAACACCAGTCATTTCTGTGATGCACCAAACACTGGATACCCATGTTCACCTGCAGTATCACGAATGAGAGAAACAAAAACACAGAACCAAGTGAAAAAACACTTACAACACGGTGAACATAAAAGATGGCCTGCCTCCCTTGGACAAAGGCAAAGCACTAAACTAAACTGCTATTCAACAACAGTGAGGAAACATGCTTAAAAATCTTCCCTTCTTGTCCCTGCACAACAAGACGACAGGACCTTGTTACGGGAGGACAAGGCAACACAGACGAAATGTAAAGAGAGTAGACCAGAAAAAAAAGAAAATGTAACATTTATGTGTCTTGCTTCTAAGTTAAGACAAATAACCAGCAATAAATGAAACAAACAGATCTACTAATTACTCATGATTTTAGGCAACAACTTCAACCTACAGACATCCACTCCTAGATTTGAACTAATGAAAGGCTAATGTAACACTAAGTTTCCAGCACCCTATGCAGTTTAGGACTTGCAAAAGTTAGAAACCTCTTGAACTGCCAACATCTGCAGGTCAAATGATGCAGTGTCAGCTAGAGGCAGCATTTCCAAAGAAAGCAAGTGCATGTGTAGCCTGTGCTGCACCACCCCAGCCTCCCACAGCCTGGGCACAGAGCTGACCTGGATTTTTAACTTCACTGCAAGACTGCTTTCACACATTCAAAGTGAAATAACCACAGATACCACAACCTTTAATGCCTGGGTATCCCACAACCATTATCAGTGCCTGTACTGTGGTTTGCTACCATGACCAAAAGCGGTCGAAATTATTCCCCACCACTAGTAGATTACTGCCCAAAAAACTCATTCCTATGAGCCTAAGAATTTTAATTCAGCAACAGAAATCTTGAGAGAGCACTTCCATTTTATCTCAAAAGCCATGTAATCTGGTGTTAAAACTCCAGAAAAAGTGATATTAAAGAGATCTGCCCCCTCTTAATGATAATACATAGTTAATGGAGCTCCTTGTTAGTGTTTTGAAGAACGTAGTTCTAAGTGAAACTGGCGTAAAAAGTATTTTCTAACTTAACTCCTTCACAGATTGAAAACAAAAAGGTGAATAATGCAACACACAAAGAATTGTGTTGAAATTCTGATTTCTCTTACCATACACATCTCTACTAAAATATCATTCACGTGCTCTTACACATTATTTTCCCATATTTTTTTACTGTTCGCCAAAAATGAAACTCCAACCATCTTAGAAATCAATATGAAATATCATTAAAATTATCTATTGCAATATCTGATGTTATCTGAAGATTAAAAAACATATGAAGATGCTTTTCTCTAGGAAAAGAGCCAAAGTAGAAAGACTTGCTGATCTACATTTTTGAATACACACTACAACAGAATGAAAAAAAATTCTGAAAACCTCAAGTTACACTAGTATGCTTATACTGATATTTATGAAAATTTAACACTTAGAGGTGGCTGGTGCAGTAGAAACAACCTCCAAATATCAAGATTCCCAGCAATATTATAGTATGTAGCCTTTTGCCAGAGGTGAATAACATCTGAGTCCCATAACTTCTGGCTGTCACTTTCAAGCACAAGCAAGTTAGGAAGTGAAAAAGGACTACTGGAAAATGGAAGATTATTGAAGGTGAGACTCAACAACAATGAACTAGTACGTTGAATTTACACCAAAAATTGGGTTTGAATTTAAAAGGGATCTTTCTCCTTTATTTTAATCACCTGAAATGATTCCCTTGGTGCTCTGGTATTAAGAGAGTATCTAGAAAACAGCCAGTAGACTTCAGCACATGCTGCAGTTCAAACCAACGTTATGTCATAGGAATTGCTGCACTACAGCAGCTTGTCTATCCTAGTAGCTGAAATCAGGATGAACACACATATTTTGTTAAGCACGAGCAAATTGCATTTTGCTTCTGAGAGTAAGATAATCCAGTACTCCTTCTGAATACGCATTATACGTTTTGGGTTCTAGTTCCCTTTGGATGTAGCCATGTCAGCCATGGTAGAGAAATCTCACACCAGGCCTTTGCTTTAGTGAGTATCTGCAGTGCTGCTGCGGTGGAAGTACAAGAGCCAGCAGGTGCTGGAACATCCGAGTGAGGCTGTAATTATACACAAATGCAGCGTGGAACTGGAGAAAGACAACCCACGCAGACAAGTTACTAAGCAACTCAGAAGCATCAACCACTGCTCTCAGCATGTGACTCCAGCAGATCACCTGCAAGCCAGCAACCAGAATCATTCCCAGGTTTAACCATGCACTATGTGCCTGGCCAGCCTCTAGAACACAAAATTGAAAGATTGGAAATGCAGTTGTACAAGCTATGGAAGTGGTTTCATCATATTATGATGTTCTTTACCACATCTATGACATTTAGAATCCTGAAGTAATGGGATTTTCATCTTTGTACCATATAAAACTTTTAACAGATACGTATCTTCAATAAATGAAAAGCCAGGAACAGAAACTTACTGAAGATATTTTAGATATATCAAAGATAGCAATAGATAACCTCATCCCATGTAGCATTTAAAAAATTGCAGGAACTTTAGCAATTTTCTAATTCACTTTCTAATTCTACCAATTACCTAAATAAATGCGTACAATGAACTGGGACTTCTTTCCCAGACTACATTTCAACTGATTTTAGCAGCAATTATTTTCTATGCCTCTTGCTGTGGGAATAGTGACATAAACAATTACAACAGTGAATGACTAAGTAGGCAGAAGTTGATAGATGGCAGTAAATCTTACAGTCCTATAAAAATCTTCAGGGGAAAAAAAAGAAGGAAAAAACCTAGAAAAGGGATACTGTGCAATGCCACTTAAACCATAAAAAGGTTTTAAAACCATATCAGAAATCTTGTAACTTATAATACTTAAGTAAGGTGACATATTTTACAGATTTAAAAACTCATCCCATCTCTTTTTTTTATTCAACAGATAAATTAGTAGAACACTCCTAATGTGTCACTGCATTTTGGCTAATCTTTCCATCTAATAAAGAAGTAATGGTAATTTTAACTGAAATTATCATCTAAAAATGGCAAATTTGTCATTTTGCAAAGATCAGATACTGAAGGGGTTTTTTCCAAGACAAATAATATCCATTATTTGCTCTAATTCTCTTTCAGATCACACCATGATAGAGATACTTCTTCTACTGGGAAACATTTAGTACTTGAAATCCATCTGTGAACTACCAAAAAGATATTACTTCTTCTTGTTTTACTACTGCCCTGTCAGAGCAAACACATCTATTAATCTACTAAACATCACCTACTAATATTCAGACTAATTACTTGTTGTATTATATCTACTCCTGACTAGAATGGCTACATTCTGATTTTAAAAGTTTCTGGCTGGAATACAACCAACCCAGTATTATTCAGCAAAACTGAACCACAAGATATGTAGATGAAACCTTTTTGCTTTAATCCCTTTAGGCCAGTAAAAGCTATTTAATTATTTAAAAATTCAGTTTAATTTTTGAGGACATATACACAGAGTGAATCTTCAGAGACAATAGTAATGTCTCCTCCGCTTAATTTAGTTCTTTATATTAGTATTGCAGTCCTAATGTTTTCATTATTTAGACTTTAATCTGCTGATTACTTTGTTGACACAGGTTTATTAATGAATGCGCTTAGTGCCCCCAATTAGTGCCTTTAATTATTGGTTCCTTGCTGGATTTTTTCCTTCCATTTGTAGTTGGTAGGCAGCTTTCAATTACTTTTTTAGTTTCTTTTTGTGCTTTTCTTAAAGATAGTGCACTCGTTTCCGTAACAAGAACAAAATTATAACAACAGCAAACGTTAACACTTTCATAACCGGCATTCTTACCAAGGTCATTACATTCAATATTCTTCCTTGTTCCCTTATTCTTTGTCACCTTTGAGATGACTGATGCTCTCACAGCCAGACCCTCATTCACATGCTTTATTTTCACTTGCCTCCTCTCCATGTTATACTGCAGCTCTTGTAAAAATCATGGTGTTACACAGACCACGGAGTGACACATCCGTTTACTCATATCGCCTCTGATTTTTCCTATGTGGCAGCCGATTGCCAAGGGTTCAGTGAGTTATTTGTTAGGGGGAGAGGGATAGAGGTGTGGGGATTGGCAGCATCAGAATTAATTTTGAGTCAGCTACTTAGGAAAACACTTTTCTTTTGGCATTATAATCTGGCAGGGCTTTTCAGCAGGGGACGCCTAACTCTGAAATTGGTTGATTCTGCAAAACTACACAACACTGACCTTCACAAAAGGATGCAAAATGTTCCAGTTCTCTCGTAATTTTTCAAGGCAAGGACAGCTAGTAAGAAACAAGCAGATCAGGAAGGCTTGTAGCTTTCCTGAAAACTGCTTCTAATATAATATTTTTGTTTCTTATACTAGGTTAATAGTATACTTCAATTGCTAGTCAGGTAAATATTATGGGGTAGTATTTTATTTCGACTACCTTATCTTGCCTATCTTAACTTCCAAACAACAACAGCATTCTGGAAATAAGTCTAGCTGACCTTTGCCACTCCTGTCTAACAACAAATTAATTCTGTTCATAACAAAAAAGTAGAGACCTCAGAGTTTTCAGCTTTCTCATCATTGAGGATGAAGAGAGAAGCAACCTCACTAAAAGTACCACTCTTAGAAGGAAATGCAATTTGACAGGAACGCAAGCAGCCTTCATAATTATTCTTTTATCCTCTACCAGTCTATTTGATTAGGTTTTTTAACTACCGTGGAAATACATAATCCATGCTTTGTCATGCAGATCTCCTATGTGTGTTTAGGCCAAGACCACAAAAGCAGTGGCAGACCAACCAGCTAATCATATTCTTCAACTTACAACCTCAGGCAAATGACCTTAAATGCTGCAAAACATAATCTTCATCAAATCCACATAAAAGTAATAATTAATTCAGTAATGTTAACATTCAGAAGCTTAAGAACTGTCCTGAGGACACAGCAGAATTATAAATACAGCCTTGAAAGAAAATAAAGCAATGAAGAGATGAAATACCTTTCTCACAAGCCCTCTCCACTGCGCACCACTTAAAAGTGAATTTTAACTTGCATATTTAAGTTTTATCAAAGTTAAAGGAAAAAAAAATCAGCACTTAGGCTTCTTTCACAATGGAACAATATGAGCTCTAGGAAATAGCCCAGGATTTCCTGCCACAAATTGTCATATCTCATCACAAATTCCACAATGCAGGGTCCTCATGCTCTCCTCATTATCGCTGATGTTGCCCCACGCCTCCCACTAGGTGTGACAGAGAACCCTGCTGTGATGGCTCCAGGTGGGCAAGCAGCCGGCCACAATACAGCCGAGCACGGCAGAAACTGCTCCCCGGGCACACACCTACTCAAACCTTGCTCCTTTACTCAGCCACAAATTTTCACAGAACTAGCAGGAACTAATTACCTCTTCTCCCAAGTTTTTTTACAGCTGTTAAATGTGGAGAAGGAGGTTCCAGTGTTGCAATGAGGGGCTGACAGAGCAAGAAGCACAGAGCAGTCACGTAAACTGCAGCAATTGGGACAATATGCTGCAGATCTGGCAAAATTGAAGCTTTTGTTTCCGACTCAAGGTTTAGATAAAAAGCATGTACAGCCAAAATAATCCATCCTTGATTATGCTTGGGATTTCCTGACCTTTGTGTTCAAATAGCACACTTTCTGACAGTAGGGTGGAAGATTACCAGCCAGTTTTTCACTGCAGTTATATCAGTATTACTCACACAGTGTATAATCCCATGCCCCTTCATTTGCTTCCAAAGCATTTCCCTGGTCAAATTCCAGAGGAAGTCGGCTAAAACTGCCCAGCTGTAATACTAAGGAAGAAGCATGGCCTGATCAATCTGGTGAAGTTATTGTCTGCTTTTGATCATTCACTAGGGCTGAGAAACTCAAACCCAGAAAATTCTGTCAAGTTACACAGTTCATTAAACAAAGATGTACCTTTACTTGCTTTAGCCTCCATTTATTAGAAATGCTAAGAAAAGAATCTAAGGCTGCAGATGTGTTACCTGTGTCATAAGACAGAGGACATATTCTTCTCATACAATGAAAAAATATATTATTTTTTTAGTAAATAAGGCTATTAAACAATGATTAACATGCCATAGGCAGCTCTGCTAAGATCACATAGCTCAGATTTTCCAAGACAGATGACTTCAGCAATTTCTGAAGAATGCAGAATATTCAGGAAATAACTATGCAAGAACTGAAGTCCTGAAATACCAACAAATTTCAGGAAATAAAGCTGTAATCAGTAGATAAAGCTGGAATGACACCAAA
>VZTI01010899.1:951574-987134 GCA_013397865.1 Struthidea cinerea | reverse complement strand
AAAAAAAAAAAAGACAACAACAAGAAACCTACTGAACTCTCCCTGGATCCTGAAACAATCCCCAGTGAGAGAACAGCTGCTACAAAGTTCAATTATATCAAACTACCATAAATTAACACCAGTTTATGGATATTATCTTAAAGAAACTGAAGCATATGCTTGAAAGCAAATTTATCAAAATGTAATTTTTGATGTATTTTTTTTCATGAGGACTTTGCAATAATGTATCAGAGATATGAGAATAATTAATTTTTAAAATTACATTTGTTAATGTAATTGAAATCTATTCAAAGAAATACAGTAACTACCTGGAAAAAAACCCCACAAAACACTAACTAGGTGTGCAGTGGGAGGTCTTAACGAAAATATTCAATAGCACACTGTTAACAACCTTTCAGAAAGCTGCACCATCCCCAAACTGAGTTTGAAGATGATGGAAGGACTGAGGAAGAAACACTAATTAATAAAGAGCATTACACAGCAACCTCAACAATATTTAGTAAGTCAGACAACAGTATATAATCACTTTGACAAACACGTAGAAAAACTTGCCCTTAGAAGGAAAGAGTGAGTATGGAGAACAAGTGTCGCTGTTACGTCCGAGGCGCATAAAGAAAACAACACAGAGTCCAGGCTCATGAACAAGTGGAAGCTGAAGCTTTTTCTTTAATAATTTTCTGACTACTTTTATAGGATAGATCACAAAAGTGTGTTGAATGGCAATAGGTAATTGGTTCCTCGGCCATCCACCCCTTGAGAGGATTGGCCAAGTCTTAAGATACCTATTCCAAAATATTTTCAAAGTCAAAGCTGTAACAATCTTGCAAAACAACTTGTGAGTGCAAGAAGTTTATGAAACTGTGATCTTGTTTAAAGTAGTTTATATAGGAAAGACAGTCTTCTCACAGAATATTGAGAAAAGGCTGAAGGATTTCTCTGCTTCTAGCTTTTTAGCACCTACAAACAAGGACCTCCACGCCAGGAAGAATCAAGTGAAAAAACAGTAAAAGTGTTTAAAAACAAACACACCGACCAACACAAAACCCAGACAATTAAACAATTGTGGGTTCTTCACAGAACAGTGGGGCAAAAGAAACAAACATGCACTGCCCAGGCATTAAATTCTGGGGTTCAAGGAGGATTTAACCGTGAAAGTTGGTACAGCCTAGACTGTGGAGGCAGACAGACCAACCAATCCACAAACATCCACCTCCATCCCGTTCTGGTATTATGCTCTACAAATCTTGTAAAAATTTCCATAACCCCCAAAACAGATTAGCTTCCTTTAAAAGGAAAGAGAAACAAAAGAAGGAAACTGGCCTTTTAACAGGCGATTAATAATCTTTTACCCTTTCTTTTTTTAGTTATAAAAGAAACAATACTTTTCAGTATCAAATCATTCTTAGGCCTGGAACACAGGGAAAGTTCTTGCCTAGTAAAATCAACTTTTCACAACAGCAAACTATGCAGATTTTCTGAATAGAAAAAAATCTCCACAAGATCTCCATGACAAAGGATAAAGACTACTAAAATTTCAGTGAAGCCCTAAATCAGGATTCAGACACAAGATGCATGGATACTATTATGCAACAAAACACGGAAAAACTAAAAGCTGTAAGAAGGGGCAACCCTTGAGGTTAAAAATATTTAGCTGCCAGAACTATAATTAGTAACCTCTGGAATTTCTTATGAACTCTAGCAGCTTCCAACATTGCATAAGCCACTGTGTTGTACAGAAACTCATCACTAAGTGTTATCTTACATAAACAAATTTCTGCTTTGCAAAAACCAAGTTATATACATCTTTATCAAATCACCAGCAGTTTCAAAAGCAAAGAGGTATAGAAATCCACTGGTTTTGTAGCGAAGGAGTAATGGCTATTTGATTATGGGTATGAGAAAGCAGCATCCCTTTCCAAGTTTCTGAGCACTGTTATTATCCGTTACATGACTTCAGTAGTACCACAGTGGACCTTTTACTTTATAATATTACTTGGGGGTTGTGATGTGGGAATATGATCCTAATTTTAAGATAAGTATTTATTCAAGTAATATTAAAATTCTGGGCACAGATAGCCAAGTAGCACCAATGTGTAGAAATCACAAATTAAAGACACCCTTGAAACGTTCTTCTCTTACACTCTTTAAACAAAGCAACTGATAAACGCATGCAAAATATTAGCAGAAACAATAGAGCAACACAAGGAAGGCTGGGTTCTCTCAAAGATGAATACTTATTCCTCAAATCCAGCACTAATATGACTATAAATTGACAACAGCAACAAAAGGAGAGCTATGAACTCATCAAGCTGGGCTCCCTCTTAGCATGGGTTGACTGAGCTCAAAATTTCCTGTTACACAATCATAATGCAGAAGGCCTGGAAGACTTCTGTGTGACAGAGCCATAAGTGCAGATTTTTTAATGAATAAAGCTTCACCCCATTGACTCAGTCTGCCTTAAACCACCTCAACAAAGTTTTCACACAAATTGGTAAATACTGGTAGACAGGGGAATTCTCTTATCGTATTTTAGAGAAACAGAGTCTCATGGAGCCCAGTATTTGCAAGAGCATGCATACTAACCAGCATATACTAGCATTTTACATTGCCAGTATAAAGAGCAATTAAGTTGTTTTAATTGTCACTCTTTCGTAAATTAACACTGTAGAATATACCTATCTAATTTATCAAAATAGATATTATATTTGAATTAACTGAGTTCCTTTCAGCACTGTTAGTTGATATGATTTCTGTTTTTGTAAGACCAACTCACACTGCAATGACATCTGTACATACAGCTGGAATTTCACCACAGGATTTCAGATTTCCTCTATCTTGTTTTACAGCTACACTGTGGAGAGGGAGATACTGAACATCAGGGGTTTGCAATGATCAGAACGCTACACTGCCCAATCTAATATGAGGACAGAGTGCTGTTCTTGTAAGATTCAATTTTGGAAGTTTGCATTTCTTTAAGAAAATAAATCTTTCACCATGCATGCGCTCTCACGGCAGCTAAAAGATTATCTTTTTGCCAACATCTTCTCAGCGTTAATCCAGTTACTTCATCAGTGCCAATAATACCTGATTGTTCATCCCTCTGCAAGTCTATGCAACTGAAATGCTGAAATTGTATCTTGCCTATGAGCTCACAGGTCATGATTAGCCACCTGAGCAACTACTCTACTTTCTGGTTGACTTTAAGATTCACCCTGCCTCTAATCCACAAGGAATTCATCCCAAATATTTTGCAGCGATACTAGCAAATAGCTTCAAAATGCCTTACTGCATTGGTTCCCAAAAGATTTAAGAACAAACCTGTCCCATTTCATATTCCTGACTTCAGAAGTCTTGTGCCTCACTTCACAGCTGAGGAAAGAGTGTTTGACCTGGAAAATAGCACTGACTTCGCTTTAAATGGGAAGAGAAGCTTGTAAAAGCTGACTATGCCCTGAACACACGAGCAGAATTGTAAGTATGCTATTTCTTGAATAACAGGAGGTGACCACTCTTCAGGCTCCCAAAAACGTTTCGAAGTTTAGCTAATGAAGTCCCTGAAGAGATGCTCATTTTTAAAAGGCAAGTAAATGTAACAATATCTCAGGACGAGGTCTGCTGACTTGAAGTAAAGTGCCCTTAGTTCCACAGCGAGAGGTCACTAAATGGATTGTCTACCAAAGGAAGCGCTGACCAAAAAATAAAAAAGGAAGAAATAAGAATCAGGTGAGTGACTGTAAGACACCACGTAGCTTTCAAAGGCAGTTGGAGATGGACATCATTTTCCCATTCTCCCATGGGAACTGTGAATTCACCTAGCATTTTGACAGAATGCTTACAGTGGAGAGCACGTGTGCAGATGGACATTTCAGACATTACCTGAAAGCCCTTTGAGGAAGATTTACTGCTTTTCTTTGGGGTGCCCTTTGTTAATATGGCTCATTCTTAAAAATAAGCAAAATGTTTTCAACAGCTATATTCTGCTTTGGTTTCAGCCTGGTTGGAAGCAAGTTCTGCTCTACACAGCTGTATCTTCTTATCCTGGCAGTAGTCTTCATGATACTTTCTATTTGTTATTAAATTCCATAGGTGAATTTTTGCAGAAAACAGCAAGGCAAGACCAGATGAGAGTGGCTGTTCTTTTTACTGCAAGGGAATCTAATCAGAGGGATTCTCACTCCACTGGAGACTACAAGCAATGTATTTGGTGAGAGAGTATTTATCAATTACCTGAGGGGACAGTGGCAAATACAGGTACAAATACAGGCTTTCATGATGTTATCACCTGTAGTCGTAATAGTTGAGCCTTTTTGTCAGACATGAACTCCAGCTTGTGAAGTCTTGGGATGCTACCTTTTAGGGATTAGGGGGAGAGAAATGATAATCTAAAGGATTAGAAAACGTGAAGCCAAGGTCAAAAACCTTCTAATGCTGGTATTACAATCAACATACTCAACAATAAAATATGGTATCACTTTTTTTTTGTTAGATAACTTAGCGGACTTCAGTGTACAAAAGACAATTTTGGCAGAAAAAAACAAAGAATTGTTAGAAGGAATACAAGCATTAATGAAGCTCTGGAAAATCTGCCATTTAATATGAGACCTATGAAGTTCAAATAACTGTTGCAGAAGGTTTCAGAGGCAATTTACTCATTGTCTAAAGAATTTAAACAGCAATAAGACTTCTGATAATAGGTAATTTCTTCATCTAGCAAAAAAATGCATAATGGAATACAACAGAGCAGAACCTTAAAGCATAAACAAACACAAATCAGAAATAGGTGTTCATTTAAATTATCTAAGTGACAGTAATTTACCACTAAAACCCCTACCCCAGGATTTGGGTTTTTTAGCCATCAGACAGACCCCCTGTATCAGCACCTTTCCACATAGAGGTCCAAAAAAAAAGTGTGAAATGTAATGGGAAAGCCTATGTAGGCAACAGAGAAAATTAAAATCTAGAAATCTATAAATTAATTGAATTGTTATTGGACTTTCTTACAGACGAGTCACAGCACAGACTTTATAGCTTTCAGAGGAAAAATTAGAGAGGCTGAAATTTAAGAGTTCCGTATCAACACAGCAATTAGCGTGTGCAGAAATTAGATGAACTGAAAAGGCAAGAACCTTTTAAAAGCACAGAAAATTATCCCAAGTTTCTGTGTATTCAAGCAGAAGAGTTTCTTGTATTACATTTTGATCCCTGTAGTAAAACTTTTAAATATTAGGTATCTCACTAGCAGGTTTAATAAGAAATTTAAAGAGGAGAAGGGAGTATTGGAGGGAAAGCTTTTGTACTTTTTAAAATTGGAATCCTAAATAATGTTTCTCTTGGCAGAAAAGAAAGGAAATCCTAGGATATGTAAACCTAATATTCTTCCAGTGCTAGTAGAGTTTATGCTGCCTCCTCCTTTCAAAGGAATGATTTACTCCATATAGTAAGTAAACTTTCAACAAACAAAAAAACAAAAAAAAAACCCACCCTGAGTAAAAACAAAACCGAAAACCTGATTTATAAGTGGGACTGGGGATGTACCCACAATCATAGATTTTTTTAATCCAAAAAATCATCATACAGCAAAGGAATTTAACAGCAAACATTTCAACTGGTAAGAAATCTCAACTACAAAATATTTCCAATAATTGCAACCATCCTCCCAAATATAACATATTCCTTTTTGTGAAGAATATTTTAGAATCTTAAACATTTCTCTACAAACGTCAAACAATCCCAGTAGATTTTGTTTCTTTTGTTCTTTCTTTTTTGGTTTTTTTTCCCCTCCCTTTTTTTTTTGAAACTTCAGTAAATGTTCCCTGGGGCAAAGCTCACACAGAAACTACAGAATGTCTCCTGGTACTAAACCTTCTGTGAATCAAGCTTTTAGATACTTGCAATGCTCTGGCATCAAGACGTTCATACAACTCTGAATTATTTATTCATCAATCTTTGTGCAACTTCCCAAACACCAATGGAGACCAAGACGATTTCAGCTATTTGATGTTACATCTTCTCAAGTGGCTAAAGAGGCTATAAAGCACCCCATTGCTTAAGCCTGCCATCTCAGTTCCATTAGCAGTAAAGACCTCTCTATTCAAACTGCTAAGTAAATCCTCCGAGAGCCCGGGGACTGTTTCATGCTTGAAAGCAACTGTTAAGAATTTGACAACAACCAAACTGTTCCTATTTAATCCTTCTCCCAAGGTAAAAAGAATTATAGGTAAACATATGCCTTCATTATTTGCTTTGCTGCATTTCAATACTCAATCCCACACAAAATTGCCAGCCAAGGATTTAATGCAATCTCTTCTGTATTTCAGAGCTATTGCCTTTACAGAATGGAAAAAGCTTAATAAGGGCTGTAGAGTTGGTTAGCAAACAACTCTATTTTCTATAACGCACACTAGAGATTTTGCAGAGGTAACTTTAATAATGCAAGGAGTTTGAGAAGTTTTTTTCAAGTTAGGATTTTCAGGTAAACCAGAATAGTTGTTAGTCCATTCAGTCTGCCAATAATTATTTTTCTTTTCAATTAAAAGAAACAAAATTGATCTGTTACAGTGTACAACTACTCTAGTTTTAGAACATACACAGATTTACATAAGCTTTCTTTTGGGTTAGTAATATGTATGTTAATCAAACACTAGACTATCGAGGAAAGCTTCTTAGATACACTCTGGAATGCTTTAAAATGAAAATTTCAAGCCTTTGGTCAGGTTTAATTCAGGAATCAAAGAACTTCAAATTTTTCAAAGAGACCAACACTTTGTTACTTATTGATGTACAGTGTTCTCACCCACGCAGTCATTGTCTAATCCTTCTTCTTCATGAAAAAGGATGAACCATTACATATAGAGAATAATGACTGAACGAAAATAAGCACACACGCTCCGTGAGGAGTAAGTGTAGTAACCTGGGGGTAAAAAAGGATCCCCAAAAAGCAGACAACCTTTCACAAGAGTTTATTCAGACTGCATTCTTGTTTGGAGACAAAACGAGGGCTAATATTAAACTGAGGAGTATATTTAAACAGACAAAAGAAATTCACAATTTAAAAGGAAGACTGTTGACAATTCATCAGGCATTAAAAACCAAAGGCTAAATCCAGATCTCTCATTAAATTTCATGGATTTAGACTTAATATACAGTACAGCAGATGTACCATTTACATACAGTACAACAGGTATGTCCAAAATAATCTATACAGCTGGTAACATTTGTACCCTGTCAGAGGACTTTTACGACGAAGCAGAAAGAGGGTGAATCATACATCTAATTAACATGGGACAACTAATCACTGAAAAAGTTAAACCCAAAAATCAGAACCTTAAACTTCAATGCTGACACTAAAAGTCAAAAACAAAATTCCCAAATTATTTCTCATACCATGCATCACTTATTATACCCCACTTTCTAGTGGGTTTCCCACACACACCTTAGTGAGCAAAGCCCCTAACTTTAATAATACTTCCTGCAAGTAAACAAGGAGGTCATGAAAACAAACAGGAGACTTGAATACACTCAGACAGTTACTGTAAGGCTAATTATGCTATTTAATGGAAAAGAAAGCCTTCCTCCTAGCCTAATTTAAGCAGCAAGAAAAAGCCACCACTAGCTTTGAAAGCTGCAGCTTTCCCCACCATTCAATTAGGCTTTCTTCTTTTTTCTGCACGTTCACACATTAAAACTTCTTGTTCTTTTCATAAACATTTAAATAATAAATTCCCTTTTCTGCTCTGTACTGCTTAAGGAAATGGGCACAGTACAGCCTTTATATTACTTGTATGCTTTTCTGCCATGTCAAGTCTCTACAGATGTCTTGGTTGTGCTTAACGCAGTCCTAAAGCACTGCTGAACGCATTATGGCTGGAGCAGCAGATTAAAAGGAGTACCTTAATAGTTGCTGCTTTTCTTTCACATCAACTCTTCAGAAACATTTAAGAACAATTTGGCATTAAAAACATCATTCTTTTTCCTACCAAGATCATGGCTCTGTTCTAACCCATGCTCCCCTCTACAATGACATTTCAGTACAATAGTGCACTAAATTACTATCTTTTGAAGGGAACAAAATGTAACTAATAATATGTCATTTTACCCCCATAAAGAAGCACAAGTGAGGACTTAGGTGAATTGACACTTAAGTAAATATTTTGAGACTTCTTCAATACATTCAGTATATTTCAAGTTTCTTGTTACTTTTCCCCAGAAACGGTGCTCTGCTGAGGTGCTTGCTTGTTAGCAAATCTCTATTCTTATGGAAAAGAGTGGTAAAGTAAGTGCACAATAAATGTAATAAATGTTAACAGCAAACTCCTTCATTCAAGTGGAGATGGAAAAGAAAGGTAACAATGGAGAGTGAATAGTCTTCAATGATCTTCCTCAGGTAGACTGGCAAGGTTTTGTACATTTGTTACATACTGCATTGTAAGTATTTTGAATCATTAAAAACACTGCACAGTATAATAGAAGATTTCACACACAGTAGTCAAGTACAGAGTATGAAAGGAAAACATGTCTTTGTAAACAAATATAAACAACCAGTCACTTAATGCCATACTTGTTGACATACTAGAAATTTCATTAACGTTACTGCCAGACAGAGGTGTCTGCTACATTATAAACAGGAGATAAAGCTAATTAGAATCTTATCTAGATGGTTGCACTTTTTTCAGAAATTGTTCTAGCAGCGCTGCTGTGATCGATGATTTATTCTCCACACTGTCGACCTCGTCCCTTATCAGCTTGTGGGCTTCTCCTGGGCCAAATACATCTACTGCTCTGCTTACATAGTGCTGGCCATGGTGCCCCTTTGGTTCTGAAGTACTGTCCTCCCACTCATAATTAACAGGAACAGCTTCCTTGCTTTATATCTGCTCCCGTGCTCCTTTCTTCTGTGTTGTAGTACAGTATCCCTAAACAATCATCAACTGCTCCTTTATCCTACAGACAGCGCTGGGGGACAAGAAACTCGGGAGCTAGATGCACATACATACATCCACCACGTGTATCCCTCCTAAAAAATTCAACAAGACACAACTCATCTATATTCAAGCCCCTACATCTGTAAGTTTCTTTCTGTAATTATAATATTGTACAGTCCACAAACAGCCTAAGCACTAAATGATACACTGTAGCTGTTGCTAAGGCAGCAGCAGATTTACATGGGTGAAATCTAGCCAGTGTACCACCCTTGTGAATTATCAATAATTAAGCTGCTTCTCCACTAAGGCTGCCGCAGCTACAAAAAAAAATAGAAATCTTCATTTGTTATGAAAATTTCGTGTAAAATAAAGTAAAAGTCCATATGGTAAAGAGGCCATATATTTTCTAACTTTTAGGATGTTTATGACAATTGTCTTTAGAAGGTGCAGCAGTGACTCATGGCCTATGTGCCCAGTGCTCAGGGAAGAAAAACAAACCCCAAACCAGTTGCGTCAGAACTGTTTCATAACCAGTTTCACTGCAAAACACCATGCTTTATCTAGGTTAACTGCATTGCAGGTATTCCCAACTTCAGGTAGTTTCAGTAAACTCCTACCTCTGTCCCTCTTTAACTCAATGGAAGTACTCCTAAAAGCAAGAATTTGCAAGGCTTTCCCGCAGAAAAATAAATGAACAGAGAAGGTACAGGTTTGTTACTGCTTTTTCCTGGCTGAAACGGACAAAGAGTAGAAATAACAAAGAGATTTCATTCTGAAGCAGATCAGGGATAAAACTTTGCAAAAACACTTTACAAGCCTAGCACAGAAGTCTTCACATATTACTCAATTATAATTAAGGCCAGCTGTGAGAAGTTTCACAAACTTTTCCAGACCTTATTTCCAAAGAAGTGGCTGGGTTTGTCTGTACACAGTTTTCAAAAAACAGAAAACAAACTCTCAGCAAATTGTGTATCAGAAAGGGAGCAAAACGTTCTATACCCCAACACAGAACATCAAAGCCATAGCAAATTAGTATCAACTTAACTGATTTTATTAGAATTTCCTGTCATTATGTTAATAAAAAATTAGTGGCAAATTAGTCAGTCACGGTAGTTGCATTACAAGACAGTGATATTAAAACATGATAGTTTAAATGAGACTGGTAAAAATATACTTAAGAAGATTATTTGCACAAGCTTCATAACTGATAGGTCTTGTTTAATTAATACAAAAAATTAGGCTAATTTTTTCTGCTGTCTCTCCAGATCAGTCCAACCTACACATAGCAGATAAGCATTCTAATCTATACAGTGTAGCATTTGAGTAGATTTTTAAAACTTCTACAAATTTCAAATAAAATTTGCTTTCAGGAAGTTTACATTGCATAAGCTTCCCCTAAACAGAATGTGCTTGATGAACAGACACAAGTGTAAAAGATAAAACTATTGTACATGCCTGCATTTAATTTTTGAGAGAGACAGAAGTATGTGCATATTCACATTTATGTTGCCTTAAATTCATTTATGTAAAATGCTACATTAGAAACCAAGTGTCACATTCATGGCAGATTTATCCAGCTCAAATACCTGAACTACTTCTTCCTTTAGTCCATCTCTGCATTGGTTAAGGAGAACAAAAAATTCTATAGGAGGGCCATATCCAATCACATAAGGAGGCATTTTATCAGAATGCTTGCAGAAGACAATAAAATTGTGTTTCACCATGACTGACAGCCTCCAAGAGCTTTTGAGGCATTTATAGTTGTTACGACATATTAAAAAAAAATCCCAAAAAGTGCTGCATTAATCAATAAGGCAGATGATCCACATTTCCTCCATAAAATGAGAAAACTTATCTTCCTTTGTAATGTGCTCTGGGATCTGATGAAAGATAGCTATGGATGATGAGTGTGGAGGGAATAAGCACATGTGTTTTCAGCTTGGCACACATGCTAAATATTTTTTAACATTAAATCATGTGACATATTTATACTTTTTACCTAATATGTATTTTTATATATGTACCCTTGAAACAATATTCTAAAAAATTAAAGTATCTCTAGCTTTAAATAAGAACATTTATTAATATATTTATTAAAAAGTGGAACTATTTACAAATCAACCTTGATAATCTTATTATTAGAATTAATTAAGAGCTCACAATGAACACACTGACAAATAGCAACAGTTTTGCTTATTCCAAGGTTTTACTATTAAGTCATAAACATTTTGCACATGCATATAGAATTGTGACTGAAATATAACAATATGACTACAACATCTGAAAACTGGAAAAGCACCAAGACATCAACCTTCTCTTTTTAGATTATTGTCAACATTTACAAAATGCTCAGGAACCAGCAGTTCAGTTGCAAATATGAGCTAAATCAATATAATTAAAAGCTGTTACATTAGAAACCAGCATTTACAGTAATCCCTAAAGGGATTCTGTTTCACCCACATCACCCTGAGAGAGCATCTGGTTCTCCTACTGCATCCAGCATAACTTTAAAAAGCAAAGAATAAAGAAATATTCCAATTATAGAATATGCAAGCTTGCTTTACCAGCAATGAAGCATACAACAAGCACTATGCCCAAGAAGCAGCAACTGCGTGAGAGGAAATGATGGGAGATCTAATTAACATAAATTTTCAAAGAGTCTGAGAACTCAAAATAAAAATAAAGGGGGGGGGGAGGTGTGAATATTATTGACTCTATTAAAAATATACACACTCATAACAAAATGGAATGGACCCGACGATCTTTCATCGGGTCCCTTCCAACTCAGCGTATTCGGTGATTCTGTTTTATGCTACAAATAGCATAGGCTCTATTTACAATTTAGTCACAAGCTTCAAAGGGAGGTAGATGATGTGGTATGGTTAATCTCCTTGCTTTGAGATTTTCTGAAAAAGTAAATAAAGAACGTTGCCTAGCTTCTGTTTTACTCACTAATTCAACTTTCAGAAATGCCTTGGTGCACAGTGAGAACACATCGATGTAAGACTGCTATTGCAGCCCTAAGCAGCAGTGCCTGAATTCAGGAGATGCGAACTGGACTGTGTAACACCACAAAGAAGGGAAAAGAATCACTGAAGGTTAAACATTAAAAAAGTAGAAAAAAATTAAACAGCCACAATAGCTGTCACGTTTATTCATGCTCATCTAACTTTGAACAGCTGTGGCAACGTAATTTGCACCAACAGCAACAAATTCTTGTTTCTGTGTGTACGTCTTCTACACTGCCTCTTGGGTTTTTATTGTTGTTTCTTCAAGTTTGTAAGATGCCAGCATCAGGAACAGCTACTGCAAGCCACCCAGTAACAGATGCTGGGGAGAAAGAGGAAATCTTTTAAAATAATCATCATCTTTTGACCAACTCAAAAGATTTTCTTGAATCTCCTGCAGTAGACAATAAAAGTGAAATGGAGTGTAATAAACACACAGCATAATGAAGTCAGAACTTGAATTCCATTTAAGATATGACATAAGATACACACACAAAGTCTCAAGAGAAGGAATTTACAGCATAAGGCACCTTAAAGACTGCGTAGATACTTTTCCGAGTGCAGCTGGAATACCTTCCAGCTGGGCTGCCTGCTCTGCTTTGCCAGCACTGGTGGCTCACGCTGCTATTTTGCACGCACAGCGTTTCAAGAACCCCATCTGCACAGCTGGTACAGAACTGCCAGTACGACGTACATTCACACCTTAACCCAGATCACGGAAATTTATTCATACACAAATCCTAAAAGCAAGGTAATACTGTGTTTTTCAAATAGTTAGCCACATTGCGTCTATTCTAAAGGGAATTAGTGCCATCTGATTTCACACACTCTAACTCCTGAGCACTCCTCTCCTGATGTTCATAGGTGCAGCGTTACTTGTTCTTCATTCAGCAATAATTCTTGATCTGTGCCCCAGAGATCAGAAGAGATCATGATCTAATGGTTTCACCTAGCCTTAAACTACATTATGTTACGCATTTGCACCAAAACCAATTAACCACTGGAATTCCACTGCGTACTTAATAAATATTTAAAGTCAAAAGATAATTTAGTCATAATATATAGGGCATTTTCTGCAAAAGGCCGAATTTTAAATAATTCATTCCATATAAACGTACCCGTAAGAGGCTACACGCAACACCAACGCAAAAGCACCTCTCCAATCACATATTTCCCCTACAGAAACAAACAAACAAAAAAAAAACAAACCCCAAGAAACACTAAATATATAAATTACATTGTACAATCATCTGGATAAGAACCAAAATCATGTTTCAATCACTAAACTTATATACACCACAGAAACATTTTTCACTAATGAAGTGAAAGTATACAAGACTGAAGCGTTGTCCCACATTTGCCTGAAGAACTCAAACATGTAATATATATACAGATCTTTCACAGCTGCAGAAAACTCAGTTTATTTTAGTAATGTACACACATGCTGGAATTCATTAAAATAGGTATAAGAACGTGTTAGCAGAAGGTCAGTAGTACATAATTCGTGTGTGTGTATATGTATCTCTATATATCTATCTCATGACTTCTGTAATGACAGTGACAACCCACATAATCCCATATACAGATATAGTAGACTATTTTGAAACATCAGTCATTTGCTTTGTACAATCAGCCAGCTTGGGAAAAGGATTGAGCATCATGGTTATATTATTTTTAAACTTACCATGTGGGGTTTGTTTGTTCATTTGGGGTTTGTTTGCTTTGGTTTTAAATTATAAACACTATGGCTTCTGAAGGATGTCAGCACAAAAAGAAGAGCAACGCATTAGCCTCAAACCTTGCCCCAATGCAGTTTTGCCAGTATTGACAGGTCAGATAACATCAACTAAGTGAGTAAACAAATCTATTTTCATTTCACGCTCAATTAAAAACATAGTGGGTTGCCCAGACTGAGAAAAGTGTGGAAAATTTAAAAAAAAAATAGTTTCCTAATTTTAAAGATTTTTTTAAGGGCAAACTATCATTTCAAAGAAAAAAACAACACAGTACCTACTTATGGCCAATATGTATACAAGAACTTGAAAAATTAAGCTGACCTAGGTTACAGAACCAAATCTACCTAAATGCATGTGTAATCAGGTGCACAAATAAAAAAGCTCTTCAGACAGCATGTAATCTGTTTAGTTGCAACATACTATAACTAGTTCTCATTAACAAACTGAAAACTTTTAGTTTGTTGCTGCCTGTCATTTAATTTCATTTTTCCCTTTCCTACACATAACAAATGAGATAAATACTTCTTTATGTTCCACATTCCTCACACATTTGTTTTTTGTTTCTCTTCTGCTTTGCAGAGTTTTCCACCCTGTGTTTTCTACTCCCTTTCTTTTCCCAGTTCTGTTTATATCCTCCCTCTCTCTTCTCCATGTTTCAATTACCTCTGATGTACCAATAGCATTGTATCAGACAAATTAAAATACAGCCAAATAATTACAGCCAAAAATAGGTGGAACTGTTGCTGACACTGCTTGGAGACTCTTGTATCTCTGTTGGTAACAGCCTTCATCGGCAGCCAAGCTTCCCCCAGCCTAAAGCTCTATTCTCCCCCAAACACCAAAAACTCAAGGCCATCACCACATGCACAAACCACTGCACCAACATTTCTGTGAAGGCATTCCGGCCATCAGCTACTGACAAGAAACCAAAGGAACAGTAAAATGGAAATGCAGTCCATCATTCACGCAGGGATAAGTTTCAGTCCTACAACAAGTAACAGTGTGTGGCATAAAAAAAGCCACTGTAAAATTAGCCAGAATTTGAAGCTCCAAGTCATAGCAGCTTCTGTTCAAAATGCCCTCCTCCCACCAGCAAGCAATACTCCACCAAACAGCCACAATTAACTACCAGAGCAAGAAGGATGGGATATTAATGCAGAAAAAAAAAGGCTAAATAAAAATAGTGTGTTGAGTCCTGAGAGTGTCAAATAATGAGACTGTGAATGGAAAAAGAGACTCTAAATTTAGGAGGTTTATTTTGTTTTGGTTTTTTAATTTTCCTGCTGGCCTAAGTCAAATGTTAGCTCTAGGGAAATGTTCACAGATATCTTTTATGTACACCAACCCCAATATTTACAATTCTGTTGATGTGCAAGTGTAAACTGGTGGTGTTTTTTTAACTCCTTATTTTTCTCTTTTTGAACTGACAGTTCTTAAAATTGGCATTTATGTGTCCATATGTAGAGCCACAAATAATAGCAGCTACATGACTATGGGCAGAGCATGCTACTTAGTCGTTTGCATTTTATCCCCTCATAAGATGAAATCAGCATGCTGTTACCTAAACCAGCAGCAACTAAATAAAAAGAACCCCTTTGCAACAGTTTAAAGAACTTTAAAAAACCCCAAAGCATTTTAAACAGTGCAAGAATTGCATTTGGAATCTTGACTTTTTGGTGTTGATTCTACAGTGCCTGTGGAGATTCCCAAAACACAGAAGGAAAAAAGAAAGAAGATAGACATTTATTTTAGTAATTTGTGAAACCTCAGCTATAATACACCAACTCCTAATTAGAAGTCTGACATGGTAATTAATTTAAACACGGAACAACCTATAACCTTATCACTGTTCAGTGATTACTAGCAAGATGTTTTTACTGTGACTATAAACTCTAGAATTCTCTGAAAACATGAACTTTAATCCCCTGGAAATGACCATCATGTGTCATCTGATTACTCAGGACATATCTGGCAAGAACAAAATTTATTGTCAAAAGGATAAATAAGGAAAGAGAGCAGCAATGGAGACTTAAGTTACATATGTCTCAAATGAACCAATACCGCTGTGAATAGCAGCATGCCTGGGATCTAAGGGGATCTAAGCATGTCTAGCCAGGCCCATTTCTCTGTGTCTTTTTTTATTTGTTCTCCAAACAAAGAGAAAGGTTCAGGTTTCTACAGCACTTGGAATTTATGGAAGTCCACTGAAATGGCAGCCAACAATACTTAAACGAATTAGGAAACAGAAAAAGTACAGGAAAAAAACTTCAGACATGGTATAATAAACTCTAGTTCTTCTTCATCAGGAAAGCATGTTAGTTTGCGCTTGTTCCTTTCCACAAAATCCTCTAGAACATCACTCATTCTTCCTTCCACTGCTTTAAAACTCCCCACAGTCTCACAGCTACAGAGTAACGACCTTTCTTTCCCTGCCAGTGTTATCTGGGACAAAACTCAGTTACAAATTGGTAATTCTTATCCTCAACTACGAATTTCCCTCCACTGGGATATTTTTTAATACATTTCACTCATTTTATTGGTGCTGTAATTTGTTTTTTGTTTAGTATTGTCCTGTATTTTCTTTTTGCTGAACTTTTTAACTGAAAAAAGCACCTTTGTCAGGGAGAACTCTAGTATTCTCTGTTATTAAACAAGAATGCTGGTACCATACAATGAAAACTTCTGCTATGAAAGTAGTTAAGTCTAGGCCTTTAAGTTACATGAATCTGAAAACCAAACTAAAATATTTTCTGGAGCAAATCTCTTATTTGATATAGGTCATCATTTTATTATTTGAAAAAAATAAGACAATCAGAAGCAGTCACTGGTACAACCATACCCATTCTGAACAAAGTCAGGACAGAAAGCAACATGAGTTTATTTTACTGACACCCTTAAAAAGTATTTGTCAACACTATGGAAAGGTTAGAAAGACCTTCCTAACAGATGCATGTCGAACACAGTGCATTCAGAAGCCTAAAAGAAAAATCCTTTATCTTTTATATTTTAATATGCGCTGGAATATTTCTTCTTGTACAAAAGTGTTACTCTAACTTACAGAAAAATTTTTAGAGATCATATTTTACAAGTTCATTTACTGCAAAGAGGCTGCAGAACCTCCCTCCATCCTTAAAGAACTCAGAACTCAACAGGACAACCTGAGCAACACCACCTAGCTTTGAAATTAACTCTCTCACTGCTGAGCAGACGATGGGCTGGAAAACCCTCAGAGGACTCTTCCTACTTTAATTGTTCTGTGACTCTAAACTCTCCCAAAAGCAACTGAAAAGACACTGCAGCACATAAATGCAAAGCATTACAACTGATCTCTTAAAAAAATTTGCTGCTTCTGCCGACATGGGATACTGAGTGGGATGGCATTTCTCCAACTCCGCATCTACATTTCACACTCTCTGAAAAGCTGTTAGACCAGCAATATTCATTCTCTGAGTTGGAGAAAACTAGTAAGTGTGAACCAAAGCTGTGTTACTGCTCCTCCTCTTGGTTTCTAGGTCTGCTTCTTGAAGGCGAAGTCTGTCAAGAAATATCCAGGGGAAACCTGACAGCAAGAACCTCATGGTTGAGCCTCATTTGGCAGAGACTGGCATCTTCTGCCTCCATCTTCTACCTCCATCTGGTGAGGCTGCCTTTTAAGATTACAAAAGACAGTCAAAACATAACGAAGACTGAAAGCCACTGTCGCCAAAAGTCAGTCATGAGTAAATCTCTCTCCGTTTAGGTCTAAATGCTAATTCCTCTAGTGCCAGATTCTACCTGTCACTGCTCAGAAGCTGGTGACGTATGAAGTAGTTATCTGCTCACTGCAGTGCTCATCATAATGAGTATATGGCTCGTTTACAATTTTTGCCTATTAACTTCTGGTAGTGCACTATTCATATAAACCAATTTGGCATAAACATCAAAGTTGTAATGTATGCATTTTTGTTTCATCTAGTACATGGCCTGGTTTTCTTTTTTTTTTTGGTAAGGATTCTTCAGCACCTTTAATAAGTGATTTACAGAACGGGCTGCTATACAGCCGTGGCTGGGAGCTGCACTACACTCATCCTTCCAAACAGCATCCAGCCCTGCAGATACAGACAGAAACCATTTCACTAACACTTACACAATTACTATGTAGGAGACAGGCATTAGAAACAAAAACTTAGAATTTAACTTTTAGAAAATACAAAAAACCAGAAGCAGACATTTTTCACCAGTGATATTTTTACTTTTTGCATTTAGGCAGCAAAACAAAACTGATTCTCCCTAATACTTTCTGACTTCATAAGCAAATATTTATTTCCCAATACCATGGGAGTCTGAATGCAAACACTATAGGAAAATATTTCAATACGTAAACTATGTTAATGAAGGTATCTCCATTTACTAATGTTATTTTAATTATGAAATGGCTTAATATTATCACTTTTATTTCTAAGGACAGATTTTCCTACTTGAACCTAAGTTCTTAACTTTCCTTTTAAAAGTTTGCACTGCCTAAGTATGTAAAAACACAATGGAGTTACCCAGGTTTTAGCATACAAGGTCAAACCCACCACATTTTCAAGTGCTGCACACTGCCTCTGGCAGAAACCATTAACTCAAACTTCAGAAAATAAAATACCCATAATGCACCTAACTAGTTTTGTTGAGTTTTTTGGTGCACTTCAGAGAAACAATCCTGCCATCAACAAGTCTAAACTACTGCAGGTAATACATTCAGCCATTATTAAAAGTTTTGAGTCTTTAACGAGAGCACTCTTAATCAATAAAAATGTCAAAGCCCAATCAGTTTTGCTTCTTTCTTCTCCTTGATCTTACAAACTCAGAAACTTCCAATGCTACAAATTACCACTTCTAATCCTTCTGCTATACAGTAGAATCCCTCCTCCTTTACAGGGAAGGTCAAGGTGAAATGCTTGTGATGCAGAGCTGAAGCCTTGCAGTTCCCTATTTACCAGCCCCTCCAGACAAGAAAACTGGTGCATGTGAGCCAAATCCAAGCGATGCTAATGCATTAATGACTGACATGTGGCAGAGGCACAGACACATAGATGCAGCTTGACATTAATGGAGAGATTTGCCTGTGGTCATGCACACAGAGGGGGGGCAAAGATAGACCCACCTGCCTCATGTTTTAACCTGAGTATGAAATCAAATGTCAGACAAGATTAATTAGATGCCAGGAGTTTTATTCTTTTCTGTTGATAGAAAAAGCACATTTCCATAATGTGAGGAAGCATTTATGTGGATAGCAAATCAGGTTGACATTGAGAGAAGGTTTACTTTATTGTGAATGCTAGCTGTGTGGTGCTTGTCAGCGCAATTACTTTCTACTCAAGTGGTTTGCTTTTTAACATTTTATTATCTTAACAATAAAAACCCTGGAAGCAATAATTATTTATTATGCTAATTCTTTAGCTTTTTTCTTATTAAGTTTTGCCAGACCATTAAAACTTGCTGTTTTCTGCAAATAAACCTAATTTATTAATATTCAGCCAATTATGGAAAAAAAGAGAGAAGGCAAAAACAATCTCTTTACTGCTAATTAGTTACTAACCAGTCAATTTGTACGCCTATCGGCTTCCCCATAAATTCTATTTTCATTTATTCAATACCCAACATTTCTAACATCATTCTGATCGAAAACAACTTCAAAACACTAAGTCCACTGTAGCATTTTTTATAAATAGTGATTTAAGCAGTCTGAGAGGCAGCAGGGCTTTAGACCACTCTGAAAATGCACTATACTCAAGGACTGCATTTTAATTATGGAAACCTTTTAGAACATCCCTGTTTTATTAACAGTAAGTGAAAGACTATAAACAAGGCTTCAGTATGCACCACTTCTTCTCAATCCTGCCTAAAGCCCTCCAGGGGAAACAGCTTCAATGTGCTTTCATTTCTCCCCCCTAGCATTCTCATCTCTGAATGCCTCTTCTCACCGGCTTTAAAATTCATTTAACATAACAACCACGCAGTTATGCTTTTTTCTTCCCCCTTTTTTTAATATACAAGTGTTCCCTCCTTTAGGAATAAACACCAAGGCCACAGATCTCAAACTCCCATGGCATAAATGCAGTATAGGAGACCGTAAGCAATCTAAGCAGAAAAGCACTGCAACTAAATGTACCTTGAAAAGCTCTTAGTTTGCAATGCTTTTATAAAGCTTCATGTCCATGCACAAACTGTCCCTACATTTCACGCAGTGACAGTGGTAGTAATCCCTGGAAAACTTCTGGAACAAATTCCCTCGCTCAGAGCTCAGTTCTCTCTGAGCCAGTACAGCATTAGCTTCTTCCACAGCAAGGATGCAATGCTCCAAGGTTTGTCAGAGCAGCCCCCCCAGCTTCAATGAACAATATGAACTCCCGTGCTGCCACCACACAGAAGAGCAGAGCCAGGTTTCTCCATTGCTTCCTGCTTCTGCGATAGCTTTCTCCTGTACCTCCCACTGGGAGATTCTGCCTGTGGCAACAGAAAATTCCCTATTAATATGTAATATATACCATAATTAGCACTGTAAAGCAGGTAGTTATCTCACAACGTCCTCCATCCCCTCTCTCATAATCACAAAAGTTTATTTACAGAGGGAAAAAAAAGAAGGAAAAAAGAACCCCACAAAACTGGTGAAGAATGTCTGATTCTTTTTATTTGTATTTTTTAAAAGATAAGTTCTAAGATTAAGCTTTTGCTCCTAGCATGTCTCCTACATAGTAAGTGTGAAAGTATGAGTGAAACGGTTTCTCTCTGCCTCTGCCGGGCTGGATGCTGTTTGGAAGGATGAGTGTAGTGCAGCTCCCAGCCACAGCTGTATAGCAGCTCATTCTCAAAATCACTTATTAAAGGCACTGAAGAATCCTTACCAAAGGGGGGAAAAAAAAAAAAAAAAAAAAGGTAGCATACCAGATGAAACAAAAATGCATATATATACAACTTTGATGTTTATGTCAACAAACTCCTGGTCTTTCGTACGAAAAGAGCAGGAAGAAAAAAAACCACAAGAATGCCACTGATGTTCAGTACCACTCATTATCCTAAGGGAGAAAACCAAAATCAAACACACCCCACAAATAAATCAATCAGGGCCAGACTACAAAAGTTAACAAGACCATTTAACAAAATCAGAGTAGAGAGGCACTCTTCATAAAGTACTTTTTAAGCACAGAGTCTAGAGATGGAGGAATTAATTTGCTTTTCTGAATACATGCACAACATTATCACTTCAGTCCCTCCCAGGACATCAGGTTAGGCCTTTAGGGTTTATAACATTAGTTCAGCCTTTCTAACGAAGTGTGTGCCTCAATGACCTGCATTATTCTCTTCTACAGAAGCAGCAGCCTGATTTGGAACAGTCATTGCATTCCTAGCCATGCCTCTGACTAAGCATGCAAAAACCTCTGAAGTTCTCTTATTCCTGGATCCCAAAATTATTTCATCTGTAAATCTAAGCCAGTGCGAGTTGCATTTGCTACCGAAAGGTAGACAAGGTCAATTGTGAGTTTCAGCATGATTACCCCTCTTCAGCAGAAATTTAGAATGTAGAGCCCTTGAGTTTTCATCTCCAGACATGCTGTATTTGATTAGGTGAATACTAGATTTTTTTTTAAACATGTAAAAATTCCCTCAAAAACTGTTCCCCTACCAAAATACTTCAAAAGCCAAAAAAATTCAGGAGCTACACAGAAACTCCTAACAAATTCAGACTTTCACAGAACACACGTGAAGATAATTAGCTTTTGACAATGACTTTTGGCTGCTCTACTCACCATACCATAATAAATACACACAGTATGTACTTCAAGAGAACCAATGTACATGGAAAAGTCCAATGCTGAAGCCTCTGATTTTCTCTCTCTTAGGACAGACTGATTTTTTTATTACTATACTCTAAAAAGTATATCAGTAAATATGATGCAGAAATGTAATGCAAGAACAGAAACAGAAAAAGCTCTTTAAAAATATAGGAAGATGTGATACAAGCTATACAGACTATTAATTTCATTTATTACCCACACACGTCAAAAGGCATTAATTTACAACAGCAAAAATCAAAGCCATTAAGTACATACAGAGCTCTGAGAATTTCAGGTGTGAAACAGACCAGTTTCTCACAACAGCTTAGAGTTCTGTCATGCTTCAAGTGCAGAGAGTAAAACTCCATACCACTGTACCTCTATCTTGTGTATGCACAGGAAAATGTATGGAGAAGCTGTAAATACTTTTTCTTAAAGAAAATTAATTGCCCTGAGTGCAATATTCCTATATCAAAGGTGCCAATAGTTCACAGTCATCCTCCACATCAACATAAAAAATTATCGCAAGTGATGTCAAAATCCAAGTGCCACGTTGTTTGTTTATTACTGATTCATTGCTGGAGGCAATTATCTCCATCCTCAACTGGGCTGCGTTAGGAGGCTGACTCCAGAGCAAAGTCAGAGTGGGGAGCACAAACCAACTCTGAAAACAGGTAGATTTGAACAGAAACAGATGAGGAGTGCTCATGAAATCTACTGCATAGCTACGTGATAAGGCAAGCATTTTCCATTTCTAGGTAGGTAGTGAGCATCTTCAGAAACTAAAATCTAACTCAAGTGACTTGTTTAAGTTAAGAGTTCATCTGCCTGAACTATTACAGGAACACACCTCTACTAAATCCATTATCCTGTTATACAGCTGCAGCCATTACACAGCTTTTGAACGATTTAAACTATTCCCACACAGGTGGACCTGGACCCAGTGTGCGTACACAAGATCAGAGTAATCCTTTTCAAGTCCTGATCACGGCCTCACCTCAGCTAAACACGGAATCTTACTACTTTTGGGTACCTGAGACCCTGTTTGGAAACCTTCAGCTGCTCTTAAAAGTCACCCCGCTTTTCAAACTTACGATTCTGTTGATACTGTAGAAGCCAGCAAAAGAAATCAGCTGCAGTCTCAGAGCTATGCAGTGCTGAAGAAAAGACGCCAGTAAAACTTGCTCCTGTCATTAAAGAGAGGAGACAGAACCCAACCAGCATTCAGCTTCCCAAAGCTCTGTGATCTAATTCTATACAAAAGGCTTAATAAGGTTTAGGCTCATAATACAATTAGTAATTTAGCTCACAAATTAGACTATCTATTAACACTCCAGCAGAGACATCAGCCATATGAGGATTAAGAAGGAATCTGCTGCTCTCAATATGGGAGTGAAAACTTGAATGCTTTAATAGACCACTTCAGCTTCTGCTAATGCGAACATAAATTGCGCTGTACAGGATGATGTGAGCATGGCCAGCAGCCTGCTCATATATTGAACTTTCATCAGTAGGAACCACAATAATAATTTGCACAGTAAGTACAGAGTGGCAACTTTTGAGCTCATTTTAAAGCATAATTTTAACTGGTAAAAATATGCACTGGTAGTGTGAAATACTCTGCATATGCATGAGAAGTGCACATAGAAACAAGGGCCAAAATTAACATGTCAGCATGGACAAACCCAGGTCAACCCAGACGATGGATATTATATTATACAATATTTAACTGCAATATTTGAATGAAGAAGCGACCCTCTTCCAAATCTTTGCAGACCACATTTATTCTGTATCTATTAAGAATGGAAACAGACATACATAATAGAAAATTCTTCGTCATCTTTTCCCACAAACAGTCGCCAAAAGATTTTTAAAATTAGCTGATATCTCTAGCATGGTATTTAATGGCACATTGCTCACACAGAAAAATATTCCAGGTGAATTTTCAAAGGTAAGCTAAAAAAATCACTCTACTTATTACAAGAAACTAAAATTTTAATTGCTGTGTTTGAAAAGTGCTGTTCCAATTTCCAGAAAACTACACGTGTAACTACATTTCTACGAAATGCCAATATTGGTGTGTTCATGCTGACTTGCATTAACATCTGATTTACTTGCAATTATTGTGTCAACAGGAGCTTTTTGTAATTACTTGACAGTACGCCCAAAACTGACTGTATTCATCTTGAGGTTTTGAGCTTGCGTTTGTATAATTAGGGCCAGTATTATTAATTCTTTTTAGCTTGAAGAACAAACAAACAAATCTTAATCAGTTTACTTCACACTCTAGTAGAAACCATTCACACCCAAATAATATTATGAACAACGTCCATCTGGTCTGAAATCTAGATCTGGCCGCTGAATCTCATTCCTCACCAGCACTGCCTGCTGTTGCTGTCAAGTATTCAGTGTGAATGCACTCAGTGCAAAGCAAGACTTAAAACCTCACTCACTCACAGTACTTACTCATAAGCACATGCACGGGACCATTTTGGTCTTACCTGTCTCAAAGAAAAATAAAAAAGGCAAAACCCATAACTTACTATGAATGATACTCAGGCAGTCAGGAGTTGTACCCCCAGGCTTCTACTTACTACAGCCGCCCAGAGGCTCTGCAGCCTTCTGAAAACATGCACATCTCCAAACTGTAAGGGCAAAAGCGCCGCACAGCAACACAGGAAATCCACATCAGAGCTGCCATCCTGCAGGCTCAGCTCTCTCCCCAGCTCAGTCACTGCTGTCCAAAGGACGGAGGTGGCCAAGGAAGGCACAAATTATTCCAGAAGACAAGAAGAGAAAGTTGCACTGAGACCTCATAGCAGCTTTCCAGGATCTGAATGGGGCCTACAAGGATGCCAGCGAGGGACACTTCATCAGGAAGTGTAGCGATAGGACAAGGGGAAATGGCTTCAAACTGAGAGTTTATTTAGATCAGATATTAGGAAAAAATTCTTTACTGTGTGCCTGGTAAGGCACTTGAACAGGTTTCTCAGATAAGCTGCAGATGCCCCAACCCTGGCAGTACTGAAGGTCAGGTTGGACAGGGTTTGAGCAACCTGGTGTAGTGGGAGGTGTCCCTGCCCAGGACAAGAGGGTTGTAACTAGATGATCTTTATGGCCCCTTCCAACTCAAACCATTCTATGATTCTATTTGTGGAGTATAGTGATGAGGAGCTGGCATGAACAGAGAAAAAGAGGTGGAGAGAGCTCTGGAGGTGACAGGTAAGCAATGTGTTCTTAAAGGTGGTCCGGTGGTTAACAGCTTTGTTAAATATGTATTATATTTCCTGTGGAACGCATTGTACTAAAGCACAATTTTAGAACTGAGAACAGGTAAGAACCCTCCCTCTTCCTCTGCACAAAGTTCCACAGTACACAGCTCTGGAAGATTACTGTAATTGGCCAATTCTTTCTTTTATTGCTAGACCACTGGGCAGAGTCAAAGCGCTGAAATCACAGGAATGGGGCTGCTTATGAATGTCACATGTTTGCTCAAAGCCAGTTTCAAGCACACAGATCCCATTTCTTTGCAGTTCTGCTCCCAAAGGTCTAGAAATACACATCCTCTAATCCTGGCATACAAGCAAGAATTAATTTTTCACTGCTACAAATCTAGCATGACACTCTGTAGTTTGTGAAGAATTCAACAGATTGAGTTCTGGAAACGTGAGATTTCTCACTCACAGCCAGTGAATGGTTCCCAAACTGCCGTTTGCAAAGCTGTGATCCACCCACAACGAGCATTAATTTGAAGCAAACAAGCATGTCAGATACCACTTGACTGAAGGAGATGTACTGTGGACCAATTCATGAAACCACAAGTTTATGTTCATCTTGAAATTGAACGTAATTCAAAAATACGGACAGTTCTTATCGTGGTCCTGGGGTTTGGGCTACACATCAGAAACTGGCTTCATATTTTGCAAGGGACTCAACAGAACTGACAGGCAAGCAGTAACTTTAAAAATGCAATCTTCCATGTTGCAGCCTAAACTGCAACCCAATGCATGTAACCAAAACCTCTGAAGTAGTTTCTGACTGATGCCAGAATGATTCCCCAGCTGCTGCTTTCCATTTCCATTTGTCACCAAGTCATTACAGGTATCTTCCAAAATAAAAATTTAGACCTCCAAAGGCTGTATCTGTTTCTCTGTAGAAATCAGAGAAAAAATTTCCAATGCAGCAGACAATGCATGCACTGTTTACATTCCCTAATTCCCCTTGAGCTGACCTTGGCCATTCAGCTAGATAAAGCCCAGACAGACTTTACCTGAAATTCTCAGTCTGAACATATGCTTCACCCCTGCTCTAAGTCAGAATTAATATCTGCTCTTCAGCACTCCATTCTATGACAGAGGAAGGTACAGGTGAATAAGGCTGAAGTTCACGGTCAGCAATGATCTGCCAGTGAATCAACCCATAGGCACTACAGTATGTTTGTCTATGACTGAAAACAGAAGTATCTGAGGAAAATTATTTTTAAGGGGTTATTTCCACATCATTTTCCTGCATGGATAACCTTAGGCTATATACTGGGCTACAACTTCTAAAACATTTTAAGATTTTTTATGTTCACACCTTTCTGTGGCCATGGAAAGTTTTTGGGTAACATTTAACTGCCCAAAATTCAGGATGCAAAGAAGTACCAGATTCTAGCTGACAAACTTTCCAAAGAGCAATTTTACATGTAAGGATCCAGCTCTGAAGCTTCTGCAAGACTCATTTAAAAACCCCACTCCATGCCTGCTGATGGTGCACGGCTGCTGCAGAAGTCAGGGGTTTTACTTGCCAAGAGTGTATTTCAACTTGTCTCAGCTCCTGGGCCCTATGCAATTTCAACGCATATTTGCTCTAAAGTGCATGTGCCTGTCTCAAACACTCTTAAATAAATAAAACAAAGCCCAGTGTTTTTCAAATCCACAAATTAAAGTGCTACACTAATTCACATAAATCCCTAGCCTAGATTTATGGAGGCAATTCTAACAACAATTCTTGAAGTAAAAATAAATAAAATACACCTCGTGAACTTTATACGTGGTCTTCAATCCCTTGTGCTTTGCTGTTGCTATAAACTAAAACTAGTGTTGGGCAACACACAGGCTTCCATTTCGCATTTTCACCCTCTAAGGTTTTAAATAGATATTAACTTTAGATGGTTTCCCAACAAAAAGTCTGTGATGCTCACAGACCTAACCCCAAAAGGTTTCCTTCCTATTTAGAAAGTTGCTTGCAAAGGTTTTCCCCTGAGCTAGGACAGAGCCAAGATGACATTTCTCAGACACGGTAAAGAGGGCATCAGCTGCACAGTGCCTCAAAATTATTACTGGGACAACAATTTATCTTACATAACTGAGAAATTACTTCAGTATCAAGCTGTCTCTGCAGAAGTTAAAAAGAAAAACAGCTTAAGTGATGTGTTATGTAAAGTGCTTATATTAAAGTGTTGAATGCAGTGCTTTGTAAAATAATCTTCATCTACTCTGCAGAATGCAGAAAAGGTAACATTAAAGGAAAAAGGCTATAGCAATTTTCAGTCATTAACATAGGAACTACCCCACTGAGAACTATGGCTCCTGGAAATGTCCGTAACTGCCTCTATCCCCTAAACATGTGACAGTATTTAACCATGTTTTTGAGTTTCCCAGGAAAACTGAAGTTAGAGGTGGTGACAAGCAACTGCTGTATATTTTCTCTAAATTTGTTTTGGGGTTCTGAGCTGTCAATTTCCATTTTTTAAATTTTTTTGTAAATGGAAATTTAGCAGATTTCTCAACCATGGAGGAAAAAAGACAAAATTCCAACTAGTCTGGCTATGAAGATCCTCACCCATGTCACAGTCAAACGCCAGAGCACAGAGTTAAATCCAGATCTCCCACACCTATGTGGGAGTTCTGATCACTAAGCAACTATTACAACAGGAGTTTAAAAAATATATATATATTTATATCACTCTCTCTCTCTCTCTCTAAATATATATAACTTCTTCATGCTGTGCTCCAGGGGCATGGTTCACATTAGGCTATGCCATCCCAATGTGGAACCAGAAAATCTCCAGGCTCAGGCTCAGAAAGTTCCACTGAGAGAAAACAGTTCCTTGGTTAAGATTTTATGACATATCTTAAAACAGTTAAGTAAAAAAGAGGTATTACACTATAGAAACACTATTAGCTTCCAAAATAATCATCAGAACACTGTTGTTCCTGAATTACACTCATTGACAGAAACATCACAGCAATTACAAAATGCTATATATAGTCCTAACCAGTGTGCAAACAGTGTCAAACACCTCGAAACAAATAGATTTTCTTGCATGTTTCTGCGATACCTGTGAGCACACTCTGAGCAAGCTATTGTTAGGAAACCCTGGACTTCTCACAGTAATTTTATTTACTAGAAGGATGGAGGAGGGAAGAAGCAACAATGGAATTTTTCAAACAAGACAAATATCCAAATCACGTAAGAATAAAGAGCAACTATACTAAGCAGCTACAGAGAAAACAGTTATGTCTGTTATGGTGCCTCACACAGTTCATTGAGATGGGAATCGACTTTCATGTTTGTTTTCAACTGTTCACTGAACTATTTATTAAAAAAGTAAAAAGCCATGAAGGTAGAAATAGCAGAAGTGAGACAAACATAAGTTTCTATGGAGGTAGAGGACAACACGAATTCCTTCAGGAAACCTCTGCCTCTCCTTGAGATATAACCTGGTAACACACTTTTTCTCAGACTGGAGATCCTTTTTCTCAGAAACTATGAGAAACTCTACCCTGAAAAACTACATGGACTTGGTAAGCAAAACTTTAAGATGTGCATGTAGATGACCATTTTTTGGTCACAAACTATCAGCAATAGCAGAATGACTAAGCATCAGCCCCCAAATAAGGAATTATTTGGCCATAATGGGAAAAAAAAATACAAACCCGCTGCCACTACCTCTGCTTCAAGTACACTATGAAAAATGCAAAGGTCTGCTAATGGATAATAACTCATCAACTTTAAGACACAGACAGACAAACTAAACTAGTATACAGATTACAGGCATACACACAAGTATGTAAGTACACATATCATCAGTCTAATGTATATTCACCAGGAGAAAAAAATGAATAGAGTGGCTATTCACATTTATCTGTAACAATAACTCCATCAAGCAAACCTTACTGGTTCACTATTTACCCACCTAAGGTACACAGAAACTGCTGTAATATCCTCCTCAATCTCATGTTAGAATCTTATCAGTACAAATAAACAGTTCTTTCACCTACTGAGCCTACATTTATGTGCTACAGAATTAAAACAAAGGGCCACTGACAAAAGTATTCTATCCACTATGTTTATTTATAGATAGTCTAAACCATATTTGATTTTAGAGTTCAGGATAAAAGATGTGACAGGATTCAAAGTAATAAAGCAGGATCTTTCTGAAAACTTCCCCAAAATCACCGTACCTTAAACATTAAAAAAACCCAAACAACAAAACAACAAACAAGCAAAAAATCCCCCCAAAATATGTGTGGTCAAAAAAAAAAATCTGCTCTCCTACAGGCATGTGATGCTCTATTTCATTCTCCTACAAGATGAAGAGCTGAAGTGATGAAAGAGGTAATTAACTGTTAGTTATTCCAGAGCAAAAACACATTTCTAGTGATTAACCAAAAAATGCTTTAAGAGATATTTATAATAGCTTAATGGTGAAGAAGATTAAAAAGACAAAAAAAACAGGGGGGAGCAATAAAAAAGCTAATCTACCCCTCAAAAAACCCCACTGTAACCAAAAATTATTGCTCTAAATCAGGGCAGATGACACGTGGAGGGTGGGGAGGGGAAAAACAAATTCATAAGCAAAATGTTGGGTTTACACCATTTCACAGAAAAAAATTAAAGATTCATTAACATCATTACATTTAATCATAAGTGTAAAGATAATCAACTATTGCTATGTAAAGTTGTCAGAAGACATATCTGAGCCTTGAATACATTATTAAAAACAAATGTGTTGAAAACGAAGATAATAAAAAATAAGAAAATGTGAATAATTATAAATTCACTTGTGTTTTCCACAAGTAATTTAGCTGCTATTTAGACCTCTTTTTTTTTTTTTACATCTTTTCTAGTAACATTCATCTCTTCCATTCTTCCAGCAAACGTTATACCTTCCTTCCCACCTTTTCCCCCTAAAACACACTAAGTCTCACCTGTTTTCAGAACTCCTTCCTGCTACTATTGCCCTGGTTTTGTCTGAACAACTGTGGTCATTATTTTTTTTTCCCCTACCATTGCTCGTTTTGTGTCAAAGGGTCACTGTTGAGTCAGACACTTCTGGCTGAGACACTTCTTTCCTATTCTCTGCAGATACTGAGCATGGGTATGTCTTAGAGGCATAAATACACCTTAATTTTTACTGTTACTCCTCTAAGAAATCTGGGCACAAAAACGTCTTTCCTTCATTTTTAAAGCATATATAAAAAACCTTACCCCCTATACCTCCTCGTAGCATTAATGGAAGCCACGCAGCTTAAAAACCAACACAACCCCTCCTTCTGCCAAAAGGAGAACAGAAATCCACTGACAGCAACATCATCTCCCTTGATAATTATTTTGAATGGATCGGAAAGGTTCTTAATAGGTTGTGAGGAGACGTACTCACACAAAACTTAAGGTTGCATCTTAACCATCCTGACTGATCCTTAAAGGAAAACTTAGCAGATCTCTGCAGCAATAATTCTTGCATTTAAAACACCAGGAAATTACTGACAATTTCTTTGTAGGTTCATGCATTTTATTATGTATTTTTGTCATATTACAGCATTCATTTGTCTTTCTTTTGAATACTAACACTGATACTGAAATCAGCCTTTTTACAAGTAATTAAAAGTTCATTTGTATTGTAATCAAATTGATGCAAACAAGCCACCAATGGATTAAAATTCTCTAGGTCACAAAAATCCATCATCTATTTTCACACCTCCCCAGCTCCAAACACACCTACATTCTCACAAAGCCCAGCTTACATACAGCCCTTTCTCTTTCTATGCTTAGAAAAATGGACTTAGAGATGCAGCTACACCTAGTGATCAGCAGCAGATCACAGCAGGCGAAACTCTGGAAGACATTACAAAATTCAGAAAGAAGTATCTGAATGCTTTTGGGTGAACAGACTGACATAGGAAAATTTATTGCTACTTTTGTTTTCCCCCCTAAATACATGACCATGTGCTCCAAATCGGTTTTGGTGTCTTGAAATCCTCTTTAATATATAACATTACACATCAAAAAGAACTGGAAGTTATCGACAAAATCAAATGAAATTAAATGAAATAAGGAGAAGAGTCTAAATTTTTCCTAAATAAAATGAGTATATAATTCAGCTGCATTCACACATTAACAAACAGTTTCTTCCTGGGAAAATTTTCAAAACTACTACTTCTTTACACAAGAGTCATAATTGTGAGCTGAAAGGTTCATAATTGCATGTCATTTCCTGGGGAAACATCTTCAGAACTTAGTGATACAGCATAGAAGTAAGTGTTTGACAGTGATACTAACAAGCTTTAAACACCAGAGATAATCCCTCTCAAAACGCATTTCCTTCAGCATAAAGTTGCAACACATGAAATCCAGGATCAGTTCACAGATCCTGACCCTACATCACTGGACTCTGTTCCATCAGGTCTACACTCACTATCTTCCCTCCAACGATGCAAACTGAAGGGATTGTCTCAGCAGGAATGTGTAAAACTGACCCTGCCACCAGCAACTCGTCTGTTTGACATTTTCGCTGACCGTCGTGGGGTGTGGGTGAGCGCACATGAGAAATAAACCATCCCCACATGTCTCCAGGTCAGACTCAAATGACATTAGTGAGGTGGAGTTCAAAAGCTTGCTCACTCTACCCTATCATGTTTTGTGATTTGCCTGGGGATTTGGTCTCTCTAGCTGTCAATCTAGCAACTTCTGTGAGCACTAAATATATTACTATTTCATACATTATATGCACTTTTATTGTTTCAGGACACTGTGATTTGTCTTCCTCATGAATTCTGACGACTGCTAAATCATGAGACCAAATAAACACCACAGCATTTTTTTCACCCCGTGTTATTACATCCCGGCAATATTTTGTAGAATTTATTTTTAATTTCTGATGACATTTCATTACTATCTTTTGAAACCAGAACAGCAAAATGAAGAAAAAAAAAAAAAACAAACCAAAACCAAAAACATACCCACCATACAGTTTCTTTTTTGATGAACTGTGCCACTTCTAAAGCCCTGACTCATTGTTACCTGAAGCATTCTAAAGAACATCCCAGTTTACACAGGAACACAAACTTTATTTCATTTTTATAACTGTAAAAAGTTTAAAAAAAACCAAAAAACCCAACGTCATACTTAGAAGCTGATTTTTCAAAATGCTTCCATTAATTTGCTGGAGTATTTTAAATATGAATAGTCTTAGAAGTAAACCAGAAATCAAGTCATTCACCTATTCACCTAACAGCTGTAATAGCAGCAGCAAAAATCTCTTAACAGCAGGAAGTTTGGTTTGAGAACCTTCCCCCACAGCTCTCACTGTATAGTGAGGCCAAGTCCATGCTATGACCTATAGCTGGAATAGTTTTGTAGATGAGCTGACAACTGCATCAGCCACTAATAAAACTGCATTTTCACTACCATATGTTACTTCCCTTAGAAGATGCAGGAATACAGAGTTGATGGATGTGTGAAGAGAAAGAAAAGCAGGTGGAATAAACAATGGGAACAAAAGCAGAATTTGCTAAAGTGAGGTATAACTACACTTGGAGCTCTTTGTTGCTAATGTAATCAGAATAGCTATTACAGACTTTCAAACAGAGATCCTGAATAGTCTGAGAAACCTCTTTAAACACAGTAAATTATATCAGAAACTTCTTATTTTCTAGACATTGCCAGGAGCTTCATTTCAGCTAGGATAGGACCCATGACGACTTAACCTATATTCTTTCTTTTTCTCTGCAGTCACCAAATATCAACATGATCACAGTAAGTTTCAACTTCAGCATGTCAAACTTCTTCCTTACATCTCTTTTCTGGAAAATGTGATCCTTCTTTTTAAAGTGCCTACACCCAAAAATGAGCAGATGAATCTAAGGCACAACATCTATTCAGAATGCAAGGTTTTGCATTTTTAATCCAGGAAATAGCTTGAGAATTACTATTCTTTATGTAAAACCTTTACTACTGACTAGGACAAGTAATTTTCAAGTTTTGTACAGCACTTTTCCTCCTCTTCTTCTCTTCATAATTGCCACTAGTCCTGGTTCATTATGAATGGCCTCCTACAAGCACTTTCAGTCAGTCTGTCCAGCCCTCTCACTGCAATAAGACTCATTCCTTCTCAGAGAAAAACTAAAACTTTTTAAACCAGTGCCATAAAAAGAGCGTTAACATACAACCTCGGCGCTTTTCATAGCAAAAGAGAATATAACAGACTAATAACAGCCCTCCCTCCGTAAGAGTCAGGCTGTAACCAAGAAGCGCCAATTTCAGAATTCAGGCTGTGTGCACATTTACATCTACCTGAACACGAATGCCTTCACAGAAACACAAGTTTCCAAGTTCTATTACACATTTCCTTGCTTTCAATTTCAGCTCCCCGTTTTTGTATTTGACAGAACTCATCCCATCCAGACCCTTCATGTTATGTGAGATCAGATATTTAAGTTTACAATGTCCCTTCTAACTTCACACATCTCTATGTTTGACCTAAATCCCTTACAGGAGTAAATTGCTTTCCCTAGCCTGAATAACCTACCAAGGAGGTGGAAGAAGGAACACGGTGGAGTCAAGTGGCATTTTCTATAACTGAACACCACTTCTCAAGGATTTCTGTAATATTAGCATTCAGCCTTCACATGGGACCAACTTAATAACATTTTGCTAAAATTATAAACAAAACCAGCTAAATTAGGTGTGCTACAGTTTCTAAGAAAGAAACTAAACAATAGTAAAAAAAAACGAAACCCAAAACTAATCTTGCAGAAAGAGCCCAACTACTTTCAAAAACTTAGGATAAGTAGCACTGTCCATTTAAGACAATGTTTTCAGTAACCTCTCTTGAATTCAAATTCTTGAGATCATTTACTTCTTGAACTGATGAATCCAGAATTTTTAAATCTTTAGTTAAGGACTCAGAGAAAATCTCATTGTTATTAACTGTTAAGCTGCTTTCAAAAGATTACTTGAAAGCTCCCAGGCCTTAAAAAGCCAAGATCTGATCTTTCAGTAAGATTATTTTCTAAATAAGAAACTCAAATAAGACAATAGCTGAATGTAACATTAGAACCAATCTTTGTGAAAGAAATCAGTCAGTTTAGAAGAGGGTGAAAATAAAAATGGGACTATAAATACCTAAAGGCACTTAACTCACACACTGCTACTCTTTGCTTAGAACATGTATGGAGTTGGCTTTTTTTTCTCTTTGTTTTTAAACTTTTCACAGGTTAGTCATATAACTCCCATCTGCAATAAAGGACAGCTATTACAAAAGATAACTAGCCAACTCAAGGATGAATTTTTCTATCATTTAATTTCTATGATGCTAATGCATCCAGGTTTTAATAAAAGAAACAGTAATTTTTCCCCCCAAGCAAAAATGACACCCGGGCACAAATTTCATACGGTAAAGCACAAAAATGGAAATACCATCAATTTTGTTCCAAGTGCCGAGAATCAATACTACAAAGAAAAAAAGTCTGTACATGCATCTTCACAAATAATCTCTGCTTTTAATATTTAACATACATGTATATATGCAGACATGGGGAGAAGACAGGGCAGATTCTGCATCCCATGCCATCCTTTGCAACCTCACTGAAGTGTGTGCATCGCAGCCTCCGTTACTGAGTACTTCAGAAGGTGTGGAATTGCACCCTTGGAATAACCGTATGCACAAGTCATTGGTGAATTGTTTGCGGTTTATAGCACCGCTCTCACCACAGTGTGTGTCAGGTAAATGAATACAACGGATACAAATCAAACAGTAATGTAAGATTGTTCTTCAGCAACACGAACAGCACTTCAGTGCTGGCCCCGGTACAGTATCAGCACATCGCATGCACAAGCCATTCAAATATCCAGAAGAAGGGTTGCCCCAGCTTAACTTTAAACGAAAAGTAAGACAGTTCACACGGGTCAGCAATGAGTTACAGATTTATCTTAATAAAGCAAGTGCTCCTATTGAAGTCTGGACGCTAGACTTCCAACATCAATGAGTTGTAGAGCTAATATAATTGAGTCCAGTTTCATAACTCGCTGCAGAGCATAGCTTCCTTCTAACAGGAGCGTTTGGAAAATATTTCATCATTGTTACATATCACCTTGGAACAAAACATTTTTCTACTCGGAGATCTTCTGTCTCATCTGCAGTAAAAATGCTCTCAAGAAGCTAGGGGAAATGCAACTACGTATAAAAGAGGTCCCTGGAACCAAACATAAAACCAGAATTTTTAAATTTTTAAGAAGTTTTAAACCAGACCACCAATTCCTAGCCGTAAAACTTGGTTTAGCTACAGTGCTGCATAGAAGCAACATGTAATGTGCAAAATAGAAACTATTCTGTTGCAGCCTGAGCAACAAGGAGTCAGAAGTATTGCTTCCCACCAGATCAAAGCACACTTCGAACGAGCTGAGGACCAGATGTCTTCAATTTAACGTGCTTTCAGTTGCACTAACTTCATGTTAGGAACAAAACAAACCAAAAAAAAAGTCCTGAAGTTACTCTTTGCAGTGGAGCACGCAGAACTATTTCACAATCCAAATTTCTGCCTAAAATTACGGGTTTGTCCAACATATAAATAGGACGGGGGTGCAGGCAGGGGACTCGAGACCAAGATAACCATCTGCAGGTCTGGGGCTTCGGAGAACAGAGGAACGCTGCCGCTGATGGGGCACTTCGCCGGGCTCCTCCTGGCTGTGAACGCCAGCACCCATCACCCGCGGGCAGCTTCTGCCCTGCCCTCTCAGGTGACGTTCTGGGGGCTGCAGGGAGCGCGGGGCCGGGGCTTTCCCTTCGGCTTTGCCGGCATCTCACAGCTGCACCTCCGCGCAGCGCC